>CM060113.1:35242371-35632371 GCA_030522415.1 Channallabes apus
AATGTATATGTGACAAATAAAGGCTGAACTAATCAGAGGGTCGCATAAGGCCGGGAATCTACTTATACCAAGGGGACTCGGACACAAGGCGGGATACTCCCTGGACTAGTTTTTCACAACGCAGAAATAAAAATTCTGGATACAAGTTTAAAAAAAAAAAAAAAAAAAAGGATAAATTTATAGCTTTATCAGTCTGAGCAAGCCAGAACCAAAAGATGAAGAACGAGACCACCCAGAACCAGAACTAGACTCATCCTCATTTGGCATGACCATGAACAAATTCTACCCAGTGGAGTGTAAATACTTGTGAATATAAAGTTGCCTTTAAAAGTGTTTAACAGCTTTATTACCAGCATTATGAACAGATTTACTATTTTAGCATCATATTACTATTGATATGCCATTAATGAAACCTTATGATGTAAAGCATTTGATTGATCTTTACACTGTCTTTATCCAGCTATTAATAGATAAATCAACCTTGCAAGTAGATGATCTGGGTCAAACCCTCACACTCAGGATGAGATCATATCATTATTTAGAGATTTTAGAGCTTCAAGATTAACGTGATCCTCATGGTCCAAGACGGCTGCTTCCATAAAACGTTGTATATGGTGTCTGAAGATTGTTTTATAAACCAGCATGCCCCCCCACATTTGGGTGAATCAGGCATCCATTATTTATTAGCTAGCTACATTCCTCATAGCTCCAGTGCGAACATGAGCAAACGGCAAACATCAAACATGTCTGAAAGATTTGGGCTAATCGTGTAAATTTCATTTTAGTTCTCTGAACTATTCCTGTAAACAGGGTCTGTCGAGTGATGACGGACACGCTGGGGTGTGGTGGATTAGTGCGAAACGGTTTTTCACGGTCCCGCTGATCGTACCGCAGACACACACCGCTGCCTGGCACAGACGCCTGATGGCCCACAGCTCATCTCAGACATGCCAGCAGGTGCTAAGCTTCAAAACACTCGCTCTAATGCTCCCGAGACCACATTCCACTACTGTAAGTCCAGACACACGGCAGACACACTGTCTAATGCTGATATCTCACATACGGGAGTCTCCTGGAAAGGTTACGGTGGCATTAATTAGGTAAGCAAGGTCAAAATAAAAAAATGCTTTGCATAAAAGCATTCGCATAATGCTTTTAATTCCGGAAATCAAATCCATTCTGGGTTGGGAGAAAAAAAAAATTCACAAAACTTTTAGCACAAAAGCTTAGGATCAGTGAAACGTGTGCAATGGCCTGGTTTTTGTGCGTGTGTCTATGAAGAGTTTGTGTAATATTTACCATTTGGCGTGGCAAGGAGCCCGAGCCTGAGCAGCAGTTGCATCATCTCCCTGTTGCTAAGGATTTCTCCGTTCCCTGCACTCTGCTGCATGACGCTAGAACTCATACGCAGTCAGAAGCAGCACTCACTCGTAACAAAAAGTGACTAAAATAAGCATTTAAAAAATAACGGCGGAGGTTCTTCGATAGATCCAAACTAACTGTGTACTGTATGCCAATCAGCCATAACTTTAAACGACCTGAGTGACTAGCGCTAAAGTGTGATGGCTGTCGGAGAATGTGCAAAACAGCAGGTCGTTTTCGGGTGTATACAGTGAATAGTGTATAGTATCTACCAAATGTACTGTAAAGAAGGACATACAGTGAACTAGCGACAGGGTCACTCGGTGTTGCATGTCATTAGTGAAGACTAGCTTGTTTGAACCAACAGAAAAGCTAATGTAGCACAAATGTGCTAATGTGTGGAAATGTGCACTGGTGTGTCCAGGTCCTCTGTGTGCATCTTCGTTTGTCTATTCATACGATTTAATTAATATGCATTAATTGCGATCAATAACTGAAGCTTATTTCTAGTAGCTAATTAATCTAAGCCCAACGACTTAGCTACTAGAGATAAGCTTCAGTTATTGATCGCAATTCATCTGTATGACGATTCACATATAGCCGTATGTTTCGAATTAGTCACACTCTTTACACACACTTACACCAGTCTCAAAACACAGCTACGCTACGAGTGCTACGTAGTCGCAAATTGCGCGTGCTCGTAGCCGCCCGAGTGTCACCATCAAGTTGAGCTTTGAGACTTCGAGGCGTTGAGGTGGCAACACATCATCATTAATTCATAATCCTACAGCTGGTACACTCTGATAGGGTTACAACAACTAATCGATCAAATCGATAATTATCGATAATGAAATTCGTTGTCAACGAATGCTGTTATTGATTAGTTGGGCTGCTCACGTTATTGAGGAGCGCGACCACAAGATTACACAAAGACGCACACAGATACACAGCCGCTCGCGCAATGGAGGTTACAGAAGTGTTTACAGGAAAAAACGCGCTCCAAGTCCTCCAAGGTGTCGGAGCAATTTACATTAAACACCTCTTATCGGGCGTTAAAATCAAGCGTTTTTTATTCGGGCGTTCGTAGTGTCCGGTGAGCGCAGATGACGTGCCGAGTGTTTTCTACACATAGGAGTCAGTGAGAGTGTTCACACGGGCTTTGGTGACGTGCGTTTCTCCGGCTGCGCGGTTATACGGTGTATATATATGGCAAAACGTTGAATGGGTACAGAACATGGCGTTCAAATCCCAACGAACGCAAGGAAAACACTTCTAGAGCGTTTTCTTCACGTTCATTTTACACTTCGGAGGACCGAATATATCCCATCATCCTACAGGCTATACAGAGGGAAATGCGGAAAAAGGGCAAAATAAAGAGAGTGAACCCAGTAGCGGCAATTTGTTTTTCTCTTCCTACGTCGCCGTATTACGAGAATGTCTAGTATATATGTATAGTACTGTGTGTATATATATATATATATATATATATATATATATATATATATATATATATATATTATTTTTTTATTTTTTTATTTTTTTATTGAGACAACAAAAAAAAGGATAAAATACACGAGAGGAATAATGTAAAACCATGAAAAGGATGTAGCAAGAGACACTTCAATTAATATTATAATTAAAATATTATATTAAAATATCATAATCTAGAAGTCTATTATTCTTCTTATTAAGTTGAATTAATTTAAGAGAATTTAAAATTGAGGTCATTCTTTAACAACTGAATGTCAGTGTATTTTTTAAACTACAGTATATATATATATATATACACACACAAACACACTGTAAACTTGCCATCTGCAATTATTGTTAAAAACAAAAATGTTGATTTACATAAAATAAGGTTTAAATGTCAAAATTAAATATCATTAAACTCTATGTGGCTATTGCATTTTTTAAAGTTTACTTTTATACATAAATAATACCCTGATTTATGGTTTTATATAGTTAAGCAAAACATCAAATTAAAGCGCTTAGTTTTATCCGATTAATTGATTAATCGGGAAAAAATTAAATAAATAAGTAAATAATCGACCAACTAATCGATTATCAAAATAATCGTTAGTTGCAGCCCTACACTCTGAGCTATTTACACACTGGCATCCCATGTGGTACAGTAGGAGTGAATTATTTGCTAAGTTTCTTTAGAAATGATAATTATGGTGGATGACAACAGATACATGTTGTTCAGTAAAAATGTAGCTTTTTGCTTAATTTAATCTTAAGGTAAATGTTTTAATCTTGTATTTGAAGTTAGCGTGTAATGTTTTCAATGCTGTCCGTGGTCTTTGAGTGAGGAAATGAAACTTAATCAGTTTAAAATAATCTATTTTAAAGGTTAAAATTCGTAACAAAACGTTTTATCACATCAGGACATTTATAAAATTGTGATACTTCTAGAATCGCAAATTTAATCAGCACCTAGGTATTGTGATAATATCGTACAGTATCAGGAGGTGACTGATGATTCCAATCCAAATTCCCATTATGTGGGAATAATCTCATTATGTGACTAGTTACGAGAATTCATTGGTTGGTCTCATGTACAGTACAGTATGATTGGTTAGATGCTTTACTACATGTGAAATGCGAACCAATCAAAGCCCGTTCCTTCGCCAGAGTCTCGGTGGATGAAAATCAGAACCAAAGACTTCTGGGAGAAAATGGACACAAAACTTCATTCATTCATTCATTTTCTATACCGCTTAATCCTGTGTTCAGGGTCGCGGGGGACCTGGAGCCTATCCCAGGAGACTTCGGGCACTAGGCGGGGTACACCCTGGACAGGGTGCCAATCCATCGCAGGGCACACACACATACACACAGTCACACACCCAATCACACACTACGGGCAATATAGGAACGCCAATTAGCCTAACCTGCATATCTTTGGACTGTGGGAGGAAACCGGAGTACCCGGAGGAAACCCACCAAGCACGGGGAGAACATGCAAACTCCATGCACACAGAGACGGGAATCGAGCCTGGCCGGGGAATCGAACCCAGACCCTGGAGGTGCAAGGCGACAGTGCTAACCACTACACCACCACGCCGCCGACGCAAAACTTAAAACCCAAAAAACTTTCACGTCATCTAATGTTACCCCCAAATGGGGCAAACATAATGTACAAAAAGAGTATATTTACTCCGACTAGAGAGAAATGATCAGATCAAGTGTTTACATGCCTAATCAATCCTTATTCCGGGTCACAATGTTCTGACTGAGGTGTTTATATGAGGCTATTATTCTGACTATTAGTGGGATAGCAGGGTCCATGGAAATGCTCCTATTGTAAAGTCTTATCTTGCTTTTTAACGTCTCCTGGTTTTTCGATCATGCTTATGTTTTGGTTTTCAAACAGATTGAAAACGCGTGTGTAGTCGTCTGCTTTAGTTCTGACCTGACTATGAACTGGATTCGCCCTCATAAACCACCAGCTGAGTATGCGGAGCCGAACTCTACTAAACCGAGCCAACTGTTTATATTTTCAACGACTGTAATGAGTTATACTGAAAAACAGCTTTTAGCCTTTGAGTTTCAAAATAAAGACGGCTCTGCAATTCAAAGGCCAGCCTCCAGTGCCCTGAATCCCCGCTCAGCCAACAAAGGTGTGAAAACAGTTTATGGCATCAGCATAACAGTAGTGCTTTAGGATGATGAAGACTCGAATGTCCATTTCAGAGAACCAGAAGACAAATATTTGAATCTATGTCTTGGGCATTTAAGCGAATGAGGCACCGAGATCTGTGTTCTGATTCGGTTCTAGTGCATACCGGGTTTCGGCACCCAGCCCTAATGACAAACTAACGAAATGACAAAATTCTACAAAGAGAATGATGATTTCGAATTAGAAAAGGGCAGGCTGTAATACGGTGCCATCATTCATTCAGTCTCTCTCTCATCTTCAGTAAAACACATTATTCCAGGAACACTGAGTACTAGAACTATGTCCTGAATAGGATACATTACAGGGCATCTCTCTCTTTATCCTCCTTTTCTGTCTCTCGCTCTCTCTCTCTCTCTCTCACACACACACACACACACACACACACACACACACTCCATTTTAACATAGCCAAGCCGTCCACTCACATTTTTTCGAGAATGCGGACAAAACCGAGTTTTCCGAGCTCTGGATCGAACCCAAGGTTGTAGAGTTGTGAGTCAGCCATATTACCTCCTGCATCGCTGTTTTTATATTTGCTACTTTTTAGTTGTTCTAGTGCTATTTATTTATTAAGTATGATGCATATAATGATTTTCCCATTACCTACAGTGTTTCCCACAGGTCGAAAATATACAGGCGGTGGTACGGAGCCAGCTGAACGGGCAGGCGATACCCGCCAGCATAAAAGTGTTAGACCACATACTGTATAATAAACAACAACTACATATGACCTTTAACACAACTTGTTAATTTCAGAGATGCAACCTACAAACCCTACAATCTACCTATACGTGAAGAGTAAGACGAAATAAATTCAAATGAAGGACCAAACATAGCCTTTAAAAAACTAATTGTTATTGAAATTTTGTTGCATTACTCTGTTTTAATAAACACATACAGTATAGGGCTCATGATTGCGCAATATAGAGTGAATTATCCTTTTTATTCAGCACAACCTAGGCAACATGATTTTTATTTGATTAAATGAATTTTATTTAATTTTAACCAGCTGTACAAACATGACTGATCCCGAAAAATTCCTGTGTGTTATTATTCATTCATTCATTCATTTTCTGTACCGCTTTATCCTTATATACAGGGTCGCGGGGGCCTGGAGCCTATCCCAGGAAACTTAGGGCACAAGGCAGGGTACACCCTGGACAGGGTGCCAATCCATCGCAGGGCACACACACACACTCACATACACACACTCATTCACACACTACGGGCAATTTGGAATGTCAATTAACCTAACCTGCATGTCTTTGGATTGTGGGAGGAAACCGGAGTACCCGGAGGAATGCGTTATTATTAAAGATCAATTATTAAAAACTGCATCTCCTTATATGATGTCATATTAGGGCAAAAATTTTATTGGCTTGTTTGAACCAACACAAAAATGAATATCTGAATATCTTAAAATGCTAAATTGTGCATTATAGACCCCCATTAAAGAACCTCAATCACG
Organism: Channallabes apus; assembly: GCA_030522415.1. Lineage (NCBI taxonomy): Eukaryota > Metazoa > Chordata > Actinopteri > Siluriformes > Clariidae > Channallabes > Channallabes apus. Next base: position 35,248,887 of record CM060113.1, read on the forward strand.
ATGCTGATTTAAAGCGTGTTAGCTTGTTTTTTATCCAAGTATATGACAAATGCTCCATTTCATCACCCGATGTGTAGGTTGCTAACCTATGCATTACGTAAAGCACATCTCCTCCACTACTCCCACATGCTGTACAGTACGAGGACACATGTGCAGAGTACACACCACTCCTGCGATCACTGCTCATCAATGTGCGCTTCTCTGCTACGAGCTCAACGCTGTCAAAGGTTTGCCTTTTCACTTTGCAAACTGCGCATTATTTCTTGAATATTTAATGCAAAGCTCAAGAACAGAAACCATGACTCAAGCCAGAGAAGCTTTTTGAGATGAAGAGGTCAGTGGTTTCATTCCAGGGTCGTAAGAAAAAGCACTAGAGAAGAGCGAGCGCAGGGAGGGACGCCTGTGCACCCCACACGCATATCACGCTGAACTGGGTGACTCTGTGAAACCCTGAAAACGAACCCCGATGGATGCTGACAGTGAGAAGATGAACGAGAGCCACAGCAGGACGAATGAGCTCATTTATAAAGCTCGGTCCGTGTGTGTGTTTGTCTTCAGAGCAAAATATCATCATTCTATATTACACCCGTTATTTGAAAACCACAAGCGTGTTGTGAAGGTCATAAATCAAAAAATAAATAAATAAATAAAGGAATAAATGTATATGTCACAGCCTTGTGTAATATGAAATTATATTGTTTTCTGCTACACTTGCAGAAATCCCTTGGTGTAATGTTCATAGATTAAGGATGCTGCATAATTTCCCTTTCATGAGTGTCACAGCAATATCGGGTTTGGAATGACTTCTTTGAACTGGGCCTTTTTCCGGGGCAGAACATACATATTTACGTAATTAACAAAAATTCCGAGATCTTGGAGCACAAGGGAAAATGTATTTTAAAAATGTAATGCATTTATTTGGGTGGTGTAGTGTTTAGCACTGTCGCCTTGCACCTCCAGGGTCCGGGTTCGATTCCCGGCCCCGTGCTCGGTGGGTTTCCTCCCAGATATGCAGGTTAGGCTAATTGGCGTTCCCAAATTGCCTGTAGTATGAGTGTGTGCCCTGTGGATTGGCACCCTGTCCAGGGTGTACCCTGCCTCGTGCCTGTAGGCTTCAGGTCCCCGCGACCCTGAATACAGGATAAAGCAGTATAGAAGGTGAGGGATTCATTTATGTAGGGTTTTCAGAAATCATCACAAGATCAATATTATATATTAGAAATCTCTGTAGTCCAATTGGCGACTGATGTGGAGGCTAATGGTGACCATTGTATTTATTCACATTTTCACAACTGTTTAACAGGAACGCCAATTAGCCTAATCTTTGGCCTGAGGGAGGAAACAGGAGTAACCAGAGGAAACCCACTAAACACGGGGAGGAACGTGCAAACTCCATGCACACAAACCCCGAGGTGGGAATTGAACCCGGACCCTGGAGGTGCGAGGCAACAGTGCTACAGTAAACACTACACCACTGTTTCACAAAATTACATACAGTATGCGAGGACGAAAAATATACTTATACACACTTAGATTGTTAACTCAGTGGTGCTGAAAGTACTGAAACGTATTCTAATTTGGTAGCTTCCGAGCAGATCTGAGGAAGAGGATGGTAGACCTTCAGAAGTTAGGAATCTCTCTTTGATCCAAGATTGTTCAAACTATTGTGTGTGTACTGTAAGTTACTGGAAGAAAAGAAGGTCTAAAAGAAGAAGACCCAGTTTGTCACTGACCTCAGCAAAGAGGACATTGGTTTAGATGGTCAGGAAGAACCCATGAATCCACAGGGAACTGCCATGAACTGTAAGCTGCTGGACCACCTGGATCACTGTCTATAGTCAGGTGAGATTTGTATCATCATGAACTGAAAGTCTTTGCGGTACAAGAAAAAGAGTCCTTACGTTCAAAATCGACACCTTCCACCTGTGCTCGACTAAAATTTGCAGCCCACCGCATGAATAAAGACTAAGCCTCCTGGATGAAAGGTTTGACTAGAGGTTCTGTACAGTATGTTTGAAGAAGTAAAGGGAAGGAATACAAACCCAAGAACACTGTACCAGCTGTTAAGCACAGTGGTGGTGCTATGATCATGCCTTGGGGCTGTTTTGCTGCTAGTGGAATTGGTGCATTGCACAAAGGTGATGAAATAATGAAGAAGGAGAAGAACTACCTTAGAATACCAACAATGATTTCAGCATAAACTCAAATCATCTGCGAGACAGTTGAAGCTTGGACAAAGTCAAGTGTTGTAACAGGACAATGGCACTAAAGATGACAATAAAGATTGTGGAATGGATAACTTTTCACTTTAAGTCCAATATTGGCATGGCATTCACGGTCATGATGAGCGTACGTAAACTTCTGAGCACAACCATTCATTCATTCATTCATTTTCTATACCGCTTAATCCTGTGTTCAGGGTCGCGGGGGACCTGGAGCCTATCCCAGGAGACTTCGGGCACTAGGCGGGGTACACCCTGGACAGGGTGCCAATCCATCGCAGGGCACACACACATACACACACTCACACACCCAATCTCACACTACGGGCAATTTGGGAACACCAATTAGCCTAACCTGCATATCTTTGGACTGTGGGAGGAAACCGGAGTACCTGGAGGAAACCCACCAAGCACGGGGAGAACATGCAAACTCCATGCACACAGAGACGGGAATCGAGCCTGGCCGGGGAATCGAACCCAGACCCTGGAGGTGCAAGGCGACAGTGCTAACCACTACACCACCGCGCCGCCTGAGCACAACCATAGTTTAGAAAATTATTTTAACAACTTACTTGCTTTGTATTGGTTAGGGGCACTGGTGGCTCAGTGGTCGGTGTTTCGCCTGGCATGCGGAAGGCCCGGGTTCGATTCCCATCGAGTGCCCAAGCCACCCAGCTATTGGATGCCCGGATAAAATGGGAGGGTTGCGTCAGGAAGGGCATCCGGCGTAAAACCTGTGCCAAGTTGTTGTGCGGATTGGATATTCCACTGTGGCGACCCCTCGTCGGGAGCAGCCGAAAGACTAACAACAACTTGCTTTGTATTGGTTATGGCTAAATAATGGAATTATTACCTGAAAGCAGTGGAAGAAAGTAAATACAACTGCTGTATGAAAAATAAACCTTTTCTTCTTATTTTTTTTATTGAACAACCTTGACTTCGGTCACTCAAACTGCTCATGTTGAAGAGTTGGTACTTTCTCCATATTGACATGAACCGCCTAGCCACAGCTCTGCCATGATCACCTTTACACTCCTGTTCCATGATCCACCCCGGTCCTTCCTTTCCACACCCTCGTTCTCCACTCTGCACACCTCTGCTCAATCAATAATCACCTCCACTCCTTATATAAGCTACGCTCAGACAACATCTCGTCGCCAGATTATTGTAATTTTACCTTCTTAATCTGGACCACGCTTCGTTTCATCGACCTCACCCATGGATTTTCGCTCTCACAGACCTCTGGAACTGCTTACCAACTATGAGATTGGATCGCTCAATTGCACTTGAACCCAGGATGAACACTCTGAGCCCTAACACATGCACTTGCACAGGTACTACTCCACATACTGTACTGTAGTCTCCAGCACTTTCAAACCAAGGCTGAATTTCTGAGCTGTGGCTTAAGGTTTTATTAGTTGAAATATTTACTAATGGTTTTTGCACCCAGTTGTATTGTATTACAATCAACAGTTATACGAACGCTATTCAAAAGTAATGCTACAATGGGAATAACTTTTTTATTAACCTGATGCAAGTCAATCTAACTGCAGATGTTGGTAAAGTAACACTTGCTCTATACCAGACTGCTGGAGAGAGTGACAGTTCTATCGGACCCTGATGCTTTTCTGATCAAGAAGAATAATGAATATACCAATAATCTAGCGCTTTTCCCTCGAGGTGAGTGTGTCACTCAACGAGAGCCAATCAACGCAATGATTTATCATCGACAGACAGAGAAGCGCAACACCCCAGCAAACATTTGGACGTTTGACGACTGTTGAAATGACGTCCCTCCGACACGTAACGATCCAAAATGAAAGTTGAACGGACGTGTTTGACATTATCTGATTTACAACAGCTGTCATAAATCGTCAATTTTTTTTGCTTGGAGGGTATATATTGAGTCAAATTAACAGCTATACTGTACATGCAACCCCAGACAACTGTAGACGTGTTCAAACGTCTTTGAATGCATTTTTAGGAAATGTTCTGTGTCACATAGTTTGACCAATTAATGACGTCCTACAGCGAGTGTTTATGGCCAGGGACACGACGTCGCCATCAGACCAATGTTTGCTGGGAAAACATGGTTTACTCCAAGAAAAATGATAGTAGACTATGAAAACAGAACCTGTAAAGATGAACGGACGGATCAATATCGTTTTCAATCAGTTTAAAATAATTACTAAAGATTGATTAAAGATTGATGTTTGTATACAACGTTTAGATACATGTTTAACGTAGGTACTATTATTATTTTTTATTATTATTTATAGATTTACAAATGCTGCATATATAGAGATCATAATCCTATATCACAGACATGCAATTCGGATCCCGGCTCGAAGACAATTTTATTGACCGGACCCTTATTCAATTTTAATTGCGTACCCTTGCTCTATACAAAGGTAGAACTCAACACGGACTCCCGCACAGGACATGCATTTGCACCATCGTTGAACCCAACTCTTGCATCCTCTTTGAAAATTCCAGTTGTTAAGAATTTATGGTCTCACAGATGTTTACATGACGTGCAAAGATGAATAAAGAAGTTTCAAATTGGGGAAACTACTGTAGGATTAAAGACAAATAGTGTTGGACGAGACCATCGAGTGCAACAAAGTGGATTTTCAAAGCGGATTCGAGACCAACGATGTGATGTTGAGTTGTTCCATCGTTTTCGTTACATATTCTACATATCTACATGTTTACTTTAAATGTCAATGCCTTGGTTTGTTTCTAAGTTGTATACTTTATCACATAACTATACTATATTTTGTTGCGTTAACCAAATTCATTCTCACTCACATAGAAAAATAGTGAGATTTATACAGTATAGTTGCATAACTGCATAAAAATCCCATTCCATTGTGTATAAAGTTTTTGTCACCAGTGACGCGGATTTCCTGCAGCTCTGCAGTGAGCCTTTGAAAACACACACACACACACACACACACATAAACAAACGCACAGACCCATGCAAACCGGAGCAATTCTGCACACCTGTCACTGCTGACATGTCGCATTTCACAGCAGGGAATTATTGCATTAAAAAAAAGAAAGAAAAAAAAGAAATAAGACTCCAAACTGTGTCAATACATTATGCTTCCTAGATTTGACAGATGTGCAGATGTACGCGTGTCAGTAACTGTGTGTGTCGAGCTGCGTTCTTTCACACTGACGAGTGTGTGAGCTCGTGTACTTATTCTCCACGGAGATGGGCATGACGAGCGTGTCACCAGGCAACATGGCAACAGGGATGAAAAAGATGGAGAGATTGTGTGCGACTGCAACTGGGCACATTTTGTGTGTGTGTGTGTGTGTGTGTGAGAGAGACATCCAGGCAGAAGGTAAGACAGGAGGAGCGAGGAGGAGAGAATGTACCGAACTCTGCCTTACGGGATCTGCTGCCATTCTCTCGAACACTTCGTGCCAGATGCCCAGGAAAACAACATCTCCTGCCAGCCTAAAGAGTCTGTCTCTGTGTTTTGGAAACAGCTAAGTGTGCTCTTCGCGAAATCTATTAACATGATGCACGTTCTAAGGGGAGAAACAATCTTTCCATGTTCCATGGTGAGCAGAAACGAGATCAGCGAGCAGCAGATGAGTCGAGGCATTAATTAATCAGGCCTGCTAATGCTTTTGTTAAGTGTCTCCAATTTACTTTTTGGCAAAACATTTGCTGGATGAAGTTGTTATTGACCGAGTGTCAGCACGACCACTTCGATCGATGCGTGTGAAATAACACGTCCAACCTGCGTCTCTCCCTCTGAGCTGGTGTGATGCACATCCTGATAAGTGATTATCTGAAACACGGGGGGGATTATATAAAAGTGCAAGTCAGCAGTTTTAATAATAACGTTAATAATGCAATACAGTTCGATTTGAATCGACGTAGATTTTAAACAAAGGCTTTAAAAGTGCGACAGCACAAGAACTTACAACTGCAAAGCCAAGCTTTCTTAACAAACACAAATACAATGGAAGTTTATAAGGGCGGGAAGGAAGGGACGTCTAGGACAGATGGGTAGAAGACCCTGCCTACTTTACTAGGCCACGCCTCCTCCCGCCACACCTTCTTCCAATGAGAGACACAGAGGCCACACCTATGCAATGAGACATAAAGGTCACACTTCCTTCACTCAGACAGACAGAGGTCACAGCTTTTTCAATCGGAGACACGGATGCAACACCTTCGTTAATGAGAGACGCAAAAGGTCATACAGAGGTCATATCTTCAAACAATGAGGCAAACAGAGGTCACACCTTTTTGAATGAGAGACACAGAAGTCACACCTTCAATGAGAGACACAGGGGTCAACACCTACTTCATTGAGAGACACACAAGTCCCACCTTCATCAATGAGACACAGAGGTCAAACCTTCATCAATGAGACACAGAGGTCAAACCTTCTTCAATGAGACACAGAGGTCAAACCTTCATCAATGAGACACAGAGGTCAAACCTTCATCAATGAGACATACAGGTCAAATGCTCATCAATGAGACACAGAGGTCAAACCTTCATCAATGAGACACAGAGGTCAAACCTTCATCAATGAGACATACAGGTCAAATGCTCATCAATGAGACACAGAGGTCAAACCTTCATCAATGAGACACAGAGGTCAAACCTTCATCAATGAGACACAGAGATCAAACCTTCATCAATGAGACACAGAGGTCAAACCTTCATCAATGAGACATACAGGTCAAATGTTCATCAATGAGACACAGAGGTCAAACCTTCTTCAATGAGAGACACAGAGGTTAAACTTCCTTTAACGAGACACAGAGGCCACACCTCCTTCAATAAGACACAGGGGCCACACCTCCTTCAATAAGACACAGGGGCCACACCTCCTTCAATAAGACACAGAGGCCACACCTCCTTCAATAAGACACAGGGGCCACACCTCCTTCAATGAAACAGACTCAAAGGGCACACCCCCTTCGAGGACGTGGTGTAGTGGTTAGCACTGTCGCTTTGCACCTCCAGTGTCCGGGTTTGATTCCCGGCCAGGCTCGATTCCCGTCTCTGTGTGCATGGAGTTTGCATGTTCTCCCCGTGCATGGTGGGTTTCCTCCGGGTACTCCGGTTTCCTCCCTCAGTCCAAAGACATGCAGATTAGGCTAATTGGCGTTCCCAAATTGCACGTAGTGTGTGAATGAGTGTGTGAGTAAGTGTCTGTGTGTGTGTGTGTGTGTGTGTGTGTGTCCTGCGATGGACTGGCACCCTGTCCAGGATGTACCCCGCCTCATTCCCTAAGTCTCCTGGGATAGGCTCCAGGTCCCTGTCAGCCTGAATACAGGATAAAGCGGTATAGAAGATGAGTGAGAGTGAGTGAGTGATTAAAAGTGATTCTCTTTACACCTACAGCAGCATCACTCAAGGTGAATATCAGCCTTAACAACCTGACAGCAACAAACAAGCCCAAAACACTGCTGTTTCGCGAGCAAATAGAAGGCCTTTCCAAACACCTTCAACATCAACGTGATTACGCGCCGTGATACTTTGACAGCTGGGAAAAGTTCAAAACGTCTAGACAAGGTCAAGCCTCAGTCTGGAGTTTCTGGCATGAGAAATATAGAGGCTTAAAAAGCTAATGTATGCGTGTTTGTTTTTTTACTTCTTTTGACAAAGTGAGATGTATTTACAGCTCTATGGAATTTTATTTTAATAAATTTTATATATAATAATTTATGTGCCTTTGTCTAGATTTAACCTTGAAATTTGATTGGTGCAAAATCAGCAGCATGGTTCAAACTATGAGTCCACCCAACTGCATGCATAATTTTTTTTTTAATGAACCATAAGAAAAACATTTTGCTTGAGATCCTGTATAGTGGTGAAATTTGAGCTCTCCAGAGAAACACCTATATCCCACACTGATATCTGCCAGGCAACACGGCCCACGACGTGAATCAAATACTAGGCTGTCGCTGCCTGTTTTCCTTTTTAGAGGTTTTGGGCAGAACTATACAGTAGGAATAGATCCAGGAGGATACGCAGGTAAGGGAGGCTGAGTTTGTCTGCTGAGCCAGACACAAAGAGAGTCCCGTCTGCTGATCAGGAACCTGGTTCTGGGTCATAAATTTGGCCTGGCTGGTCAAGATCCTTCAAAAATACCCAGAAGCACAAAACGCCAGTGTTTTACTCATTCAGCCTGCAGAAGTTACGTTTATGTGCTAGTGACCAGGTCATGAGTCATGTACTGTAGCAGTGCCAGTGTTGACTCAGTGTTTTTACTGTATTACTGTACATAGTGACAGTTAAATAATAAGCCTACATCATTGTAAAGTTAATGACAGAGCATAAGGTGTTATTTTTTTGTTTCAGAGGCGAAATTTATTATAAGAGTTGCGTGCCATGGTAAATCTGCTGACAGCGTACAGTAGCTGCTTTATCCTAGTCAGGGTCACAGAAGAACACTAGGCAAGAGGCAGGAATGCACCATGAATGGGCTGCCAGTGAATCACAAGGCACCATGCACATGCTTTCACACCCATATTACGCTGCGTTATAGCATGTACAGAGCTGCGGGTTCTTATGTATGAAGCTGGACATAACTGTTATGCTACATTATGTCATGTATGGAGCTGGATGTAATGATTATGCTGCGTCATATCATGTATTAAGCTGGGTATACTGTAACTGTTACGCGGTATGACATGTACTATATAGAGCTGGACATAATTATACTGCGGTACGTTATGTACTGTATGGAGCTGGATGAAACAGTAATGCAGTGTTATATCATTTGTGGAGCTGGACATAACTGTTATGCTCCGTTATATCATGTGTGGTCAGAACCGCTATGCGATTGTGTGTCATGTATGGGGCTGGACGTAACCCTTATGCTGCATTATATCATGTATGGAGCTGGGCATACTGTAACTGTTATGCTGCGGTTTGACATGTATATAGCGGGATACAACTGTTATGCTGTGTTATGTCATGTGTGGACCTGGACACAACCGCTATGCGATGGTGTGTCATGTACAAAGCAGGACATAACCGATATGCGATGGTGTGTCATGTACAAAGCAGGACATAACCGATATGCGATGGTGTGTCATGTACAAAGCAGGACCGTTATGCTGCAGTTTCTTATGTATGAAGCTGGACACAACGTTATGCTACATTATGTCATGCATGGAGCTGGATGTAACCATTATGCTGCGGTACGTTATGTATGGAGAAGGAAGTAACCGTTACGCTGCGTTATATCATGTATGGAGCTGAACATAACCGTCATGCTGTGGTATGTCATGTATGGTGTTGGACGAAACGGTAATGTTGCATTATATCATGTGTGGAGCCAGACATAACTTGTATGCAACTGTATGTAATGTTTGGAAATGGACATGATCATTTTGCTTTCCTACGTATGGAGCTGAATATTAATGTTATGTTGCCATATGTCATGTATGGAGGTGAATGTAACCATTATACTGTGGCGTGGGCGGGCCAGCGGCTGACGACCGTCATGCTTTGCGGGGGTTTTCTCTGTCTCTACCATGAGAGAGAGGGGTGTTTGGGTTAGTGGCTTCAGCCAAGTTGCGCGTGTTTGTGTGTGTGTGCTTGAACTGTGTATGTGTGCTTGTGCTGAGAGTAATAAACTACTCAGCCATTTGCATTGGGGAGCAAGTAAGCTCACTCGTCCTCCAAGATCCCTGCTAGTGTCGAAAAACGCTACAATACAGTACTACGGTATGTCATGTACAGTATGAATCCATTTGGAGCTGGACATACTGTAGTGTTTGTCATTGATTTCCCAAAACTTTAACCACTGAGACATCATTTCTCCAAATTTTTGTTTCCTCATTCGACTTATACAAAAATTATAAATCATACATGTGAGATGTGGCATTCTGATGGTACTGTAACCGACAACATTCTGATAGCTCTGGTCCAGATGGTCTGTAGGTGGTGTGTCTTTTTCTCTTTCTAGTTCAGGAACAATGTGAAATGGAGATTGCTTAAGCAGAAAGGTTGCTGCATTCGTCATCTTGGAATCATCCATTAAAGAAAGAGAAATGACAGATTTTACAGCTCATGGACATGCAACAGTCTGATCCAAGTAATATCGGTCCATTGATTTGAAGAGCAGCGTGGAAATATTGCGAATATATTAAAAATATTCAAATACTGCAGAATCAGTTTTATATTATAGGAGGATCTGTGAATTATAATGTAAATGTGCAATGTGTGGAACCAACGTTAAAGATCCGACACGACTGCATAGAGGCGTTACTGTAGGACTGGGCAGGTTTGAGTTTGATTAAATCTACAGTACACAATACAGAGTGTTTTAATCCTGTCCTCACTTTCACCCTGTGAGTCGTTCTCTGATTGTGTTCACCTCCTTTGTCAGTTCATGATTCGTCTGTTTACTAATACCTTAGTAGGAGTGTAAAAAAAAAAAGCAAGCGGAAATAAGAGAAGAAGGTTATGTTCACTGGCCTAAAGGGGGACAAAAGAGCCAGAATGACAGACATAGAGGTGAAGCAGAGCAAGATCCCAGATCTGCTATAAGTCAAAGGATGACGAACAACAGGCTGAGACTCTGAGAGATAAGAGGCTGTTCCTCAGGGAGGAAAGAGACAAGCAAAGGCTTATTAATCCCTCTGACCAAAGCCATAAAAAGCCACTTAAAGGTCCTAAATCTGACTATTTCTAACCCTAAGTTAACATGGGTCTCATACTGTAAGTCCCCGAAAGGATTCTCTTAGTGCTAGAGATGACATACACCTCACGTTATGCCTTTTTTCATACATCAGCCTCTGTTTCACTCCTCTCCCGAACACTCTGTTTCAGTGTCTATGTAAAAACAGCAGAGACGAACATCAACTCAGGGGAGGGTTTCTGTTATATGAGGTCACATAAGTGGGAAAATCTAACTGGTTTGTTTCTGTATGCACACTGCAATACGTCTAAAATGGCTAAAAAGTGAATTTTGCACAATAGCGACCCTTTAGCATCGATTTGACTTTTTGTGTCCGTAAGTAAATTCTATTTTTGCAAGGTCATTATGAATTTCTTGCTAGTTTTACATCGCATGCAATCAGTCCTCAGCCTAAGCATCAGTTCGGTCCAATAAACTCGGAGAGGAACGATCCTGGCCAGTTATTTTTGCACCCGAGAACCCCTTCAGTGCTACAGTATCTGCTGTTTTATAACTGAAAGAGTATCACTGAAGCGAAGCCGGCATTGTGAGAGATAAAATATCAGACTAACAGACTAACTGATATCCTGCAGAACGCACTATTCACACCTTTTCCTCATGATACGAGCGGTTGGCAACGTAGAGTGTTGTTTTGTGCCAGCGCTCAGATCTTACCCACACATAACGCTCTAACTCTGAAATGTTCTGGTCTGCAAGTTTTCAGCGCTGTACCTCTGGAAAGCCTCCGGGTGTTGCGCAACCTTTTCTCAGTTTATGACACGCAAGATTTCATTTAAAGAAACAATACTACTTTTAAGATTTCATGTTACACGTCAATCAGGATCCAGTAGCTACGGTTCCATGGGCAGTATTTCTTATAACTGATTGGAGATTCCAAAGGAACTGTTTACGCTGATGCTGATCTGATAAGCATTTACTGTACATGCTTACAGTGTTTAATCAGATTGAACTTTTTAGACATGTGCAAAGTGGTTCTGCACTACAACATATAACAGCAATGAAATATGAAAGTAGTGAATATAAAAGCAATACAAAAGCAAAAGTTGTGCCCATTAAAAAGCCTCTGAATGGCCTTTTCCTCCAAACCCTGCGGGTCTCAAACCCACTCATTACACACTCCTACAGTACACCAGCGACAAAACACAACATGTGCTACTGTAATTCGTCTCACGACACGCGTTACAGTATAAGCTGTTGTGAAGCTATCAAATAAAGCTTCGAGCTATGACACATTTTTTTCTCCTTTTTCTTACGTTTCAACGTCTTAAAATTGTAACAAAATTGAAAAAAATTATGTAAAATGGACTTTTTGCAATATTGCAAGCACTTCTATAGTGACAATCACAATCATTGACTTTTAAGCGACTCAGGTTAATAAAGAGAAAGTGACCGGTGATGATTCTGGCTGGTCCCCATAATAATAATAATAATAATAATAATAATAATAATAATAATATTGTAAATTAAAGATATTTCAATAAGTCAAAGTATGTATTAGCACAAGCCAAATGCTGTCCTTAAAAATGCTTAAATATGTCATTTGAATTTGAACGATTGCAAAGTTTATATTTAAATGTATTTTTTAAATTAGTTAACCTATATTTATAGAGTGAAAATTAAAACAAAACTGATTGTCACTTTCTAAAAGGAAATCATGAGGAAGAAATCCTATGATATTATACATTACTTGACTTTATTGTTTAAAATGAATTCTTTTTTTTTTTTCGCCAGAGTAATTATTTTTGCAATCAACAATTAGCTTGATTTTACAAGGGGCGTTCAAGTCAAACCGGGACTACTGATAAGAGAACACAGTAATGAAAGTAGATGCGTTTCTTCCGCAAATTTGGTGACAAGTTAGCTGTTTTTTTTATTTTTATTTTTTTTAAGGATGAGGTGTTCCTTACGGGAACGACTGCGGCGGGCTCCGAGTCACCTTGGCCAGGATCGTCATTCGTGGATGTACAGGCTTCATTAAAACGCTTGCGCCGTTCAAATGTTTTACTGCGGCTAAGAGTTTCATGACAGTACTGTGCTTAAAGTCTTTTGCAAAGGTCAAAGTCAAAGCCGTTATTACAGTATGTCTTTATTATTCTGCTCATGGACCGAGAAGTCCCGGTTTGACTTGAACACCCTTCGTGGGATAAATTCGTCAGCTTCAGATTTGCCCAGTAAGCAGTAATTCCAAATCATAGGATGAATAGCAATACAATAACACTTGTAAAGAATACTCATTGGAAACCAACTAGTACCATGTAATGCAGATGTAATATCACTTTCAGGACTCATTGTTATTTATTTTTAAGTCTGACATAAAGACACTTTCATTCTGAGCTCTTTTTATGCACTAAGTGACACCATGAGGTGTCAAATATTTTAGAAAGCATGTCTTACAAGAAGCATGTGGGCTCTTCCGCATCCAAATGTGGATTAAAATTTTTTTATGTTAAATAATACAAAAAAAAATCCATTAGTATTCATACAGTGGCATTAGCCCCACCAGCCGTGATGTATACTAAGGCTTCCCAGCTCCGAGCTCTAACAGTGCCTGTGTGTGTTTGCGCCGCTCGCTTTTCCCTTTCTCGGCCTCCCTTGCTCCCTCCTTCTGTCCACCTCCCCATGAACCAGGGCAGAGCCCAAGCAGTGTCAGCATGTGACAGAGAGCAGAGGCTTATCTATATGCCAAACACACTCCCGTCATAAATACACTCTCAGAAGCCAAAGAGTGTGAGATCAGGATGTTACGACAGGCCTCAGTTCCTTAGCAGATGTACTGTAGACTACACTCTCCTCAGGGACGCCGCTACTGAAGTGGGCCATGAGTGAACGGTTCGAGTTCAACTAGTTCCCTTGAGGGAAGATGTCAGATAAGGTTCGATTACAAAGGCTTGGATACATGGAGTGTTAAATCACGCCTCACTTACAGTAACAACACAATATTTCACCGATCCAGGATACAGTGTGTTTGATTGAGTGTCTGGTGCTTTTCTGTCTGTATAAATATTCAGTCTGGTGTTTCTGCAGTTCTACAGCTCCTTCCTTTGGCACTTTATTGGTGGCTTTATGACACCGTACGACAATCAAACCTCATTGAGTTGAGAATCGACCCGAAAGCACGAAAAAAAGCCGTCATGAGAACTATACAGAGTGAAGTTTTATGTAAAAAAATCGGTTAGAATTACATTAAACTATGCATAATTAGGGCGGCACGGTGGTGTAGTGGTTAGCACTGTCGCCTTGCACCTCCAGGGTCTGGGTTCGATTCCTCGGCCAGGCTTGATTCCCGTCTCTGTGTGCATGGAGTTTGCATGTTCTCCCCGTGCTTGGTGGGTTTCCTCCGGGTACTCCGGTTTCCTCCCACAGTCCAAAGATATGCAGGTTAGGCTAATTGGCGTTCCTAAATTGCCCGTAGTGTGTGATTGGGTGTGTGAGTGTGTGTATGTGTGTGTGCCCTGCGATGGATTGGCACCCTGTCCAGGGTGTACCCCGCCTAGTGCCCGAAGTCTCCTGGGATAGGCTCCAGGTCCCCCGCGACCCTGAACACAGGATTAAGCGGTATAGAAAATTAATGAATGAATGAATGAATATGCATAATTAGGGCCGTGCGATGACAGCAGCAGTAACAGCTGCATTGCAGATGTCAAACCGCTAGCTGTCTCCTATGCATCGCTTTAGCTAAGCAGTTAACTTTAGCAAACTTCTCAGTTGTGTAAGTCCTTGACGACAAGTAGGGAATGGATGACGGACTTCAATCAAGAGCAAAGTAGGATATAACTAAATATTATCTTATTTGACTTATTTGATAACATTTATGGCTCCAATGGTTAAAGTTGTAGGTTACTGGATTTCTGATTTGAAGGTCAAGGGTTTAAGCTGTTGAGCTGTTGAGCCCTTGAGTAGGGCCCTTATCCCTTTCTGCTCCAGGGGAGCTGACCCCAGCTTCTCAACTAGGATATGTGAAAAAAATGATTTCATGTTCTTGGACCTTCATGTGCTCCCATCGAGGTTTCACCCAAGCAGACCATCAGATCCAGACACAACTTGGCACGGAAACCCTTCCTGACACGATCCTCCCATTTGATCCAGGCTTGGGTCTGGCACTACATTTAGTAGCTGGGACTTGAACCCACATGGCAGGCAAGAAACTTAACACTGAGCCACCGATGCGCCATACTGTGCTGTAAACTACAGTACACATAACAAATAATTGTATCTTAATCTTGTAAAATTCGCCATGTTAGCAGTTAGTTAGTTGGTGGTAACTGAGATTAGTAGACAACCAACAGACATACAGTATTTTTCTTCGCCCTATTTGCCCATTTAGTAACGGTTTGCTGGTCTGGGGGTACGATTCTTGCTTCGGGTGCAGGAGGTCCTGGGTTCAAATCCTGGATGAGGCTCGTCTTTATGAGGCACTGGTGGCTTAATTGGTTACGGCTGTGGGACACTGCGTCAGAAGGTTGGGGGTTTGAGTTCCTTCAGCAAGACCTAGGGGTGCTGTAATCTGGCTGACCCTGTGCTCTGATCCCAGCTTTCTAACTGCGATATGCAAAAAAAATAAAAATAAAAAATAATTATACACACATTTCACTGTGCTGTTCAGTATGTACTGTAACAAGTAACGGAACTGTTATTATTTATGGATTAACCAGGATTTAGGCGGAGTCAGCTCATGCCATGATGGAGACGACCAAAACATAACTTGGGTATCCGTGCCTTCCTGAATTATTTGCAGTTTGAATCTACCCAAGGTGGCACGGGTGGTATAGTGGTAAGCACTGTCGCCTTGCACCTCCAGGGTCCGGGTTCGATTCCCGGCCAGACTCGATTCCCATCTCTGAGTGCTTGGAGTTTGAATGTTCTCCCCATGCTTGGTGGGTTCCCTCCCACAGTCCAAAAATAGAAGATGAGTGAGCGGGTCAGTGAATCTACCCAAACCAAATCACGCTGATTCGGACGATTTCATGTGAACGTGCCCTAAAATTCAGGAGGTGTAAACAAATATGAGGTCTATAATGAGAATGCTGTGCTGTCTGCTGATCATTAGTTAGCTCCCGCTGCACTTTTTTTCTTTACAACATATGGCTCTACCAGCTGCAAACTAGAAACTTTTTGGACTGAAAAAGGAAACCTCACTTGATGGCGAAATGTCCTGATTGCTCTATAGAGGCATGTGCTGTGGGAGAATTACAGTATAACACAGATGGCACATCAATCCTTATATCAACCAAGACGAAGGAGCAGCCAAGATTACAGTATGTATGCTTCTGTGAGTGTGTGTGTGTGTGTACTGTATCTGTGTATCTGTGTGCGTGCAGACATCTCTCCTGGACTCCATCCATATTTCATGAATGATAAAGGTTTCAGTAGCTGTGTGCACTAATATAAAAGCCCCTCTCCATGTTCTGCTTGAACACGCTCCGAGTCCTACTCCAGCTCCTCACTATAAAGCGTTCTCTTTTTCTTTTTTCTTTCTATTTTATTCAGTGCTTTATGCAGAGGCAGGGAGGACAATATTTCTCGCTGCTGCTGTCTCTCTCTCTCTCTCTTGTCCTGCTTCATTCTTTCATTCTCTTCTCCTTCTCCTTCTCCTTTCAAGGCTGTCTGTGCTGAGAGTCTGCGGCATGTGCTCAAGCTGTTTCTTGAGGTCCTGTGATCTTTGGTCCATGTGAAAACTGTAACCTTATACAAGAAGATATATATATATATATATATATATATATATATATATATATATATATATATATATACTTTTTTTTTTTTAATGAGCTGACACGCACCAGTGGCTCGACAGCATTACTGAAAATTTTGTACAGTACACTCTGCTCTTTCACCGTTTCATAGTCATTTTTGTTCTTTTTGCCTGTTATGAGTTTTGTGGGCGTCACTAAATAACTGTAAATCAGCCGTGCTGTAACTGGAATTTATTAACATAGGCAGCCTGTATGAAAAGAATCAGCATTACTGTAAATCTTGCAAATCATCTTTTTGGCTTCTGAAATGAAAGAATCATATTAAAGAACTCGACAGCAAGAAATTGATGAATAATTCCAATAGAAATCAAATCGTCTTGCATTTTTCTAACTATTATTAAACAACAGTTCTGATCAAGTAATCTGATTGGACGAGAGACATTTCACGTATGGTCATAATGGACGATAACAGCACTGGGATGTTCAACTATACAGTACTGTACATATCACTCCGCATCACTGGTTTTCCAAAGACGCTAATTACCCCAACAGTCAGTCGCAGCATGGGTGACTGTAGGTCAGTACGATCCACAGTACTGCGGAGAGAGCAACTGCCTGCCAAAACCTACATTCAACATCAGTCAGAGACGGACTTTAAGCAAAAAAAAATACAGTACATTTGATAATGCTCTGTCATTTTAAACAACACTTTGTTGACTTTCTTCTAAATCATTCCGATTAGCCTCATTGTTGTTTTACTTTACGCCCAAGCCGAGCTACAAAGCTTCCAAGCTTCCAACACAAGGCTGCATCCCAAATCTTTCTCTAACCCCTGATCAAGGGCACTACTTAAGGGCTAAATAAACAAACACATCATATTCTTTTGACAATAAAAAGTGTTTGTTGAACTGTTGTATATCACACACAAAGTTGTGCTGTTGTGCCGAATATCAGCACGGCCGTGGTGCCTTCAGTGCTCGGGGTGCTCCCTTGTGCCTTAGACACAGATACACCATTTTGTTTACAACACACTTATAGAAAAGCACAAAATGTAAATTCGGTATAGAATTTTGTTTATGATCTAAAGACGAATCCATGAACTACAACGGCAATTCTTCTTGCCACAGCAATCGCAAAGTCCTTTAAAGATCCCAGAACTGGGCACATGGTTCCTCACAGACTCACAGGTCTCTCAGGGCTAAGGTGGCTGGAAACGGGTCAGTAATAGCATGTCACTGTAAATGTAGCGTTCAGGCGAGCTTCTGGCTAAGGACACGCTACATACTCTGTCTTTTCCTGTTACACGCGGCGAGACGACTCTGTCCACTAGGCGCTAGCCTCGAGGAGATCCGGATCGGATTTTGACAGATCTGGCCGACTACAGCCATCTGACAAGATGTATCGCTCAACCTGTCAGCTTCATTACAACAAAAGCACACTAGACACCTACACAAAACTGTTTATGTGCCTTCCTAGCTGTGTTTTTAAGACGGCTGATTCTGTGAGATTGTTCCAGACAGTTTAATATTCCCGGAAACAAGATACACAGAGAATATCTAAAATCAGAACAGGCCTATAATATCATAATGATACTGAAGGTGAGATTGTGTTCTGTACCAGACAGTAAACAGACAGACATATTATTCAGCAAGGCAACACGCGCTGCGGTCGTTTCATGCAGGAACCACAAAACCTCAATCATTATGGGAATTAGTGAGTCAGTGACCAATAACACATCAGCAACTCCCTTTAATGCGTTTATTTATCATACTGCGATACCCTGTGAATTGGTTCTTCTGGAAAAAGACATGATTTCAAATACTTTCCATAGTATACCTATGTATGCATGTAGCTATGTATAGATAGATAGATAGATAGATAGATAGATAGATAGATAGATATGAGGCACATTCAAGTCAAACAGGAACTTTTGACACAAGTAAAAACTTCCTTTATTTCTTTATATAATCCCCTGTTACTCTAATGCACTCACCTAGCATTTCACTAGTAAAAATTTTCTCAGGACACCAGGGCCATGATCTGAAACACTGGCCACCAAGGAACTCCTTTTATGGTCATTTCCTTTACAATGCATAACCTCATACTCCCCATCACACCACTTGCACATTGAGTCCTGACATCGCTCCAAGTCATTTCAACATGTTTGGCCCATTAAAGGAGTTCCTGGGAGGCTAGCGCTTCAACAGTGATAACACAAAGCAAGCAGGCGTACTGAGAAAATGTGTACATTAATGGTATTCAAGATATAGTGAAACACTGGGATAAGAGAGAAATAAAGGTTGTTTTTTAATTCTTACAACTGTGATCAGTTATTCTACACAAGCAAAAGTCCCGGGTTGACCTGAACACCCCATAGATGGACAGATAGATATAGGTCTAAATACATAGATAGATATAATTAAATAAATATACAATAAACAAATGTATAAGCATGTAGATATGGATACGTTTAGTTTATTATTGTTTTATTCCTGACAGCTGGAATAACTGAGTAGCTCATTCTTTCTTCAAAGCTTTCACTTCAATCACCGTTCATAGGACCATTTTAAATTCAAATAAACATTCTAAATAAATAACATGTGCCATAAAAAAATCCTTATTATCACCATATTTTTAAAATTCTTGATTTTAATGGATGAAGATATAATTATATACAACTGTCTCAATGTGTCACTGTTTATTTGAAATGTCCATTTTTCAGTCAACAAATCATGCATTTTCTCTAATATAACCTGGAATCAAACCTGCAATAAAAACCAATCACTGCTTCCTATGATGAAAAAAAAACAAAGAAAAAAAATTGCAAATCTCTTTTCAATTAAACACCTTTCAGGTAATTCCTTATGCATTGAACACTGCTATCAAATCTATTTTTTTTTTCTAAACAATCAATCATGTAAATTCTGATCTCTTCATCAATGTCAAATAATAAACAAGCTGTTATTCCATGTGCATGTTGCTCCACATCTCATCTGATCTCATCTCATCTGATGTGATCTGATCTGCGCCCATGATATTTCCCCCACCTGCACTAATGCACCAGTCATATTATTCCAATTATAAAATGAAAATGCAATCTTACCCACGCCATATTTTTCGTGCTCAGTCGGTATCCACATTTTTTTTGTCTCTTCTTTCACAACAAGCGCATGTCAGCTATAGACCAGGGGAATTAAAAGCCATACGCTCCATACTGCTGGCGCGCGCTGGATGTCTGTGTATTGTTCCGAGCGCAGACGCTCAGCTCAGCATCCTTCCGATACTACAGTCTTCTCACAGCAATGCACCATGGGAAACCGAGTCACTGACGAGGACGAACGACTACAAGTCCCATTAAACCGGACGGACTCGGGCAGGGGCGGGCGTGCGAGTAAGTCACGTGACTGGGTTGCTTCAAGATGGCGGCTGTCAAGGCGAGTACAGAGCTCACAGGTAGGGAGCGCGTGCTGCTGTGTGTTCGTTAGTGACAGCTGTGAAAAACATTTATATCTATTTATTTGTTCTGTTGTTTTGTAGAATTGGTCTTTTTAACGTTGCTGCACTTTAGCTTAGTTTAGGAAGAAAGTAATAAAAGAGCTACATGTTTCTGACATAGTAATGTCCCGAATTTCACAAAGTCACAAATCTATTTGTCTAACTCTACTGTATCTATCTATCCTTCTGTCTGTCTGTCTGACTATCATTCTGTCTGTCTGTCTGACTATCCTTCTGTCTGTCTGTCTGTCTGACTATCCTTCTGACTGTCTGTCTGACTATCCTTCTGTCTGTCTGTCTGACTATCCTTCTGTCTGTCTGTCTGTCTGTCTGACTATCCTTCTGTCTGTCTGTCTGTCTGTCTGTCTGACTATCCTTCTGTCTGTCTGACTATCCTTCTGTCTGTCTGTCTGACTATCCTTCTGTCTGTCTGTCTGACTATCCTTCTGTCTGTCTGTCTGTCTGTCTGTCTGTCTGACTATCCTTCTGTCTGTCTGTCTGACTATCCTTCTGTCTGTCTGTCTGTCTGTCTGTCTGTCTGACTATCCTTCTGTCTGTCTGTCTGTCTGTCTGACTATCCTTCTGTCTGTCTGTCTGTCTGTCTGACTATCCTTCTGTCTGTCTGTCTGTCTGTCTGACTATCCTTCTGTCTGTCTGTCTGTCTGTCTGACTATCCTTCTGTCTGTCTGTCTGTCTGTCTGACTATCCTTCTGTCTGTCTGTCTGTCTGTCTGTCTGACTATCCTTCTGTCTGTCTGTCTGTCTGTCTGTCTGACTATCCTTCTGTCTGTCTGTCTGTCTGTCTGACTATCCTTCTGTCTGTCTGTCTGTCTGTCTGACTATCCTTCTGTCTGTCTGTCTGTCTGACTATCCTTCTGTCTGTCTGTCTGTCTGTCTGACTATCCTTCTGTCTGTCTGTCTGTCTGTCTGACTATCCTTCTGTCTGTCTGTCTGTCTGTCTGACTATCCTTCTGTCTGTCTGTCTGTCTGTCTGACTATCCTTCTGTCTGTCTGTCTGTCTGTCTGACTATCCTTCTGTCTGTCTGTCTGTCTGACTATCCTTCTGTCTGTCTGTCTGACTATCCTTCTGTCTGTCTGTCTGTCTGTCTGACTATCCTTCTGTCTGTCTGACTATCCTTCTGTCTGTCTGTCTGACTATCTGTCTGTCTGTCTGACTCTAATCATCTGACTGTCTGTCTGACTATCTGTCTGTCTGACTATCCTTCTGTCTGTCTGTCTGTCTGTCTGACTATCCTTCTGTCTGTCTGTCTGTCTGACTATCCTTCTGTCTGTCTGTCTGACTATCCTTCTGTCTGTCTGTCTGTCTGACTATCCTTCTGTCTGTCTGTCTGTCTGACTATCCTTCTGTCTGTCTGTCTGTCTGTCTGTCTGACTATCCTTCTGTCTGTCTGTCTGACTATCCTTCTGTCTGTCTGTCTGACTATCCTTCTGTCTGTCTGTCTGTCTGTCTGTCTGTCTGTCTGTCTGACTATCCTTCTGTCTGTCTGTCTGTCTGTCTGACTATCCTTCTGTCTGTCTGTCTGTCTGTCTGACTATCCTTCTGTCTGTCTGTCTGTCTGTCTGACTATCCTTCTGTCTGTCTGTCTGTCTGTCTGACTATCCTTCTGTCTGTCTGTCTGTCTGTCTGACTATCCTTCTGTCTGTCTGTCTGTCTGTCTGACTATCCTTCTGTCTGTCTGTCTGTCTGTCTGACTATCCTTCTGTCTGTCTGTCTGTCTGTCTGACTATCCTTCTGTCTGTCTGTCTGTCTGTCTGACTATCCTTCTGTCTGTCTGTCTGTCTGTCTGACTATCCTTCTGTCTGTCTGTCTGTCTGTCTGACTATCCTTCTGTCTGTCTGTCTGTCTGTCTGACTATCCTTCTGTCTGTCTGTCTGTCTGTCTGACTATCCTTCTGTCTGTCTGTCTGACTATCCTTCTGTCTGTCTGTCTGTCTGTCTGACTATCCTTCTGTCTGTCTGACTATCCTTCTGTCTGTCTGTCTGACTATCTGTCTGTCTGTCTGACTCTAATCATCTGACTGTCTGTCTGACTATCTGTCTGTCTGACTATCCTTCTGTCTGTCTGTCTGTCTGTCTGACTATCCTTCTGTCTGTCTGTCTGTCTGTCTGACTATCCTTCTGTCTGTCTGTCTGACTATCCTTCTGTCTGTCTGTCTGTCTGACTATCCTTCTGTCTGTCTGTCTGTCTGACTATCCTTCTGTCTGTCTGTCTGTCTGACTATCCTTCTGTCTGTCTGTCTGTCTGACTATCCTTCTGTCTGTCTGTCTGTCTGACTATCCTTCTGTCTGTCTGTCTGTCTGACTATCCTTCTGTCTGTCTGTCTGTCTGTCTGACTATCCTTCTGTCTGTCTGTCTGTCTGTCTGACTATCCTTCTGTCTGTCTGTCTGTCTGTCTGACTATCCTTCTGTCTGTCTGACTATCCTTCTGTCTGTCTGACTATCCTTCTGTCTGTCTGACTATCCTTCTGTCTGTCTGTCTGTCTGTCTGTCTGACTATCCTTCTGTCTGTCTGACTATCCTTCTGTCTGTCTGACTATCCTTCTGTCTGTCTGACTATCCTTCTGTCTGTCTGTCCGACTCTAATCATCTGACTGTCTGTCTGACTATCTGTCTGTCTGCCTGTCTGACTATCTGTTTATCTGTCTGTATGACTATCTCTGACTATCCTTCTGTCTGTCTATTTATCTATCTGACTGTCTGTCTGACTATCTGTCTGTCTGTCCGACTCTAATCATCTGACTGTCTGTCTGACTATCTGTCTGTCTGCCTGTCTGACTATCTGTTAATCTGTCTGTATGACTATCTCTGACTATCCTTCTGTCTGTCTATTTATCTACCTGACTCTCTCTCTGACTCATCTGACTGTCTCTCCGACTATCTATCTGACTGTCTGTCTTAATATCTGTCTGTCTGTCTATTTATCTCTCTGTCTGACTCATATGTATGTCTGTCTGTCTGTCTGTCTGACTCAATTCGTCTGTCTGTCTGACTGACTATCTGTTTATCTGTCTGACTATCTATCTATCTATCTGTGTGTCTGTCCTTTTAATTCTCTAATGAATATAATCTCCTGCTACACTACCGCACATATCCCAGTGTTTCACTAGTGCTTGGATACCATCAAGGTAGAGAAGTTGTCTCAGTACACTGGAGCCATGGTCAGACTGCGTTCTCTGTATCTGAAATGCTGGCCTGAAATGCTGGCCTTGGGCTTTAATGGCCCAAACATGAGGAAATGGTTTGGAGCGAAGAGAGGACTGTACAATTGATTCCCAGCCAAGATCTAATAACGTGCAAGTGCTGTTGGTGAATGTCGACAAGTTATCCGACAGTTTTCAAGGATCAGGCATTCTACTCACTGAATATTCACAGGAATAACTGCAGTGTGCTCCAAACCACCATATTTACACCATTCCCACCGTAAAACTTCATTTTACACCTTCATTCATGAGAAGTTTTATCACAAATCCCGGTTTGACTTGAGCACCCTTCAAACATCCATAACACACATGTCTCCAATAGAGGTTTCTTTGATGTAAATGACTATTTGATTCATAAGGTTGTAAACATTCTCTTGTGATTTAATTTCATCCATTATTTTCCAGTTGAAATGTCGGAGAATCTGAAAGAAACAACAACAAAGATTTACAGTTTCTTGCTGAGTCGTTATTAATATCTACAACCAAAATTTCTCAGATTTTATTTCCTGTGTTCAGTGTGGCATCTGTGTGAGGTTTCAGCCTACGATTCTTTGATGTTTTGTGATTCTTTTGTGTGGCAATTGATGTAGTGTCATGCTGACTCCAAAAATCGTTCATTCATTCAGTCATCTTCTACAGCGCTTTATGCCGTGTACAGGGTTGTGGGCGGCCTGGAGCCTATCCCAGGAGACTAAGGGCATGAGACGGGGTACACCCTAGACATGATGGCAATTTATCGCAGGACATGGACAATTTGGGAATGTTGGTCTAGTGTGCATGTCTTCGAAATGGGGGAGGAAACGCACCAGGCATGGGAAGAACTTGCAAACTCGATAAACACAGACCCGAGATGGGAATCAAACCCTCAACCCTAAAGGTGCTAACCGCTACCATGCTGGTCTATCAAGTGGATATTTTAAAATAACTTTTTATTTGCAAGTTTAAAGTGGTACAGTGTTGTCATTGCTGTATAATTCTACAGGTGGCATGCTTAAATCTGTTCACACACTGGCAGGCAGCACAGCATCCCTAATAGAAATGTTGTTAGAGTAAACAAAGATGCAGAATCTAATGACATTTGCTTTAGCTAGAGTTCAGCTACAGGAGTTTTAGTAAACACTCCATGGCATTAAGAGTGAAAGAATAAAAGTTTAGCGATATGGTATTTCCAATTTAATAACGACAATAACAAAAACTGAAAACAGCAAACCAATGATCAGTGAATGGATCACAAGCTGTAGTGAGCCCTCATAACTTTTTTTTTTTAACTTGAATTTTGTCCTTTTGAAATATGATTTAATCGTTTGATCAGATTGTCTTTTGTGTACAAGAGTATACAATTATGCTTGCAAGTCATAGTATATAATTTGTAACTTTATGACTATTTTGTGCCCAAATTATGGCAGTTCAAATGGTCAGGAAAGTAAAAAAAAAATAATTAACTGTAATACATCATCATCTAAAAGACTGTAATACACCATGTTCCAAATTATTATGCAAATTAGATGCAAGTGTCAAACATTAATTGTTTGGTTTTTAAATTAAACTCATGGATGGTGGTGTGTCTCAGAGCGCTTTGGATCACTGAATATATACGTGTGATAATTAGTTTGCCAGATGAGCCCAATTAAAGGAAAAGTACTGAAGAAGGTTGTTCCACATTATTAAGCAGGACACAGGTGTCAAGCGATATGGGAAAGAAAAAGGATCTCTGCTGCCGAAAAGCATCAAATAGCTTGGACAAGGTATGAAAACATTAGATATTTCACGAAAACTTAAGCGTGATCATCGTACTGTGGAGACATTTGTGGCTGATTCAGCACACAGACGGGTTCGTGCAGATAAAAGTAGACTAAAGGTTTCTGCCAGACAAATTCATCAGATTAAGAGAGCAGCTGCTGAAATGCCATTACAAAGCAGCAAACAGGTATTTGAAGCTGCTGGTGCCTCTGGAGTCCCGCAAACCTCAAGGTGTAGGATCGTTTAAAGGCTTGCAGTTGTGCATAAACCTACTATTCGGCCCCTAATCAATGCTCACAAGCAGAAACGGTTGCAGTGGGCCCGGGCATACATGAAGACTAGTTTTTACTGATGAGTGTTGTGCAACACTGGATGGTCCAGATGTATGGAGTAGTCGATGGTTGGTGGGTGGCCACCATGTCCCAACAACGCTGCGACGTCAGCAAGGAGGTGCCGGAGTCATGTTTTGGGGATAGAGCTGTTAGACTCCTTTAGGGTCCCTGAAGGTGTGAAAATGACCTCGGCAAAGTATACAGAGTTTTTGACTTTCTTCCATGGTACAAAAAGAAGAACCGTGCCTTTTGTAGCAAAATCTTCATGCATGACAACAAGCATCCTCAAGCAAAAGATCTAGGATAGGAGGCAGTTCACATCAAAACAGCAGCTCTGGGAGGCTATTCTGACATCCTGCAAAAAAAAAAAAAAAATTCAAACAGAAGCTGTCCAACAAGTTGTGAAGGTGATATCAAAGAATCTGTCAAACTAAAGCCTATTTTCATTTCTTTACAACCTATAAAATGTTTTAACTCTGTTGTGCATAATAATTTGGAACAGTGCATTTTTTTAAAATAAATATTATCATTAGGAGGTTTGTTCAATAGAATTTGAATTATACCCTAATGGTTGATGACTTGAAAATTATACTGACCGTCATTTGCATTGACCTGACTTTCTGTGTCCTCTCTTCAGGTGAGCAGGATTGTATTCTTGAGCCGCTGTGCTTTCCTGAGCACCTGACTCCTAACGTTACCGTCTCCTCCATGGACGGCGGTTGTCCGGTGTGCTGTGTGCTGTGCTCACACACAGCTCCTCTCTCGGATAAAGACCGGCTTCTGAAACACCTGCTGCTGGAGCACAAACTGGTCATTGCTGACATCAAGCTCGTGGCTGACTTCCCAAAGTACGACCGTAAACAATTCCGTAATTCTTTCAGAACAATGGTCTGTTCTTGACGAAGCTTTCCAATGTTTCAGAGGGTATGGGTATGAATGTTTCAGTGAGCGGTAGTAAAACTCTGCAGTCTTTTTCTTTCTTACCCGTGTGTTTTCTAACTTATTTGCCTTCAAATGCATGGACATTCGTTCACTTTTTTCACAGTATAGACTAATCATGGAAAAACTAAGAAATGACAAATTGAATTATGACTCAAAACTTATTTTATATGTATATACTGTATTTAGTATCGTGCATAAGTATTCACTCCCTTAAACTTTTCCACATTTTTTTTGTTGTGTTTCTCTGTTAGAAGGGGTAAAACTAATTTTTATGGGTCTGTGGCTCTTCAAGTCTTAATAGTTAAATCATTCCTGCAATCATGTATTCGAGTCAAACCAGGACTTTTGATAACAGAACATAGTTATGAGAATGCAAACTTTCTTTGCACCGTTTTACTGTGGCTAAGAGTCTCATCACCATTCCCTGCTTGAAGTGCCCCGTAAATGTGAAACATTTTTACGCCTTCATTCAAAGTCCAGGTCCAGGTTTGACTTGAACGCAGATGCTAAATCTGCACACTGAACTTGAATGCGCTTTACATGAAATCATATTTTTAATAACTATATATATGTATGTATGTGTAATATATATATATATATGTGTGTGTGTGTGTGTGTGTGTACGTATTTTAACTGTTAACCTTTTCTTCCAGTATATAAAATTTTACTCTATACATCCATGACTGCTGGTATTATGGATATGTATGTATGAGACTGTAGGAATAAAGTAAATCAGAAGCCACTAAGACTCTGGGAGCTTTAAGAATCGAAGCCATAATGAAAAAACATTGCTTCTCTGTTGCAGGTACATGCTTTACTGGAAGAAAAGGTTTACAGAGCAGCTCATTACAGACTTTTGCAGCGTCATCAAGACCAACTCTGAAGGACCTGCTGGTAAGCCGGAGTATTTATTTATTTATTCCTTTCCCTCAGAAAGATTCAGCACAAAGCTAGAAAATATAAAAAGCTTGGTGGTATGAAAGTGTAGATTTAAATATTGACAACCTCAATGATTTAAAAAATATTCAGTCTTCTCACGGTTATTTTTCCCTCTTTAGTTTGTCTCTTCTTTGACACCTGGATTGTCCACGTGTTCATCTCTATATGTGTATCCTAAGGCAAGGTAGAAGGAAAACCAAAACGGTTCCTGGAAATGAGCATAAATGATCCATGTCGTCCAAGAATAACATATTGAGCTGTCGTTCGAACGAATACCTATTTTTATTCAATAATTTTGTAGTGGTCTTGTTTATGCATTATTACCCGTTTATAATAAATGGGTCCAATAATTCTGGGAAGCAAATTCACCGAGCTGTTTCATATCAGCATCTCTTCAATAAGAGACAGACGTGTGCTGCACGTACCTGTCGGAAGTTTCTAACCAGCACATCTATAACCAGTTCTGTGACCCTCTTTGTGTCTTAGAGCTGCAGGAGTTCTACTTCCTCCTGTGTGACATTCTGCCCGAGGACCGGATCCTTCGAGAGGAGCTCCAGCAGAAACGATTGGTGTGTGCTGCATTCATTAACACTTTTCACCCACCGGCCCAAAGAAATTACACAAACCGTTTCTTACAGATCGCACTGTTCTACAGTCTATTGTGAGACTGTGGACAAATGAAATGGAAATAACTTTGTATTGTTGTAGGGTGTATGTTTATTATTTGGACTCAATTTCTTGCACCCCAACTCCCCCCCCCCCCCCCCACGTTGATTTTAGACTATACCACCAAAGTGAGATATTACAGCCCCATAGTGTGAACATACTGTATGAAGGGCATTCGAGTCAAACTAGGACTTTTGATTGTACAGAATAACGGAATACATACTACCTTCATGTCTCTATATAATCCCTTGCTACGCTATTGCCTTTAGCAAGCGTGCGTGCGTGCGTGTGTGAGTGTGTGTGTTTTGGTGGGTTCAGGTCCTCTGCAACAATGAAGTCTTATGGCAAGTATCTCAACTATCTCTTGCGGTGTCACCTTGACTGGATGAATACAACAACAATTCCAGTGAAAGTAAACACCCAAAAAACAGTTCCAGTGTACCACACAGCTACGAACAGCATAAACCTGATATTTCTCTGAAATCTTATAAAAGTGATTAGCCGCACCCTGAGCAGTCCGAGCTCCCTCGTGCATTGTTTTTGTGGGTTATAATGAGTCAACATCATCGTCTCGCACACACACGCACATCTCTGGGAAAATCTGCGATTGCCGTTGCTAGGCAACCCTGCATCGCCATCACCAGTGCCGCATCGTAGCAGGCCGCTGGTGAATGAACTGCAGCGACCTTTCTCTGATGTTCGCTGCAACACACACACACACACACACACACAGAGAGAACTTCACATGCTTGTGCTTAATTGCATAGATTTATACGGTGACGCTCGTCATGTATGCATTTATGGATTTTCATATTGTACATGTGGCATAGTGTATTACTGTATATAATAATATCTCTGTACTCAAGAATTGAAATGATTAAATCTTGGTTTTTGTTTTTTAATCTGATTGTGTACTCTGTGATGGGTTATTGTGTTTTGTTTACTGGGGGGGGGGGGGTTTACTTTATGTCGAGCAGGAGGAGGTTCTTGAACAGCAGCAGAAGGAACGAGACGATACCAGCTTTCAGCGCAGCTGCATGTTCTGTAATGAAGAATTTACAGGAAACAGGTAATAGCTGCTTCTCTCTCTCTCTCCCTCTGTCTCTCTCTCTTTCTCTCTCATGCACAGTTTTTTTTTTTTTTTAATTTCTGACAAATAAACATATTGAGGATGTCCTCATTTCCAGGTGTATCAGCAATATGCTTCTTTTTTTTTTTTTTTTTTGGTTTTGCCCTACTTTTTCCAGGAACAAGCCTAGCATTTAAAAAAAAAAGAAGGAATTTGTTTTTGTGATAAATGTCTGATCCCTAGAGCCATCCTCTAAATAATAATAATATTAAATATCTGTCTTCTCTAACCATATACTGTAATTTAAAATGTAATACAAACCTTTTTCTTTGGGGTGTTACATTAATTAACCATTAAAGCAGGAATCCATATAATCTGGAAATCATAATTGTGTGTGATCATACCATTAATTTATAACCGAGGCGGTGTAAGTTTCTCCTCTAGTCATGCTCTGATTGTGCTCCTCATCTTGCCCTAGGTCTGTGCTGCTCAATCACATGGCCAGAGAGCACTCCTTCAGCATCGGCCTGCCTGACAACATCGTCTACTGCACACAGTTCCTCGATACGCTGGAGAACAAACTGGACAAGTAATCCTGCAGCTGCTGCACACACACACACACACACACACACACACACACACATACACACACACACCACAGATTACTGCTCAGATACACAAGATCTAATAAGACAGTAAGGATGATGCTTTGATTAGAGTGCCCTCCTTTGGTGACTAGGTGCAGTTGCAACAACAACAAAAGAAAAGTGCAGACCTACAGTATATACAGTAGAAATAAACAAGCCCTGGTTCTGTTGTTTAAAATTAGTTTTCTTCTTTCTCACTTTGGCAGTATGCAGTGTCTGTACTGTGAGAAAATCTTTCGAGACAAGACGACCCTGAAGGATCACATGAGAAAGAAGCAACACAGACGCATCAACGCCAACAATCATGACTATGATCGCTTTTACGTCATCAATTACTTGGTAAAGGCCAAAGTTACTTGTATTCCTTTGAGTATTGATACTAAAATTTATATAAGTTTCTAGAAGCATATGACTGACTTGTAAAAAAAAAAAATTATAATAAAAAATTGCCTGAATTAAAGCATTCTGTGCAAAATTAAGAATTTTTTCCCCCAAAAAAAATCTGTAGTGTCCGTAACCATATCAAATTTATGTTGCAATATTTTTTGTAACAATTTTTGCATTTTGAAAAATCATACTTTTTCAGGTTTGTGTCTTTTCATGTGAAATCTAAATTGGTCCAAGTTTTTAATTCAGAAAAGTTATGTTAGGTATGTTTTAGCCGTATGTCTTAAAGTTAATTCTGAAAAGATTTAGCTGATATCTAATTTTAAATGAACAAACTGAAATATGAAGTGCTTTTTTTCTTTCTCTCTCTCTCTCTCTCTCTCTCTTTCTCTCCAGGAGCTGGGGAAAACCTGGGAAGAAGTGCAGTCTGAGGACGACAGGGAGCTGCAGGAAGATGAAGACGAGTAAGAGCCTTCGTCAGACTTTCCATGTTAAAAACTGTTCCTATGATTACGTTCCCTACACATACATCATGAGATCAGCTGCTACACGTTTGTGCGATTTCTCTGTGTTGTGTGCAGTGACTGGTCCGATTGGCACGCTCACCCGGTGTCTTCTGTGTGTCTGTTCTGCGAGCGACAGGAGGAAACCATGGACATGATCTACACCCACATGCAGGTTATTATTAAGATTCCCACTTAGAGTTCATGTGTTATGAATTTGATATTGCTTGAGAATGTAAAGTAGTGCTGTTTTTAAGTAATCAACATCACTACTCATCAGTCCATTAGTTCATGTCCTGAAGTGTTTTATTCTTGCCATACTACAACAATTTGCCAGTGATTGCATTTTTTTCATATTAATAAAAAAATTACTCATAATACTTTTTTGTAACCTGTTTATGGTTTTATTTAAAATGGACATTATTTCTTGTTTACTTACAGTGCCACATTTTGTCATATTTTGCTTCCAAATAGCCAAACATTCTTGTACATACGTCCCCGACTTATCAAACATTCAAGTTACGAATTTCCGCAGATATGAAAGGACCACAGTTCTACTTCCGGTTCAATCACAGAAGTAGATGCTGCAGTGCACCAGATACCAATATTTACATTTATATACAATATTTTCAGTGTGTAGGTGAATGTCAAAGTAAAATGTCTAAAGTCCGTTATATTGTACAGTATGTGGGGCTGCGAGAGAAATGAATCAGCCTCAACGGTTTCAATGAATCAGTTCAGAAACGCGATTATAGAAAATTGTGTCCTGTAAAGCTGTTCTGATGGTGAATAATCCTACTGTAATTTCAAAAATTCCAACAAAGCAGAGTTCACAGTCCAATACAGTGGAAAACAGCTCTGAGACAAAATGATGTTTGGGATTCCCCTCTCAATTTAAAGGCGTGGTGACAACATTGTTACGTTTCACTGAGATTCAAGTCCTCAGGCGCAATTACGTGTTTTGGCCACATGATGGCAGTGTACAGAAAAGGAGACAGATGTAGTCAGGGGGATTGGTATGCTTTACATTGTTTATTTGTGTCACTTTGTCATACTTAAGAACAAATCGGACTTACGAACGTGCTCCGATTTGTGGAGCGGAACTTGTTTGTAAATAATATAAAGAACGAGTTAATCATTTGGTCTAACCCTTTGCTTTGACTCTTGTATCTTCATATTCAACATCTCTTGTGGTATTTAGCATTTCATTCTAAATTTATTTCAGCATGTTCTTTTTTTTTTGTTTGTTTGTTTGTTTCAGGAAGCTCATCAATTCGATCTCCATAAATTAAAAGCAGATCTCAGTAAGTACAGTCTCTGCTATAATGTGGTCCATTGATACAGGAAATACAACTCCACTTTTGTCATACTGTTTTCTGTCCAGACTTGAAGTTCTACCAGCAAGTCAAGCTCGTGAACTACATCCGGCGTGAGCTCCACCAGTGCCGCTGCCATGGCTGCCAGAGGAAGTTCGAAACCAAAGAGGAAGTGGTGCAGCACCTGCAGGACGCCAGTCACGTGATGCAGCTTCCAGACAGCACACACTGGGACCAACCACAGTGAGTCAAGAATGCACTAAACACCCTTTATTACAGTATGTTGTGTTTAATAATCAGTTATACAGAAAACCACAGCATTCGCATAATGCGTGTTATGTGTTATTTCGAATCTGTTCAGTCAGAAGGTGCGGATTAATTTTACTACAACAACAATTAGTTCAAATCACAGGTTCATCATGACACGATCATTTTAATGCGTTATGGTTTCTGTAGCAACAGCTCACTCGCAGTGACTTGCATAATCAACACTGTATGTAGTCTATATCACACATATCACACAGTGATTTATGATCATCCTATCTAATTTCATCCTGTAAAGCTGCTTCACGATATTGAATAATGTTATTTACAAATTGTCAGTTGACAGAGTGACAGCTGACACCATGCATTTATTTTCTATTTATTAGGTATTTACAAAACATTCCAATGGACAGGAATCAATGTTTCAATTGAGATTAAAGTGATATTGAGGTCAGGAGACTGTGATGGCCGCCACAGAACCTTCACCTTTTTCTGCTGTAGACCTTGTGGAGTCGACATGGCCTCGTGCATCCCATACGCAGATTTCGTGCCGTAGAATTCAATTTAGTTCAGTTCAAGGCTTGTCTTGGTGCTGTCTGGCTGCGCAGTATCAGCTTTCTCCTGTGCAATCATTTGTGTTCAAGTACCTCCTTATTCTGCTCCTTGGAACACCACCAGCACTTTTTTCCAGCCAGCCAACCTCTAGTTCTCTCAAAGTTGTTTGTGGGTTTTCCTTGGCATCATGAACAATTCTTCTGAAATAAGTGGGTGAAATCTTTCTTGATCTACCTGACCATGAGCTTAGTATCAACAGAACCGCTTATTTTCCACCAATTTATCAAAGTTTGAACAACTGAAAATCCTGATTTATAAAATTCAACTACCTTATCACGCAGGTCCGTTGGCTGTTCTTTTGTGTTCCCCAATGGTGCCGTATCCAGTCAGGGCATCATCTCATGAGCTGAGAAACTCACTGACTATTTATACACAGACACGACGCTGAGTCCCGTAATAGCCATTTAAACCTGTGTGAGTCAACCTGTGAGTTTATAATGTGGCCAAACTTTCAAGGTCTGCAGCAACCTTGTTGTTCTGTAAAATGCTTGAGAATCTGCATGAACGTTATGAACACTATCTACAGCGAGGCGCTGCACACGCACACTTCGAACATTTACATTGCGCAAAAAATGTAATAGTGTGGTCTCCTTTCAGAAGAAATACACTCATAGATGACAACAAAGTAATATTGTTCGCCTTTTCATTCCAGTACCGTATATTTTGGCACATACTGTAAATGGCAATTTTTCACAATTTCTTTCAGGATATTCAATCTTTCAAGCACAACTGTAGTTTGTGTTTGAATAGTTAGTTGAAAAAGGAGTAATATTTTTGGCTCCTTCCATTTCTCATCATAACTCTCTAGTACTGCTCTACAGTACACACCCACGAGTTAACGGTAGTGATGGGTAGTTCATGGACGATTCGTTCTTTTTGAACGAATCTTTAATGTGACTCAGAAGAACGAGTAGTCTCAGAGTTATTCGTAAATTTTCTACTGGGCGCGGCGGATACACGAAACCTCCGTAGGTTATGTACAGGAAACAGAAATGGGTAGTTACCTATGAGTCTTTTCAGTCCGAATCTTTCGTTCTTTTGTTACATGACTCCCATAAACGCTATGCAGTACAATAGATTAAAAAGAACAAAGGACTCCGACTAGAAGATATGAGAGGTGAGCTACTCATTCTGTTTATCATAACATGTCCTCAGCTGCATTGTAATATTTTCATTACCGGAACTATAGCCAAAATGTGTGTATGTAGCCGTATCGGGGGTCTGTTTATTGAAAATTTAACATCTTGTTTTATTTCTGATCGAAAGAACGAAATTAACTAAATGACTCAAAAAATGATTCGCTCATTTTGATGAACAAGATTCAAAGAACCGAGTCACTAAAATGATTCAAACTTCCCATCACGAGTTAACGGTAGAAGTTGCTACATGCTCACAAGAAAAACAAACTAGTGACATGAGGTTGTTGGTGGTACAGAAGTCAAATGCAAAAAGTGCAACAGGTGACGGAGGAGCAACGTACAAAAAAACTACAGTTATTACAGCATTTCAGATGCATTTTAAAATAACTCTTAAGACAATATAATTGTATAATGTGACCACATTATCACTTAAGCATGAATGGTCTACCTGTGAAAGTACTATAATATCTAGAAAACCACGATTCGGCAATTGTGCTATAACATGTCCTTGATTCTGAGGTTTAAAATGCTTTCCTGATTTAGTTTCTCTCATCCCCTTCATTTGTAGGTACTACTTCCCAACATACGAGAACGACGCTCTCCTCACTGCTCTGTCCGACAGCGAGAGCGAGCCTGAAGGAGCGGACCAGAGCTCAGACGTCCCCGTGTTCTCGGAGGACATCTCCAACTTGAAAGCCTTAAAGCAGAACAGTGTGCTGAACAAACTCCTCAAGAACGGAGGCAGCAATACAAACTGAAATCTCTCCAGTACACATGAACATCAGTGCTGTTTTGCACTGGATGCAAACACTTACTGTCTTAAGTACGGTGTCTCCTTTACCGCAGAAAATATCTGCACAAAAGAATAGCAGGCTCTATTTCTGCAGCAGTAAACTGGGAATAAAAGAGTCATAGTTATGTGTTTCATTAAACACAGTTTATCCTAGCAGAGATGCCTTATGGAGTAGAGCACTATTGGGTTATTGGAATCTATGGTAGAAAATCATACTTGCACAGTTTCTCATACCTGTACATACTCGATTTGTTTCAAAAGAAACGCTAATTTCTGCTAAGATAATTAATGTATGTTGTAAAACTGTGCATTTTTTCCTTTGCCTGATAACAGCCTCAAGTCTGGATCTTGTCACTCATCAATATATTTATATTGAAAGTGAAATCATAATTATTACAAGTGTAAATAAAGCTAATATAGCAGAATTTGATGTGTGTGTTCTACGTTTGTCTTATGAGAGGCGTTCAAGTCGATCTGAGGCTTTAATAGTGCAGAATAACAGAACATCGTTATGAGAGTAAAAACTCTTATTTCTCTACATAATCCCCTGCTACACTAATGCACTTATCCCAGTGTTTCTAAAGTGCTTGGATACCATCAAGGTACGTTTTCTCAGTACGCTGGAGCCAAACATGAGGAAATGGCTTTGATTATGTAGAGAAATATACAGTACTATATATCAACTATCATATGCATCATACTTTATATTATATATAGAGGAATAAATGTAATTAGTTACAGTATAACGGTTTTTATTCTGCACAATCAAAAGTCGCAGATGAGGCTGTGTAGATAAAGCTACAGTATACAAAACCAGAATGAGGTCATTCCCACCTGTGGATCAAATCCCAATACAGATGCGGATAGGGAAATTTAGCTGACACTGCAGAAACAGTGTCATTGTCTTGCACGTCCAGTGGAGAAGCAAACAAAGAATAGGCAGTGAGTCATTTGTACCAAGGACATTGAGATTTTGTTTTTGGAGTGTGTGCATTAGAATGTTCTCAAGGTTCTCATGTCTCTGCTTTGTAGCTGAGGGAAACACAAGAACGTTTCTTCTGATCGGGGCACCTTCCCATTTTCTTTAATTCTGCAGTAGGCACAGTCGATCTTCTTACATACTGTATAAATACTATCTACGTGTGTATACAGTATCAATATGCATACATAGACATTCATATTATTGGAATTTTGTAACAGTCAGTACCATTTGCACAGTTACAGGCACAGCATGGACAAATGTGATTTACTTAAAACATGATAATTTTATTGCAGTTTTAACACACAAAACAACATGTTTATATGTCAACACTATCAGCAGTATTTTAGACACAAAATTATACAAAAGCACAAGTAGGCTACTGCTCTTTAGCCCAGGGGAGGGTATAGACTTTGTATAGCCAACAACACGGGTGCGTTTTTGTGTAAACCAAACTTCCCCAAATAGCCGAACGTGAGGTGACTGAGGCTTTCATGTTGCTAGACAGTCCTGCAGCTGGACGTGGTTTGGATTTATTTAACAGTAGAATCCATTTATCCCTTGGCATCACTAGTTCATCTTCAGTAATTCAATTCAAAAAGTGAAACTCGTATATTGTACAGATTCATTACACACAGGCTGATATATTTCAAGTGTTTATTTCCTTTCTTTTTGATGATAATGGCTTACAGCTAACGAAAACCCAAAATTCAGTATCTCAGAAAAGCTGAATATTACTTAAAAAAAAAACAGAAATGTTGGACTATTGAAAAGTATGAACATGTACAGCTCTCAATACTTGGTCAAGGCTCCCTTTGCATGAATTACTGTAGCAAAAGTGCTCTCAAACTTCCTGGTAGACAGCTGCTCTGATCTTGGACCTGATAAAACACAGTGGACCAGCACCAGCAGATGACGGGTCTCCCCAAACCACCACTGACTGCAAACTTTACACTGGCTTTTCCTCTCTTTCCTCAGACTCTGGGACCTTGATTTCCAAATAAAATGGAAAATTTACCTTCATCTGAAAATAGGACTTTGGCGCACTGAGCAACAGTCCAATCCTTGTCGTCCTTAGCTCAGGTAAGACACCTTTGACGTCTCTGGTTCAAGAGTAGTTTGACACAAGGAATGTCAACTGGCGTCCAGTTGTGTGGTGGCTCTTGAAGCACTGACATGAACATGTGGAACTCCACACAGACCTGAGCTCAGGATGGAAATCATAGTGGTTCCATAAATTTGTATATTTCCATTATAGTGTGTGTGAGCTAAATAAACCAGGAAGTTTAGCTGGTTAGCAGTATGGTCAATATTTTGTCGCTTACCAGTAGATATTCCTGATATTACCTAATGTACGTACAATAAATGGCTTAAATGTTATAAGAAAGAGAAGACTCATAGATTTTTGTCTATTTTTAACACTTAACTGTTTGTTTGTCTTAAGTATACAATAATCAGAGGTGGAAAGTAACGGATTACATTTACTCGCGTTACTGTAATTGAGTAGCTTTTTTGTGTATTTCTACTTTTTAAAGTAGTTTTAAAAATCTGTAATTTTACTTTTACTGAAGTACGTTTTGTTTGAAGTATTGTAATTCGCTACATTTTAAATCATATTCGCTACTGAGTAAAAAATAAATGAATGAAAATTATAAAATAATAAAAGATATTATGCTTTATAAATGCCCCGTTGCGCCGCATGTGTGTATCATGTCCTGGTCGCGCGCCGCTCCAGACTCCACTCCAGGTTTTCTGACATCGGCATCTACCTGACCTTCCACACGGTCGCTTCCGCCCTGAGTGACGTCATCGACTAGCGCCACCATGTATAAACCGGAGAGAGACGCGGGAAAGATGAAAGAGGTTGTGATTTTGGCGTTTTGACATTTGGTTGTGTATTCCGGTTTTGACTTTTTGCCTCCAATTGACTTTGATTATTGCTTTGTCCCTTTGGTTTGGTTGGTCTTTGTATATATTTGTAGATAATTTCATTGTTTTTGGTTTAGGGAGTCCGGGAAGGGACCTGTATTTTTGTTTGTGTGTGTTTTTTTTTTTTTTTTTTTTGCAGGTAATCTAGCTACTAAATATAAATACCATTTTGTTCATTATTTTGGCCTGGGTCCAACCTGAATCTGATCCTCCTCCTGGTGTGTGTGTGTGTGTGTGTGTGTGTGTGTGTGTGTGTGTACAAACCTCATTATTTCATAAGTTAATGATTGGATCTAGTTCTTTCTGCCATATACCACCATTTCCATACAGTTATATATATTATAAATAGAACCCTGAACCAGTCTTTTGCTCTATGACCCTAGACTGGGACGTAACACCATATTTAAGTGACCACTTTGATTTTCAAGCACAACAAAGACAACAGCTTTATTATGCAAAGGTGTTCCTTCAGTTAAAAACAACTAGTTTGAGATTTACATCTGCTCATCTTTTTTGAACTACGAATGCCTCATCCCACCCCGCTGTTAAAAAAAATAAAAAAGTAACTTGGTAACTTTTACTCTGAGTACATTTTTTAATGAGATACTTTTTACTTTTACTTGAGTAGATTTTTATAATTGTAACTTTACTTGTACTTTCACTGAAGTAACAGTACTTGTACTTGAGTACAAAATTTTATTACTCTTTCCACCTCTGACAATAATTAAGCTTAATATACAGTACAAGTCATTTTTTCCAAATAATTCTAATGTAATACATTTTTCATAAACTGTCATCATGTCGCACTCAACCACATCATTGACCTCTGTTCAGCGAAATAAAACTTTATCTTTATTATCTCAACACACACCACTGAAGTGTTCTTATTTACAGTCAATGCATGACACCAACACCAGTCAATGATAAATGTACTCTTTACCCTTTACTTACCCGCATGCTCTGTGTTTTTCAATTTATTTGTCATGAAGGTAGTGTTTATGTACATTCCAAATGTCCTAGAAGATAAGAAGACGGTCCACCAGTGTTCATTTGGCAACGGCCGAGCGCTTTACAGTCATGTCTGAAGACAGCTCCCAGCATGGACCATCGGCGCTAAACACACCAGATAATGAAATAAAGAATGGTGATGTAAATATAGAGTCCTTGGTTAGTCAGGGGACTGCAAACTTAGGTTCAGCTTCAGTGGATTCAGTAATCGCTCAGTTGTTGCAGATGCTCGAGGCAGCGAAGGACCGTCGCTCAGCAATCTTGCAGAAAAATGAAGAATCGCCACCGTTGAGTTACAGGACTGTCAGCGAGGAGCCGAATACAGACCGGGTAAGAGTCGCTCATGGGATAAATTGGACACTGGTTTATGAATTGCTTTCGAATGATTTGTTGTAGGAAGCATTTCTCAGTTCATTCATTCATTCATTCATTTTCTATACCGCTTAATCCTGTGTTGAGGGTCGCGGGGGACCTGGAGCCTATCCCAGGAGACTTCGGGCACTAGGCGGGGTACACCCTGGACAGGGTGCCAATCATTTCTCAGTTCAAGGGTGTCGAATTATGGCTCATAGTGTCAGGGTCAGTCTGGCACGTGTTCTAATTTGGAGCACTGAATTTAGACTCTGTGTTCAAAATTAAAATCAACTTGTGCACCATCTTTATGTTGAAAAATTGGAAAAAGAGATTTGTAAAAGGTGCTGACGATATGTAACTGTTCAGGGTGGGACCTCTGTGGTTTGGAATGGTTTAACCGACACATCCTATGGATGCTGGGTCAGATTAAGGTCTTTGGGGTTTGGAGGCTGGATCAACAACCCTTGGCTGCTAAGCATGGCAGGCTGTGGTCCACTGGGTGGTCTGGTTCCTTTCGATCGTGCCCAGCATTGACTTCTGCAGCAGTTTGTGCTGCATTGGCTTTTTTCCGCAGGATGGGACAGAACGGGTGATGGGTTCTTATGATCCTCACACCAGTTTAATAGTATATAATTAATTATGTTAAGATGCAAATGTTATATGATAATGTTAGCAGTAAGATTCTCAAAGAATTCCATTCAATGAATTGTAAGCAGTCACCATTTCCATCCCTATAAAGTACACCTGAGTCATACACAGTATGATATGAAGTGAAATATCATGTGCTACAGTGGTGTGAAAAACTATTTGCCCCCCTCCTGATTTATTATTCTTTTGCATGTTTGTCACACAAAATGTTTCTGATCATCAAACACATTTAAGTATTAGTCAAAGATAACACAAGTAAACACAAAATGCAGTTTTTAAATGAGGGGTTTTATTATTTAGGGAGAAAAAAAATCCAAACCTACATGGCCCTGTGTGAAAAAGTAATTGCCCCTGAACCTAATAACTGTTTGGGCCACCCTTAGCAGCAATAACTGCAATCAAGCGTTTGCGATAACTTGCTACAAGTCTTTTACAGCGCTCTGGAGGAATTTTGGCCCACTCATCTTTGCAGAATTGTTGTAATTCAGCTTTATTTGAGAGTTTTCTAGCATGAACCGCCTTTTTAAGGTCATGCCACAACATCTCAATAGGATTCAGGTCAGGACTTTGACTAGGCCACTCCAAAGTCTTCATTTTGTTTTTCTTCAGCCATTCAGAGGTGGATTTGCTGGTGTGTTTTGGGTCATTGTCCTGCTGCAGCACCCAAGATCGCTTCAGCTTGAGTTGATGAACAGATGGCCGGACATTCTCCTTCAGGATTTTTTGGTAGACAGTAGAATTCATGGTTCCATCTATCACAGCAAGCCTTCCAGGTCCTGAAGCAGCAAAACAACCCCAGACCATCACACTACCACCACCATATTTTACTGTTGGTATGATGTTCTTTTTCTGAAATGCTGTGTTACTTTTACGCCAGATGTAACGGGACACGCACCTTCCAAAATGTTCAACTTTTGTCTCGTCGGTCCACAAGGTATTTTCCCAAAAGTCCTGGCAATCATTGAGATGTTTTTTAGCAAAATTGAGACGAGCCTTAATGTTCTTTTTGCTTAAAAGTGGTTTCCGCCTTGGAAATCTGCCATGCAGGCCGTTTTTGCCCAGTCTCTTTCTTATGGTGGAGTCGTGATCACTGACCTTAATTGAGGCAAGTGAGGCCTGCAGTTCTTTAGATCCTGTCCTGGGGCCTTTTCTGGCCTCTCGGATGAGTTGTCTCTGCGCTCTTGAGGTAATTTTGGTTGGCCGGCCACTCCTGGGAAGGTTCACCACTGTTCCATGTTTTTGCCATTTGTGGATAATGGCTCTCACTGTGGTTCGCTGGAGTCCCAAAGCTTTAGAAATGGCTTTATAACCTTTACCAGACTGATAGATCTCAATTACTTTTGTTCTCATTTGTTCCTGAATTTCTTTGGATCTTGGCATGATGTCTAGCTTTTGAGGTGCTTTTGGTCTACTTCTCTGTGTCAGGTAGCTCCGATTTAAGTGATTTCTTGATTGAAACAGGTGTGGCAGTAATCAGGCCTGGGGGTGACTACAGAAATTGAACTCAGGTGTGATAAACCACAGTTAAGTTATTTTTTAACAAGGGGGGCAATCACTTTTTCACACAGGGCCATCTAGTTTTGGAGTTTTTTTTTCCTTAATAACGTAAACCGTCATTTAAAAAGTGCATTTTGTGTTCAATTATGTTATCTTTGACTAATAGTTAACGGTTTTTGATGAGCAGAAACATTTAAGTGTGACAAACATGCAAAAGAATAAGAAATCAGGAAGGGGGCAAATAGTTTTTCACACCACTGTACCTTGAGAACATTCACACTCCAAAAACAAAATCTCAATGTCCTTGGTATTAATGACTCACTACCTATTCATATATTCCCCTTAATGAGACCTCTTTGTTGGATCTACTGTACATGTATGTAGTGTGGTTTCGGAAATACAAAGTAAATGTGTTAAATCACATGTGTTCAAGCAGGTGGATCAGAAGGCTACACTGTGGTGCTTTTAATAAGACACATTCCCTTAAGGGCTACATTTTGACTGACCTTTGAAGAAAAACAAGGTCACTGAGACAAACTTATCCAAAATGAAACTTTGTTAATGTCAGTGTAGAATTATTCATGATTTTACAGGACGAGAGAGGTTGCACTATAATGCACTGTTGATTTTGAAAATGTCCTCAACATAGACTAAAATGTGCAGAGAGAGCGATTGTGTGTGTAACTGCATTGCAGGTTCGAAATATTCCCTTTAAAGCAGGATCATATTTCATGTTAGACTGGTTTGTGACCTGCGCATACTGTAGATACTGTAGATACATGTTGCATGTGCTGTTGTAAGTGCAAACACGACAGTTTACAATCAATTCAGGATCAGGTTTTTTTCTGACGCAGGGATTCAAGATTCAAGATTCAACGAACTTTATTAATTTATTAAAATTGCTTCTGACATACATGATACTGTATGTTATATGCACAAAATACAAGAGAAGAGTTTAGGATTAAGTTATAAAATATGTTTTAAAAGTTCAGTTTAGCTCAGATATGAAAGATATTCACAATTATTTAAAAAAAATAATAAATGTCTAAAAAAATGATTAAATGCAAGAACCTTAAAAAAGGAAAAGTACATAAACTGTACATATTTTTTATTTCATCTACCAGAACAATATGAGGTACATTATAGCATATGAAAAAAATATTTAGAAATAAATTAGTTTTGATGAAACTTATCCTGCAAATAAGACACAAAATCTTAAAATTTTACATCTAAAACTAAATGAAAGATAATTGAACATGAAGATAAATTACACTTGGAATTTTTTATTTATTTAATGCTTACTGTATAAGGCCAAAAAAATAAATAAAAAAGAAATCCCCCCAAACATCATCTCAAGTAATTAGAAGAGCATATTAAATTATAAGTCTTTAATAGGAAGTGACTTTTATGTGTCTTATACAGTATATAGTAGTCCAACTCTAATTATGGCGGCGCGGTGGTGTAGTGGTTAGCACTGTCGCCTTGCACCTCCAGGGTCCGGGTTCGATTCCCGTAGTGTGTGATTGGGTGTGTGAGTGTGTGTATGTGTGTGTGCCCTGCGATGGATTGGCACCCTGTCCAGGGTGTACCCCGCCTAGTGCCCGAAGTCTCCTGGGATAGGCTCCAGGTCCCCCGCGACCCTGAACACAGGATTAAGCGGTATAGAAGATGAATGAATGAATGAACTCTAATTATATAATGTAGACTAACTAGGAACCGTGAAGGCTGATGGTGATAACTATTATATTAATTCCCATTTTACGATTATGCCGGACCGCCGGACGACCTTTTTTATTTTCGTATATATAAACACTCTCTTCATAAAATAATAAAACAAAATAAAAACTTAACGATTTGGCTAACCTTCAAAATTAAGTTAAAAATATGAAATTAACTTAATCATCATAATCAGATCATAACAAGTATAAAACCTATGTTGAGTATCAGTAGTAGCAGTATCATAGTGGTGGTAGTAGTAATAGTAGTAATAGTCACACTGTAGTAATTGTAGTAGACTAGTAGTAGTTATGTAGTAGTTATGATTAGTATTATCTGGGAACCTCGTGTGATTTTAAATAATTGCGGAGGTTTTCTGTGTCCTAACACTGAGCTCCTGTGATAACATCGGTCCCGTGTGAATCGTAGGATCATATATATAATTTTTTCAAGATGTTCATTTCCTGTGCACCTTTTTCATCCATCTCCCGGGAGATAATTCAGTATGTGAATAGGACCTTAGTAATACTTGTTGTAGTAGGAAGAGTAGTAATGGTAAGGTAGTTATAGTAGACTAGTAATAATAGTATAGTATTAAAGACTATACAAATAACGTTGTTGTTTCTCAACACATCTCTGTTTTCGTTCTTACCCAATGCAGGCCTCAGAGCATCCTCAGCAGTTTAACAAGAGACACATGGGCAAAATGGGCGAGCGCTCAGCATCCACCTCACTGAACTCTGCAGACGGCTGGACGTCAGGTACAAAGCACAATCTTTACCAAATTTAACATGACATAAAATTTGCATTGCATACAAGTAATATTGCATAACACCATAATCCAGGGTCATTGTTAGTTATCATCATCATTATCAGAATTGTCAATTATCTTCAGATTCTCTTGTTAATTCTCTCTCGTTTCTGTCGGACCTGAAGCGAGCTCTGAAGATGAGACTTCTCCTCGAGACATAGAGCAGAAAAACTCTGAAGGAAGTAAAGACTTCTGCGTCAAAGACATCAATCAGGCTTCGTATGGTCGCAAGGAAATGGAAATAGCAGAGCAAGGTATTGATCAGGATTTCAAAATGCATGCATATTTCATTATGATGTTTTCACACAATGTGTCTTCTGCATAAGGAACAGTGATGCTGTTCTTTCCTGTTCCACAAATATTTTGTAATTATAACAACTTACAGTATAACAACGGTTGAGACCCCCAACAGTATGTACTGATTTGTAGCCAAGGGTTTTCTCAAAGCATCCTTAGTCAATTAAATCAGCCTCACCAGGTTAATCCACCTGATTACAATCCCAAATTGACACCGATCATATTTTTTTTTTTATCCCAGTCATTTTTATAGTGTATGTCTATGGCAGATGTGCTGATAAGTA
Organism: Channallabes apus; assembly: GCA_030522415.1. NCBI lineage: Eukaryota > Metazoa > Chordata > Actinopteri > Siluriformes > Clariidae > Channallabes > Channallabes apus. The sequence goes on from CM060113.1 coordinate 35,293,086, forward strand.
ATACAGATTTCTATGCTTTATTCTGTAGACATGCCAGCGCTGATGATGCTGAGAAGGGCAGGCCAGGCCGAAAAACCATTAGCTGGGGCTAAAATAGTGGGCTGCGTCCATATCACAGCACACATGGCTGTGAGTGTTCCCAAATTCCCTGCTCCATGCACTGTTCAATAGAGACTATATGAATTTCAATATCATATTTTGCATTGATATCATAACATCAGTTTCAAGCCTAAATCTATTGTAGATTTTCTTCTACAAAAAACTGGTCTGAATGTTAATCTGCAGTCATTCTCCAGGTCCTGATAGAGACGCTGTCTGCTCTGGGCGCAGAGTGCCGATGGGCTTCTTGTAACATCTACTCTGTCCAAAATAAAATAGCCGCAGCTCTAGCGGAGGCCGGTAAGCACTGAATTTGTACTAGCTTTCTAACGTAACTTTTTTCACACATTTTGCAAAATGTTTTCAAGCAAAACATTGACGTGACTCTAAATTCATGTATGCACATCCTCAACTCGAGTTCTCGTAATCTCTCATATTCTTAATATTTTTTATTTTATTCTGAATGGTCAAAAAAGTGTGACGTTTCTGTATCACAATAAACTCCACGAGACCTTCCAGCTGCAAGGTTTATATGAAGCCTCCAATAATATCCAATCTGCATCTCTGTGGACTTTGGAGGAAACCGGAAAACCAGGAGGAAACCCACCAAGCACGGGGACAACATGCAGACTCCAGTTAAAAAAAGAAAAAAAAGTGAATTACCAGCAAACAGAGACATCAGAGCAACCAAGAGCTATTTAAAGAACGGTTCTGGGAATTTCTAAGGAAATAATGTATATACAGTAGTGTATGTTGCATAAGATGTGCTGAAAAGGCTACATCCTATGCAACATACACTACAAGAGACAGAAATATGCAAATTAATAAAGCACATTTAAGGTATAAGATCAATTTGTTGAAATAAAGTAAATCAAATTAAACTAAGTAGCACATGCCTTAAATTTATTTTTAGATTTGACAATTTGTCTAATGGTGTTAGATGTAGAAGTTAGACAATGTTTCCAAATTAGCCATCCTCCTCCTTGGTGAACATTGCACTCCATACTGTACCTTCACAAATGCAAAGTTTTACCCATTATCGGTCAAACATGTCCAAGTCACGTAGAACATTGCCCCGCACCCCAAATCATGCCAGTATGACACATGGTCCTCTGCAAATGCTAGTGGATGAAGAGGGAAGTTTTCTAAAATCACAGTACAGTATGAGAAAAACCATACAGCAATGATGAAGGCCAGTTCAAGACCAAACCTGAAGCTTGCATTATGAATCAGATTGTTTATGAAGTTTTAAAAGGAAGCAGGAGTCAGGACGCAGATCAGTGATACATTCTTTAGTTTCGAGGGGATTATATTACAATCCCACAGTAAGGACAGATATGTGTGTGTCAGGGCAGCTTAGTAATACAGTATTACTGTAATTTGGTGTAAATTCGGAGATCAGTTCATTAGTATGCATTCAATTACTAAGTATTAAGAGAACATTTGAGTTAGTGCTGTAATGTCACCGGTTCCGTGTTTAATTTAGACACAGGAAGCAGGTGCATTGTGGCGAAACGGTACACACTGTTCCTGACTCTAAACTGGAACTGAACATTCAGCCACATCTAAGAGATATGCAGCGTGTAGGATGCTTACACTGTGTACTCTCAGTACACTAATGATTCACTTTTTGGCAATAACAATTGTATTTGTATGGTCTGTACACCTGACTTTTACTGAAAACTTTCTCCAGATCTCTAACATGATCAGGATGGAAAATATATGCAACGTTTTTGTTGCTTTCCATTTATCTCATTGAGAATTTTACACAGCGTACAACCGGTATTTAATCAGATTCATAAGAGTTCTGGGTTGTATTTTGGTACAACCATTGAAATGGTTACTTTTAATAATGCAGGTGTGAACAACAGACTCTCACTGTATGTATGCAGGTATCCCTGTGTTTGCATGGAAAAGGGAGTCTGAGGATGAATATTTCTGGTGTATTGATAGTTGCGTTAATGTGAAAGGCTGGGAGCCGAACATGGTAAAGTATTATTTTTTCTGATTATTATTTTCAGGGGGAAAAAATAAAATTATATATATATATATATATATATATATATATATATATATATATATATATATATATATATAGTATTTTTACATGATGATTCATTGTTTACATTATATTAATAGTTTTTAATATTTTTCTTATTAAATTAAGGTTACTATAATAATCAGAGACATAACAACAACAACAACAACAACAATAATAATAATAATAATAATAATAATAATAATAATAATAATATAACAAAAATATTAAAAATAGACAATTAATATAAATTCAGGCTCAAATATTATTAACAGATATTATATATACTATGAGGAACATTCAAGTCAAACTGTTGCAACCATCCCATTTTCTAACCAGCCTATGCAGAGACTGAGTTGTATGAGGCATTAGGTTAAGGGATTTGCCCAAGGACCTAAAACGGGCGACCCAGTGGTGGCGGAACTTGACCCCCCAACCCTCTGATCAGCAACCCAGAGCCTCATCTGCCTGAGTCCCCACTGCCCCAGTAGCATAAAACAGTTATGAGAGTAACTTCATACAATTCCTCTATATAAACCCCTTCTACACTAATCCACTTATTGGATACCATCAGATTAGAAAGTTTTCTCAGTATGATCAAATTGCTTGCTTCATTCCTTTAATGGAAAAACTGTCCAGATTTGATCATCAAATCATGTAAAAATGTACTAATGAATTACTACTAATAATAAAAGCTACTTAAATATAAAACTTTTTACAGTATTATTCCTTGACTGTGGTTGGATTTTGCAAGTTGCTTTCAGGAAAGCTTGTTATTATATATATATATATATATATATATATATATATATATATATATTTTTTTTTTTTTTTTTTTTTTTAAGATTCTTGATGATGGAGGAGACATGACCTACTGGATCTATAAGAAATACCCGCAGCTCTTCCAGAGCATGAAGGGGATTGTTGAAGAAAGTGTTTCTGGTGTTGGCAGGTACAGTATTTTCCACACGTGTGTATTTCAGTGATCTGAAGAGCTTTGCTGTAATTTAGTTCTCAAGCCATGTTTTTTCCCCCCTTCAGATTATATAAAATGTATAAGACCGGGAAGCTTTGTTGCCCTGCAATAAACACCAGTGACTCAGTGATGAAGCAAAAGTTTGACAAATTTTATTGCTGCAAGGAATCGCTAGTGCATGGGTAAGATTCGGGTGTTAACCTTTGTCGAGTTCCTGCTCTTTATAGATTGCATTATTCAGTTAAATCTTGCTGTAAGAAAATACGACAAAAGGATGCAGAGCATAATGGCTCCAGAACTATGATTCACACACATCATATATGTATAAGATTTTAACTGATCACATATTTTTTGCACATTTCTGCAGTTTAAAGAAGACCACTGCTCTTACTGTAGGTGGAAAGCGAGTAGTCATCTGTGGATATGGAGATGTATAGTATCAATAGCATTGATATATTACATATCCTTAATTAAATATGAGCTTTAATTTCATATATTCTTAAATTCATGTTTTTGTGTGGGTGCGTATTTGTACTGTAGGTGGGAAAAGGCTGCTGTACTGCTCTGAAAGGGATGAAAGCAGTAGTATATGTGACAGAGATCGATCCTATTTGTGCACTACAAGCCTGGTAATATATATCTACATACAGTACAAGGGTACCAATTATTCTGGAGTTGATTGTACATATTATTTATTAGTATTGTATGAGGGGCGTTCGGGTCAAAACTGGGACCTGTGATGAAATTTCTTGTGAATGAAGGCGTAAAAACCGATTGACCATTACAGAAGACTTCAAGCACAGTACAATGGTGAGACTCTTTTAAATTTGAATTGTACAAACATTTAAAGGAAGGCTGTACTGTATGTCCGTGAATGACGATCCTGAAATACCCCCGAAGTCATTCGCGTGAACATTTAGCGAGTAGAATGCATTATTCTGGAAAATCATCGGATAACTTGCAGAAGAACTGCATCTGTCTGTGGGAACTGTACACACAATCATTCACGAACACCACTTGCACATTACAGGAACTCGGCTGGGAGTTATTGCCACATCCACCATACAGTCCTGACCACAGCTCAAGCCATTTCCACATGTTTGGGCTATTAAAGGAGTTCCTGGGAGGCCAGTGTTTCAGACATGACGCAAGCTGTCATTCGGATCGAAAAGATGCGCGGTCGGCTGGCGTCACACGGTTCGGAGGAAACACATGATAGTCTTCGGCCCTCCCGGCTGAATGGTAGTGGTAGCCTTAATGTGGGAGCCCCCTAGTGGCGGGGAGGGATTGGACATGACTAAATTAGGGAGAAAATCGGGGGAAAAAATCTAAAATAAAAAAAAAGAACAGAATTTATGAATATCTAATAATAATCCTAGTTTTTTTCTTACATAGCATGGATGGTTTTCAAGTGGTCAGACTGAATGAGGTCATAAAAGTGGTGGACATTGTTATTACCTGCACTGGTAAATTTATGTCATTTGAAAAAAAATTGACAATCGTACTTTTTAAAAAAGTGAATACCTAGTAGAACCTTTTCTGATATATTGTCTGAGCACCAGCTGAATTGTGATGTTTGTGATGACAGGTAATAAAAATGTTGTAACACGAGAGCACATGGATCAGATGAAGCAAGGCTGTATTGTCTGCAACATGGGCCACTCCAACACAGAGGTTGACGTGGTAAGACCACAGGCAGAGTTTCCGCACTTCAGGATGTACATGTGTGTCTGACATTTCGAGCTCAGTGAGAAATAGTTGTAATACCAAACTAAAAGATTTGACCTTTTCTGATCTTAATATATCTCTGATGACCTGGTGAGGTTTTTCACCTGGTCATATTTTGACATTTACACTGTATGAGGACGTGGCACATACATACAAAGCTAGAAATGTTTCAGGAACACTTTAAGAACACTGAATTTACTTAAATCTGTTTGTTACTCAATCAATCTTGGTCTGTGGAAATTAAAAGTTTACACACCCTTGTTAAACTGGGAGTTCGTTGTGCTGAAGAAAAAAAAACTCCACACACGATCTGGTACGAGGGTACAGTATTCAAGTCAAACCAGGACTTGTGATGACATTTGGTATGAATGAATCAACATTTACAGAAGACACTTCAAGCACAGTTGCACATTTGAAAAGTGCAAACATTTTAAAGATGGTTGTACATTCAAGCTGGCTCAGAGCCTACTGCAGCGAGTGGAACACCTGATCATTGAAAATCCATGGATAACTTATCACCAACTTGCAGGAAAGACGCAGCTGTCTGTGGGAACTGTACACACAATCGTTCACCAACACCACTTGAACATTACAGTACAGGAAGTCAGCTGGGAGTTATAGCCAGATTCCCCTTACATTCCTGACCTTGCTCCAGGACATTTCCACATGTTGGGGCCATTAAAGGAGTTCCTGGGAGGCCAGTGTGTCAGACGAGAAGCAGGCAGCCCGGCTCTGGCGTACTGAGGCTCTCATAACTGTGTTGTGTTGTATTGTCTTGTTATCAAAAGTCCTGGTTTGACTTGATCACCTTTTGTAAATGATATCAGATATTTTCTCATCTTTAACATGATAAAGCAAAGAAGCAAAAATTGAGTAGAAAACAAAGAGAAAATTTTTTGATGAGGAAGGAATAAAAATATTTTTTTTATTAATTTTGAGACTTTTTATACAGGGGTGTGTAGTTTTTTAATTCCCAAAGTAAATAAATCAATTTCCCCCAATTTACCAAAATACCTCTCAGATAATGCGTTTTATTTATACCACAAACTCCCTTATTTCTCTCCTCAACCAAATGCACCGTTTCAGTGTCTATGTAGATGAGTTACTGCTGAGCCACAAGCAGAGCTGATCTTCTTTTATAAGGTCACAATACGAGGAAAATAAAATCGCCTTGTGGAAACTCCGGGAAATACCAAAATGGAAAGAGGACAAAAAGCGAGGATCTTTTTTCCCATGTTTTTTTTTTTTTTTTTTTTTGTCAAACACGCACACATTTGATACCCGTCTAAATCTGCCTAAAATGTGAAGTGTTTGCATAATAGACCCCATTTTACAATAAAATATAAATTTACATTCTGGGCCGAAAAACTAAATTTTGATAAAAAAAAAAAAAACAGTGATTTTTGTTTTGTTTTGTGCCTTGAATCCAGTAATACTGTATCAGTGACAAATTGGGTCCTGCTTCTTATGAAGCCAGTGTTAGTTGAGCTGCTTGATTACCTGAATATGAGCTCTGTTCTCAGACCAGTCTGATGACACCAGAGCTGACTTGGCATCATGTAAGAACACATGTGGATCACATCGTTTGGCCAGACGGCAAAACCATAGTGCTACTGGCAGAGGTGAGAATACTCCGTCAACAAATAAACAGAATGACTAGTAATAAACCTCTGCTTTTATAGTTAATGATTGCTGGTGTGACTATATACTGTACTGTATGTTTGTATAATGTATCTGATTCAAGGGTCGGCCGGTTAACCTGAGCTCCTCTGCTGTGCCTGTTTTCGTCTTGTCCATTACAGAAATCACTCAGGTGTGTGCGCAGGTTACGAATATTGTTCCTTAAGTGTCATGATCCTTATGTTGAAGGAATTATATATATAGGAATTGAGCGAAATTGAGTGAAAAAATAAAAACAGTCATCAAATCTCTGCTTCTCTTTAGATTTTGGCATTGATCGAGCTGTTTAATGCACCTGATGAACATTACAAACAAGATATTTACTCGTTTCCGAAGAAAATGGGTAAGACGTACAATTAATAGTCATATCCTTTCTTATGTTTTTTAAAAAGCAAAATATCTCAGTCATATGCGCTGCACTTCCAGATGAGTATGCAGCACTGCTGCACCTCCAGAACTTTGATACTCACCTTACTGAGCTCACAGATGAGCAGGCCAAGTATGTAGGGGTGAACAAGAACGGCCCCTTTAAGCCAAACTATTACAGGTAGGAATAATAATGAAATAAAATGGTCATTAATTTAAATAATAGATTTTTTGCCTACTTTTATATTTTAGAATCAACAGGTCTAATATTACCCGCAAATGGTTTCTCCGATCTCATTCACACACTACAAGCAATTTAGGAACGCCAATTAGCCTAACCTGCATATCTGTGGACTGTGGGAGGAAACCGGAGTACCCGGAGGAAACCCCTTATTTCTTCATAATAAATTAATTGAAATGATGTAGATTAAATTAAAGAAATGGAAACAAATGTTTTACTGTGACAGGATGCAAAATGCCTAAAGATATAAACCACAGCAGCGACCTCATTTCCCCTTTCGTCTGTTCCAACCACACAGCATTCAGCATCACCAGTATACTAATCACCGACCTGATCATCTGCCATCATCTGCACCTGGTTCTCACTGGTTAATGCCTTAAGTTAAATGTTTTTGTGCTGGAATGATTCATACTGTAGGTCACTCTGTGGCTTAACACACAAAAAACATTCATCTGCAATTTAGGTACAGGGAGTGAACTGAAATGAGAACCAAAAGGAAGCTGGGAGAGACATTGATGAAGACTTCATTAAAATACATATGGCTATTTGGGAGCACAATAATGAAGAAATGATGGGTGGCTCAAGGCTGTATCTGTGCTGTATCTTCCATTTCAGTTATCATTTTCTCATATGTGAAATATTTTTTGCAGGTATTGAGCTGTAGAGTGGATCAGCGCACACCACAAGTAGTCCAAACTGGAGGCCAATCTCACTTTAAACCGGAACTGATCTGATTTACTGTACATTCTGAACATATTTCAATCTGTTCTTGCATAAATATCTTCAAATATTATCAGTGTTGCATATGGTTCAAATTTCCTTAAATGTTTAAGCTATATGTACGTTTTATTAAATGCAACTGAGTCTCATATAAAACCTCATTCATTATCAGAGGTGGAAAGTAATGAATTACATTTACTCGCATTATTGTAATAGATTTTTTCTGTACTTCTACTTTTTAAAGTAGCTTTTCAAATCTGTAATTTTACTTTTACTTCAGTATGTTTTGTTTAAAGTATTGTACTTCACTACATTTTAAATCATATTCACTACTGAGTAGAAAATAAATGAATGAAAATGAAATATAATACAACGGGAAAGGGAAAAAAATGCACCCGTAAACCACTGCACTGATTGATTGATGGAGAACAAACGCGCGAAATTCACAAGAACGATGGAGACAGAACAGACGCCGGTGACGCAGACACAGCTGAAAGTGAAACGCCAACAAATTCTTATGAAGCAAAACCCTGGTCACTTTGATTTCAAGCACAACAAAGGGAACAGATTTATTATTCCCCCCCCCCCCACCCCGCTTATAAAAACCAAAAAGGAACTCAGTAACTTTTACTCTGAGTAAATTTTTAATGAACCACTTTTTACTTTTACTTGAGTAAAGGGTAACTTTACTTGTACTTCAGTAAAAGTTCACTAAAGTAACAGTACTTTTACTTAAGTACAAAATGTTATTACTCTTTCCACCTCTGCTCATTATGGCTGACGAGAGTGTACTGTTTTTGTTTCCAACCCTGTATCATAATTACAAGTTTGCTTTCGTGCACAGGAATTCCTTCTGACCAGCAGATCAATTCCACTCATCACTTTTACACACAAAAAAATGTTTTGCAAAGTATCCAGCACTATTTTTCTTTTCCTTTTATTCGTTTGTTATTCTTCAGTATAAAAAGAAATGGAGAAAAACAGCACTTTTTGCAGTCGTGACACATTGCTGTTTGCATATTTTTAGCCGTATTAGTTGGGACAATTTTTTCCCCCCACAATTCTCTCTGTGTAAACAATCACACCACAAAGGTGAGCTAATTACAAAACCTCAGCACTATATGATATATGATTCTACCAATTTCCCTGCCATCATGAGACTTAAAACATTCAATTGTAGACCACTGTTTTTCAAAAGGTACCAGAAAATGTTCTAAGCTAGAAAAAAGCTTTACACATCATCAAACATACCACACTCTTTGGGCAAATGGCTGTGTGAAAATGTTACATGTACACAAGTAATCAGAGTGAAAGCCTAGTTTAATGGATCCATTTAAAGGTACTGTAGCCATTTTTGTCAGGTTTTGATCCTCTGTTCTGTGTTCCATACTGATTTTTTCCCCCACCATCATTAACCACACTGTAAAGAACATACTGTAGAATTTACAATAATTTACTGGCAAAAAAGTTGCCAATAAAATCCTGTAAAATAGCCGTTAATTGCTGTACAATGGATTGCAGTATAATACTGCTTAGCAATTTACAATAAATTGATGTTTGCAGAATACAGTATTTTATAATTTTTTTTACAGGATTATAAAATTAAACTTGTAAAAAGGCATTACAGGGTTTTTTTTGTAATTACGCTAAATTACAGTACTTACCTGGCAACAAAAGTTGCCAATAAAATCCTGTGAATTCAACAAAAGCCAAGATGTAGCTGTAACATTTTTACTATGAAATTCCTGTAAATAACTATTTTAACTGTGACCTGTACTGTGCTGTAACCTGTAACTGTACTTTACTATTATACTGATGTAAATGCATCAAAACAAAGATTTTGAAAAATAATCACTCAAATTCAAAGCTGTTGTAAGTAAACTGTTTATTAACGCTGACACCTGACAACACTTCAGCACCGTCACTGGTAACATCATTTTACTTTATCAACTACAGAAAAACTTATAAAAAATCAGCTGTTACAAAACAACTACAAACAACTCAAGATCAAAGCATAAAGCAATAGTTAAAAAAAAGTTAAAGGGACTGTTTGCCTAAAAATAAAAATGGTCAGCATTTCAGTCTGTTGTGTCTGTTTATATGCAATTATTTCAAAAATACTCTATCGAGAGCAAAGTGAATAAATCGGTAAAAAAAAGCAGCATTCATCAACATCGGCATGACATTACGTTTTTACCTTTTAGCTCCGTTATGTTTCAGCTTGCCTGACAAAACAATTAATGAAAAAAAAGAAGTTAACGACACATTCCTTTACAAAATATTCTCCAGGTTTCAGAGAAACTCATCCAACGATGTTAATATTTACATTTTTCAACAGCAAAGACAACGGAGCATTTCATGTAACGTTCATTTTGTCTCACACGCACTTCCATAGCAATGCTGTTCCTGCCAAATTACAAATACTCTCTAGAAAATAAAGGCAAATAAAGCTAACAAACTGCAGCATATATCAACATTAACATGGCGATAGGCGGCGCGGTGGTGTAGTGCTTAGCACTGTCGCCTTGCACCTCCAGGGTCTGGGTTCGATTCCCCGGCCAGGCTCGATTCCCGTCTCTGTGTGCATGGAGTTTGCATGTTCTCCCCGTGCTTGGTGGGTTTCCTCCGGGTACTCTGGTTTCCTCCCACAGTCCAAAGATATGCAGGTTAGGCTAATTGGCGTTCCCAAATTGCCCGTAGTGTGTGATTGGGTGTGTGAGTGTGTGTATGTGTGTGTGCCCTGCGATGGATTGGCACCCTGTCCAGGGTGTACCCCGCCTAGTGCCCGAAGTCTCCTGGGATAGGCTCCAGGCCCTGAACACAGGATTAAGCGGTATAGAAGATAGAAGAAGATGAATTACTTTACATTAAAAGAAATAATTAATACTTATGGGAGTAAATTTAATTGAACTTCTTCAGCTGTTGTCGCTGTGCTTCAGTCCACCAGATTTCAAACCATGTCAGCCCGCGCAATACCATAATGCAACAGCACAGGAAATTCTTGCAAAAAATATTTAAGATACAGTGAAAGCACCTCCTACCTGTAAATTAATTACAGGTGAAATATACAGTTAACACTTGTAAAACCCTGTATAACCCATAATGCATTGCAAATTACAGCAATAAATTGTAAAATGGCAAAACGGTAAGTTTCTGTATAATTTTGCTGTAAAAAATACAGCAATTTGTTACAGTGCAGTGTTTATGATGTCTTTCATCTTTTCCACCTATTCTCAATTAAGTGCTTTGCCTTTAAGGTTTTATCTGCTATGTAATGTTATTTTATACGTCATACCACGAGAAATGTGAAGATGACATGAAACGTTCAAGCATCTGTGTTGAAAAGTGGTTAATGTCTTCAGCCTTAAATTACAAGTAATATAGTTCAAATAGTTCTGTTATTTATTTATTTATTTATTGGGTGGGCACCTTTTTGTCCCTTTTATCCTATATGGTGTCACCACATCAGATCATTTAATCTATAAGATCTGGCCATTCCTTTTGCAACCCTCCCACTTTCTAGCTGGGCTTGTGACCAGCACTGCAAGGAGTGGCTAAGTTGTATCTGCATACAGTAGGGTTAAAGGTCTTACTCAAGGACCCAAAAATGGCGACCTGTTGGTGGCAGGACTTGAACCCCTGACCCTTCGATCAGCAATCCAGAGCCTCAACCACCTGTGCCACCACTGCCCTGTTATTTATTATATTACTCAGTTATAGAGGAATTATCAAACCAGACAGCTATATTGCAAATTTCTTTATTTTTGTTGTAAGTTACACATTATGTGTGCTGGTTTAATAGGTTATTGATCTAGTCTTGTCTATAGATTGCCACTAAAGTACTGTACATGACCTGGACAATCTCTGTGTTTCTATAAATGGGCAGTGACTAGGGCCTCGAGACTGAATATTTTTATACACTGTCAGAAGGTGATGAAACCCCTGTGTAACATCAGATTCATTTCAGTCCAAGTACTGGCTTACAATGCACAAATTGTGTAGAAAATAAAATAACATTATGTAAACTACTCCAAACAGCTAAACCTAAATGAGGTTTTAAACTATCGTCTATGACAACAAGAAAACTACATAAGAGTCAATGGCAGGAATGGAATGTACTTGGGTAGGTGAATTAAAAAATCACTTTTTAGTCATTAAACAAGGTTTTCTCCTTTGTGATCTCCCTCATATAAGAAGATATTATATACCGTATGTACACACTCACCTAAAGGATTATTAGGAACACCGCACTAATACGGTGTTTGACCCCCTTTCGCCTTCAGAACTGCCTTAATTCTACGTGGCATTGATTCAACAAGGTGCTGAAAGCATTCTTTAGAAATGTTGTCCCATATTAATAGGAGAATATCTTGCAGTTGATGGAGATTTGTTGGATGCACATCCAGGGCACGAAGCTCCCGTTCCACCACATCCCAAAGATGCTCTACTGGGTTGAGATCTGGTGACTGAGGGGGTCATTTTAGTACAGTGAACTCATTGTCATGTTCAAGAAACCAATTTGAAATGATTCGCGCTTTGTGACATGGTGCATTATCCTGCTGGAAGTAGCCATCAGAGGATGGGTACATGGTGCTCATAAAGGGATGGACATGGTCAGAAACAATGCTCACGTAGGCCCTGGCATTTAAACGATGCCCAATTGGCACTAAGGGGCCTAAAGTGTGCCAAGAAAACATCATCCACACCATTACACCACCACCACCAGCCTGTACTGTGGTAACAAGGCATGATGGATCCATGTTCTCATTCTGTTTACGCCAAATTCTGACTCTACCATTTGAACGTCTCAACAGAAATCGAGACTCATCAGACCAGGCAACATTTTTCCAGGCTTCAATTTTGGTGAGCTCGTGCAAATTGTAGCCTCTTTTTCCTATTTGTAGTGGAGATGAGTGGTACCCGGTGTGGTCTTCTGCTGTTGTAGCCCATCCGTCTCAAGGTTGTGCGTGATGTGGCTTCACAAATGCTTTGCTGCATACCTCGGTTGTAACGAGTGGTTATTTCAGTCAAAGTTGCTCTTCTATCAGCTTGAATCAGTCGGCCCATTCTCCTCTGATCTCGAGCATCAACAAGGCATTTTCGCCCACAGGACTGCCGCATACTGGATGTTTTTCTCTTTTGATACCATTCTTTGTAAACCCTAGAAATGGTTGTGCGTGAAAATCCCAGTAACTGAGCAGATTGTGAAATACTCAGACCGGCCCGTCTGGCACCAACAACCATGCCACGCTCAAAATTGCTTAAATCACCTTTCTTTCCCATTCGGACATTCAGTTTGGAGTTCAGGAGATTGTCTTGACCAGGACCACACCCCTAAATGCATTGAAGCAACTGCCATGTGATTGGTTGATTAGATAATTGCATTAACAGGTGTTCCTAATAATCCTTTAGGTGTATATATATACACATTCTTTTGCACCTTTTTTTTTGCAAAATTCACAGAGCTTACATTCTGCGATAATTATAAATACATGACATAAATTTTTTTTTACTATAGTTGTTGTTAGTGGTCGCATTAGCATTAGCATTAGCCTATAGTTCCTGTTGTAGTTTTCATGTTCCTGTTAGTATCTTGGGTTTGTGTTCTTTAGGGCAGCGGTGGTTAATTGGTTATGGCTGTGTGTTACTGGGCTAATGATCGGAAGGTTGGGGGTTCAAGCCCCAGCACTTCCAGGCTTCCACTGTTGAGCCCTTGATCGAGGCGCTTAACCCTACCCTATGTTTCAACTCCACTTCAGTATAACTGTCTGCACTTGCTTCCAGCCTCAACTTCATGAATTATATATATTATTTTATTTATTTATTTATTTATTTTCTAGCCCTCTGGTCAATACTGAATTTCCCCTCAACTAGCCTTATCTACAGTATACATTTCCACTTCACTTGAGTAAGTGAGGTTACATTTTTTTAAGTTTTGTCACTTTTCCTATGGACAATTTCAGGAAATAAAGAAAAACTATTTACTCTGAACAAGGCATATAAAAATGGCATATATAAGGATCATTATAATTAGAAAAATGCCAGCGGTGGTGTCTCTGTCAACAATATATTTGGGAAATTGTATTCACAACATTCCCCCTGAGCCTTAGCTGCATAGCTGAGGTCCTTTTTAAGCTCTATTTATAGTGTCGGCTTCATGCTGCAATGTCAAAGTAACTTGAGTCCATCTGGTCGGTCCCAGCATGTTGCTTATCAGCTGTTGGCAGCATGTTAAGGAACTCTCATTCTGCCACAGACGGTCCATACAGTCTGATGGAGCCAGTGGTGGAAGAGCTGCAGGGGCTCAACATAGGCAGCTCCAACTTGCTGGCCCTGCCAGACCCTTGCCCCTGGGATAGCGACGATGAAGAACTGGGCACTGGGGGAATCAAACCCAAATCATCACCTATTCCAAGGAGCCGAAGCTCATCGTTCTCTTCCGACGATGATGATGATTCCCAGCCTCCGCCTTCCAGCTCTCGGAGAGTGTCTTTTGCAGATGCTTTTGGCTTAAATTTGGTGTCTGTAAAGAAGTTTGATACCTGGTCCATGTGTGATCTGTTAGACCCATTGGAGGTTGATCTTAAGGTTGGGAAGGAGTACTTTTTGAAACTTCTCTTTGCTCTTCCACTGACACTGGAGGAACTGATCTACAGGGTCAATGAGCAGAAGGTGGTTCTGGAGAGTCTGGAGCTTCTCCCTGGCACAACTACATTGAAAGGGACTGTCCGTGTTATGAACTTGTGTTTTGATAAGCTGGTCTACATCCGTACTTCTCTGGACTGTTGGAGCAGCCATTTTGACCTGCTGGCAGAGTACGTGCCTGAGTCAAGCGACGGGGTTACGGACTGTTTCTCTTTCAAGCTAACGCTGGTGCCTCCTTTTGGGGAGCAAGGAGCCAGAGTGGACTTTTGCATTCGATATGAAACAGCTTCTGGAGTTTTCTGGACTAACAACCATGGGCAGAACTTTGTTTTGTTTTGTCATGAAAAAGCCAAAGAGCAAGACGAAAATGACAAACTTAAACCAAAAAGCTGTCTGAAAACAAGCAGGTGAGCTGGTCAGAAATCTAGTTACAACACTTTACAATTAATGTCATACATACTGTATAATAACGTTATAGGATTTAATATGAACTTATAAAAATTATTCTGTACTTATTTATTTTTTTTAGGCATTCCTCTATAACCAGCACTACCTCAAATACAGAGGAAGTTCCAGGTAATATTTTCCTTCAAATTTTTTTCTGGACTTTTAAATTTGTTTGATGCAGATACTACATTATGGTCTTATATCTTCTATTCTGATTAATATTAGAAATAATCCTTAATTGTGGAATAGTTGCCCTTACTGAACTTGTCACAGAAGAAAAAATACAAGAGGAACACATAAAACTGAAGGTATGTTCATATATATATATATCCCTTTATACATTTATATATACACTGTATATTAATACAACTGGTCTCAGCATGCCATTGTGTTCTATGGCTATTAACAAATATTACATCCATAAGCGCTTCTTAGCTCTTTTTAATAACACCTTCATAAAGCAACAATCATTGAAAACCATTTATGTACAGTATATTAAGCATCAAAAATAAACAGTAAATGTAACAGGCTTTTACAAAAGCTAGTCCATGAGAAACTGGAGTGTTGTCACACAGTCACATGGGCTGACCTTTTTCCGAGAGAATATCATGTGACTGCTGAGGTTAAGCCTTCGCAAGCATTAACTGTACCGTGGGCCTAGAGAGACACATGAGAACCACAGATACAACTAAAAAAAAAAAAAAAGTCACACTGCTCTCCATGCTGGACTTTGAGGACATCTGTTCCAGATTAACATGATGGACACTTTTAAATGTGACACATGAGAATAGACACTTTATTGTGCAATCAATTTTTTTTGTTAAAAGTGTCTTAGGAAAAAAACATTGAATCACTTTTTTAATCTGACCATACAGGCTAAATATAATCATTCATTTATTCATCAGATAAATAATTACATACATGTATGTGATGATTGATAAAGCCACAGAATCTTCTAGCACGGCTGAACTCGAGAAATGTCCAGTTTTTAAATGATGGCAAGGTTTTGTATATATGAACAATATGGAATGGTATGGAAGAATATTACAGTGCTACGGTGAATTGAATAACATTGATTATCAATTATGTATCAGTAAACTGGTGACAGGATCATGCACACCCAAGGCCCATCTACGCCTACGGGGACCAAAGGCCAGCCCACCCGACCCGATCCCACAGAAAAACCAGTGCAGCACAAACTGATGAATAAGCCAATGCCGGGCATGAAAGAAAGACGCCAGAACACCCATCAGGCAAAGAGCCCAAAGGCGCCAACCCGGCCTCCAAATTCCGCAGATCCCTATCCGCTCGAGCACCCATGGAATGTACCAGACGAACGAGCCCAATCCAACTTCTTGGTACCTGGTGCTGCTAACTTCCTGGTACCAGACACCACAGCACAGTCCCAGAAATCCTTTGGAGCCATGCCCTGAAGGGGCAGAGCTGCCTGGGCAGCACAATGGGAATCCAAATCCTAGGTGGTTTTAATCTTTAAATGGCTTTAATGTTATGATTGATCTGTATATGTACAAGTGTACATAATGGTGCATCAGTGAGATATTAATAAATTGAAATATTAACAATAATTAACAATATTATTAACAGCAATATTATCAACATACATTGAAAGATGAACAATATTAATATTTTATTAATTGAATGATTAACAATGGATGTACCTCATCATATTGATGCAGTCAGAAGGATAATACATTCTGTACATTTAAAAAGATTCATGAGATCTTAACAGATTTAACAGTATGTACATAAACGCATGTATAGTCATGTTGCAGAGTTAATGTAGAGTGATATTACACTTGGAAGAAAAAGACTTGCCATAGTGGTCACAGCAGAGCCGAAACATTCTCTTTCTGAAAGTGATCTGCTGTTCAGTATAATATAGTTCAGTTCAGTACAATTTGCTGGGTTTGGATCCAGTTTGCTCTCTGGTGACCCTTGCTTTAGAATGACTTCAGAGCTGTTTTTAAAATCTAATATACTTTCTATATTGGCAGGAGGAAAACAGCAGACTCTGTAACAAGCGAAGCAAAAGAAAAGCCGCACGGATGGCAAAAGTACAGCAGCACTTTGCCCAAAGAGATGACAATGACAATGAATTCCAACAGACTGACAAAGACGCTGATGACGTGGATATCTCTGTTCCAGCAATAGATGAGGCACCTTTAAACCTGTCAACGCCACAAACTAATGGCACCTCTTTGCCGGCTGAGCCTAGAACAACTGAAGAACAGAATTCTACTGTCGGTTCCATGGATGTTCACAGAAACCAGCTTCATGCTACACAAACTCAAACACAGGAAAAGGACAAAATTCCAGTAACAAACCCTGAACTAATCATTTCCAAATCCCACACAGGGCGACCCCCCTGGGACTCCGTAAACACTCGTAATTCTGAGTTAGACTCACAGCTGTTAGAGAGCAGCCAAGATAAAGAGACAGATGCCAGCCAAAGTGTTTTACTTAAGTACCAAACTTCAGACAAGTCTAATGATAAGAGTATTGAAAAGGCATGGGAATGCTTTGAAAGGATGGGGTGCACTGCAGACATAAACAGCAGTGTAGTCAAAACAAATCATGTGGACAGCACACTTTTGAAGAATAACCAAGGCTTGGAATCGCTCGGTCATCAAAACACGTTTGAGACAATAGTGGCTCCACTTTACCATCAAGTCTTTGAAAGAATGGAAAATGACAGAAGAGGGGTTAAGAACAGCACATCCAAAGCTGACAAGTCAGTTGGGAACCTAGACCATGGGAGTCTGAGAGAGGTCACGTACGCAAGTGTAGAGACAAGGTCAAATCCAGAAATACCAGTTAAATCAGAAACACATGTGAACAATTGTCCTGATTATCATGAGGACTGTCCAGAACCCTTAAATAACACAAGGCGTATTACTGAAAATGATTTATCTTTTCCCAGTATGAAAACAAACCTTGGTGCAGAGATTGATTTTCAAGACAGTGCTTTGCCAGATATCAATGACAATCTGGTGGATGATGACAGTTCAGGATCAAAAATAGCACAACCTATAGAGAAACAACATTCATTAGAACACCTGCCCTCAGTTTCCGGAGAAGAATCTACAACTGATCAGACACAAATGATTTTTGTAAAAAAACAACTTTCAGACGATTCAGAATATTCACAAGAAAACAAACCTCCCTGTAGTGAAGATTCATTAAACACTTTACATCAGGAACTGATATGTAGAGACAGTGCAATTTTACCCACACAAACAGAAGAAGGGCCAATACCTGCCAAGTCCTTATCAACTATAATTATTGAAAATACACACTCTGAGATTAGATCAGTCCACCAGAGATCTTTTGAAACTCAAATCAGCGATAATAAAATGCAGAACCAGGAAGACGAAACATCAGAGCAAACCTTGAATACTCATATCAAGTGCCTGGAGGAAAGCCGCCCTCCCATGCCTGACTCTGCTCTGTTCCATTCTGACATTTTATCAAATGTCACACCTAAAATTATCCAAAGTGATGCTTCATCTCCCTCTCAGGATCTGACACAAGTGAGCATCAAACCCCAAACTGAAGCCACCATTTTCTTTAGTAAAAACCTAGGGACGACGGTTCCTGAATTCCAAACTATCAAGGACGCAAATCTGATAAACAGTCATAGTTCTCATCATGTTGGATTTGAAACAGAATCAAATCCCAGTGACGGACATGATGATGGTGAGAGGGAAAAGATGGGAAAAGACACTGAATCTATTCAGAAAGAAATGGGCTCAGAAGATGTAGCTGTAGATGGATCAAACCGTATAGATACCAGCCAAATCGATAAAAATAAAGAACATGATATTTTATGTTTAAATTGTGCTGTTGATTTTGATGAACTTTTAGATAAAGATATGGCAATGTTTAATATTAGTTTCAATCCTGACAATCCTCAAGCTGTCTCACAAAAAGAGGAAGAAGAAAAAGAGGTTCAAGAAAATGTCCAAGTAAACAATCCTGCTACAAATGAAGAACAGCAATTTACAGATATGACAGAAAAGCAATCAGAGAAAGTAAAAGATATAAGAGAAGTAGAGCAACAATTAGAGGAGAAAGAAGAACCGCAAGAAGACAAACAAGCAGATCATGTAGAAAATAAAGAACAAGAAAATGATGAAAGAGTAGAATTACGTTACGATGACATATGTAATTTTGAGTCAGACTATGCAGAGGATGACAAAGAAGAGGAAAAGAAGAATGAAAAGGAAAAAGATGGAGAGCCAAAAGGGAACGCAGGGGAACGGGAGGATGGACAAGATCTTATAGCAGAAATGGAGGAGCAGGAGACGGTCAGGGGAGTCACATCGGTGGCTGAGCTGCAAAGCATCCCTATAAACTCTTTTATTAGAGATGTTCATCTACATGATGGACAGGAACAGCAAAACTCAGGTTTGGAACAGACATCTGAGCAACCAGTAGGCGAAAGCCACTTCATTGGTGGAGAAGAAATTTTCAGTGGAACCAATTCATCTCAGCAAGCCCTGACACCAAATAGTGACGAAGCATTCAGTGACGGAGATAATGAGGCAGCAAACAGCTTGAAATTAGCTGATGGAGGGGAAGACGTGAGCTGCCAAATAGACAGAAAGCATGTGGCAGAAGTTGGTCTTTGTGATGTTGACACTTTACTAGAAAAGCAGACTGAGAACATGGATGACAACACCTCGATAGAATCTGCAAGCGATGATGAAATGGAGCTGTGTGTCCTCAGACTGAAGAACACACAGCAGTTAGGACTTAAAGATGGAATATATATGGGAAAAAGACACTCCATTAGCAGAACATTGACAATACCATCTCCCATGCCTTCAATTTCTGAATATGTGGATGAGGACGTGACAAATGAGGAAATGATGGATATAGAGAGAGACCCGCTAGCTCTATCGGATGAAGGCGAAGGGTTCAGTGAACCGAATTTGTTATGGTGGAAAGAAGTCTTCTCCTCTGATAATATGCAAAGAATTATTGTGTACACCCTATTGTTTGTTGTTTTTTTAATTACTACATATATTTGGGACTTTGTTGCATGCTTTGTTCTCTACATTCTTGCCCTCTATTGGCTCTACTTTCAAGTACAGAGTGAGCCTTTGAAAGGTACTTGACCCAGCAAGACTTTTATCGGTTTGCAAATTGAATTTCCTAATTATGGGCCTTTATCTGTATTTTAATTTTTTTTGTTTTTTAGTGTATATTGACTCAAAGGTCTCCTTCAGTACAACATGACAATGCTAACCAGATTTGCACATGCAGTGTGTGTGATAAATGGGAACTATGTTTTTGATAGTGTTACTTACAGCCATCTTTAAATATTATATACAGTGGTGTGAAAAACTATTTGCCCCCCTCCTGATTTCTTATTCTTTTGCATGTTTGTCACACAAAATGTTTCTGATCATCAAACACATTTAACTATTAGTCAAAGATAACACAAGTAAACACAAAATGCAGTTTTTAAATGAGGGGTTTTATTATTTAGGGAGAAAAAAAATCCAAACCTACATGGCCCTGTGTGAAAAAGTAATTGCCCCCTGAACCTAATAACTGGTTGGGCCACCCTTAGCAGCAATAACTGCAATCAAGCGTTTGCGATAACTTGCAGCGAGTCTTTTACAGCGCTCTGGAGGAATTTTGACCCACTCATCTTTGCAGAATTGTTGTAATTCAGCTTTATTTGAGGGTTTTCTAGCATGAACCGCCTTTTTAAGGTCATGCCACAACATCTCAATAGGATTCAGGTCAGGACTTTGACTAGGCCACTCCAAAGTCTTCATTTTGTTTTTCTTCAGCCATTCAGAGGTGGATTTGCTGGTGTGTTTTGGGTCATTGTCCTGCTGCAGCACCCAAGATCGCTTCAGCTTGAGTTGACGAACAGATGGCCGGACATTCTCCTTCAGGATTTTTTGGTAGACAGTAGAATTCATGGTTCCATCCATCAAAGCAAGCCTTCCAGGTCCTGAAGCAGCAAAACAACCCCAGACCATCACACTACCACCACCATATTTTACTGTTGGTATGATGTTCTTTTTCTGAAATGCTGTGTTACTTTTACGCCAGATGTAACGGGACACGCACCTTCCAAAAAGTTCAACTTTTGTCTCGTCGGTCCACAGGGTATTTTCCCAAAAGTCTTGGCAATCATTGAGATATTTTTTAGCAAAATTGAGACGAGCCTTAATGTTCTTTTTGCTTAAAAGTGGTTTGCGCCTTGGAAATCTGCCATGCAGGCCGTTTTTGCCCGGTCTCTTTCTTATGGTGGAGTCGTGAACACTGACCTTAATTGAGGCAAGTGAGGCCAGCAGTTCTTTAGATGTTGTCCTGGGGTCTTTTGTGGCCTCTCGGATGAGTTGTCTCTGCGCTCTTGGGGTAATTTTGGTCGGCCGGCCACTCCTGGGAAGGTTCACCACTGTTCCATGTTTTTGCCATTTGTGGATAATGGCTCTCACTGTGGTTCGCTGGAGTCCCAAAGCTTTAGAAATGGCTTTATAACCTTTACCGGACTGATAGATCTCAATTACTTTTGTTCTCATTTGTTCCTGAATTTCTTTGGATCTTGGCATGATGTCTAGTTTTTGAGGTGCTTTTGGTCTACTTCTCTGTGTCAGGTAGCTCCTATTTAAGTGATTTCTTGATTGAAACAGGTGTGGCAGTAATCAGGCCTGGGGTGACTACAGAAATTGAACTCAGGTGTGATAAACCACAATTAAGTTATTTTTTAACAAGGGGGGCAATCACTTTTTCACACAGGGCCATGTAGATTTTGAGTTTTTTTTTCTCCCTTAATAAAGTAAACCTTCATTTAAAAACTGCATTTTGTGTTCAATTATGTTATCTTTGACTAATAGTTAACGGTTTTTGAGGAGCAGAAACATTTAAGTGTGACAAACATGCAAAAGAATAAGAATTCAGGAAGGGGGCAAATAGTTTTTCACACCACTGTATAAATGAAACCCATGTATGTTGTAAGATAGCACTCCTCAGGTCAAGTTCCCTTTAGACACCATTCATCCATGGCTGGAAATACAAAACTAAATACAGTGAGCAACTGAGCACATATCTTGATTTTTCTTGTCAGAAACAAAGCTAATGCAACCATGTAGCAGAGAAACTTTCTAAAGTTTCTCAAAATTTCTTTGTCCTGTGGACTCTGTCTTGGTGGAAACCTAAGTGACCTTCAGAAAACACTAACACTGGAGACTCCTTCCGTATGGAAATGCATCACCATGTCGATTACATACTGAGCTTTTCTTGTTAAATGACCATTTTTAAATATATTTATTAGTAATCATAGACTATGTTGTGAATCTTCCCTAAAAGTGCCTGTGAATGAGTTGTTACTTTAGAAATGAGAACATGTGCTGTAATATATAGTAAACCTGAGATTTACTTGGCGCTATTGTCAAAACTGCTAGTACAGAAGATTAATCAACAGCCAGATTTGAGAATTTAATGGCACTGTGATGTAACAAAAATATTACTGATGGTAATATTGTTGATCATTGTTAACATCCATTAACGATGATCCAAATCAACATTATGCTTATGTCATGCTTCTGTTATGTTCATGATATGCTTATGTTCTTCTTATGTTATGCTCAGTTATAAAAATGGGCTGCATGGTATGCATTGTCATTGAAGTGTAATTTGTGCATGTTGGCTAGATGTATATGCGTGCTATCCGTGCTGACGTTTATGTTATATGATTCTTAGAGCTGATCTCAGAGCAGTTTTAATAAAATTAGTGATTCCATATGAATGTTTCAGTATAAACGCGGATGTATTTAAGATAATACGTGAATATCTGATTGATAAATTCAAGATATGTAGTTTAAAAAAAAAACAGTCACTGATAGCTTTGATTGCAAAATTACTGCAGTGATTAATAGGTTTCAGCTAGCAACATTTTTAAACCTGACTGATGCACTGAGTAGGTTTTATTTCGTTAATAACCATGTCAGTAGATACATTTTTGGCCTGCATTTACTGAAATTACTGGAATTGGGTTAAGAACTGTCCAACACAGTATTCAAACCTGGAAGGATATTATTGAATCATGAACTCTACAGAAGAAATGTGATCGGAAAACAAATAATAAATGACTGTGATCGGAGACCATTTAAACGCCTGATAAATTGCAGTGTAAAAAAAATTACAAAAGAAACCACAGCTATGTTTCAAAGTGAAAGAGCTGTGTGCCAATAAAATTACTTATTGGCGAGAATAATCAGGAAAAAAGGCTTCAATGTGCGGGTGACGTGAATGTACTGAATGAACAGTGTATCACATCAATGAAGTTTTTCTCCCCTGATGTCACAGGCATATTCCCGGACAACAATGCTGAGATTCATCTGGTTCAATCTGCGAGTGACTCTTGGAGCATGAGAAATCACACATGAATTAGCAACCAAAGCCATTTCCCTTAACAATATACTGTAGAAAGGTTTTTCAGTGTGCTGGAGGAGACTTTACAGAGTGGTTCAACTCTGTTATCATCAATATAAGACATCAGCTAAAATGAGTGAAAATCTGGATGGAAAAAATGTTGTAATGTTGCACAAGGTTGTGAAAACAACTCAACTTGCAAAGCTAAAGGAGTTCCAATGAAAAAAAAAGAGCAACTTTTTTTTTCTTTGCCAGCCAGTGTATGCTGATGAAAATATTTTTCCAGTGTTCCTAGGAATGTGTTTTAAACCTTCTGAGGATGACTCTTGATCCTGCAGTATCCAAGTAAATAAGCTCTCCAGTAATGCAGCACAAAACTTCTCCTGGTGCTGATCTTTTATTAAAATGTAGAGAGTGCAAAAGTCGATCTGTGGGCTAGTATACACATGTGATTTGAACTTAATAAACATAAAGTGAAAAACAGTAACACTTAATAAAAAAATATGTAGTTTTAAAAAAGTCCACATTCACAGAAGTAAAAAAAGATACAACTCAAACTGAAATCACAGAATGAACCTGGATGAAGACAGCTAATGGTGCCCAAATGGACAATTTCTGACCTTGAGCACAGCTGCGGCAGAGAGGTTTAGATTAATACTGTCTGCAGTCCAAACATAGCACTGTCACCTTGTTCCTGCCTTAGAGTCTGTGTGTATGGACTTTGCACGTTCGGGAACCGTCGTCCCTAGGTTTGTGGTGGGTTTCCTCCAGGTACTCCGGTTTCCTCCCGCAGGCCACAGACATGCAGATTAGGCTTATTGGCATACTCAAATTGCCTGCAGTGTGTGAACGTACACTATAAGGAATTGGCACCTCATCCAGGGTGTGCCCCGCCACGTGCCTTCAGGCCCTCCTGCCGTGACCGTATATACAGGATAAATCGGTATAGATGATGATGATGATGTTTGGATGATGTTGGTCTTCTTGCACCTCCAAGGTTGAGGGTTCGTGGGTTTCCTCCGACAGATTGGGTTAATTGGCATTCCTGTAGTGTGTGAATGTGTGTGTGAAGGTTAACCGGAGGTCGTAAAACTGGTAATGAATACAATGGTCTCTAGTTGGACTCTGTAGGTTGCTATAAGTATGGATGGATGGATGGATGGAATGAGAAAAATGACACCCTTCTATGTTCTACTCTAAAATGAAGAAGGGTTGATTGTACTGTATTATAAAGTTTGCTGTAGGGACTTAAAATGAGGTTTAATATGATTAGGAGGTGAAATGTTTAGGACAATGACGCGTATGATGTAGCATATAGCTAGCTATCATAGAATATTGGAGAATGCAAAGCGCGCGCCCGCTCAGTAGACATGGACGCGCGAGAAGGTCGCGCGGTTCGTGCGTCACGGGTCCCGGTGGCGCGCGACCGTCAAGCAGCAGCAGCAGCGACCCCACGGCGTCAGTGTCATGGAGCACCAGTTCAGCGTCTCTGCAGAGCCCGAGTTCGAACCCGGCGTACGGACAGACGCGCTGTGTGAGCGGGACGAGCAGGAGAAGCTGTCCGGTGTTGTGAAACGCGTCCACCGAAAACTGCGGAGGAAATATATTGAAGGTGAAGCGGCTAGCCAGTCAAGCTAACGTTAAACTAGCAGAATTAGCACGTATCTGGCACTATTATTGTATTATAATGTTCTTAGGAAAACTATAGAAATTGGGTTAAATTGTATAAACTTATGGTTTGTACTTTGTGTTGCCATTGAGTCGTCATGTTTTTAAACTTATGAAATGTGTTAGCTAGATTGCTAGCGACTGACGTACGTTAAGGTTGCGTTTATTACCTCAGCCAGACTAATAATAAAACTGGCTCAGCAGATCTGCTTCCCGTTTTTACTACCTGTTACACAGCTGTGTCGCAGTTTGAATTCATTTACAACATTTGAACATTTAGTGCAGAAAGAAGTGAATAAAATAACTACTACTACTACTGAAGCTGAGTTTCAAAACTGCACTTTCACCTCAAATCTAACAAATTCACCCGACAGTACTGTGAGAGAACGAGTCATGACATTTCCTCTGGAATGGGTAATATAATATAATATAATATAATAATTAATTAGTTTGGTAATGTCCCAGGTTTTATTCTCTAGTTATCAGGGGAAGTTATGCAGGATATAAAGCGCTGTCCTGCAGGGGGCGTGACCAGACCTCTTACAGTAGGGTGGCCAGGGAAGGTATAAATGGATGTATTGGGGTGGCAGTCTTTAGAATGGAGCAAAAATATTAAGCCACATTCATAGAAAATGACTATGCATTGCTACACCTATATAGTCTAGCAAAAGGCATTGGTGGCTCAGTGGTAGGTTTCTTGCCTGTCATGTGGAAGGCCCGTGTTCAAACCCCAGACACTGGATTCAATGTTGGTCCCAAGCCCGGATTAAATGGGAGGGGTCATCACAGCGGATCACCCGATACGCACACAACTTGGCACAAGATTTACGCCTGATGCAACACTCTGGACCAACTAAAAGCAACTAACAACATGGATAGTTTAGCAAACTGCAAAAAAAGTCTTTGCTAAGACAACATTATGCTAAAACTAATAGTAAGTACAGTACATTAACAGTAACTAAAAAGGAACTAACAGATATTTTAAATAATTTAAACAATTATTAAATGCTGTATCATCTATAGCTTTTGAAATACTAATAGTTGTAAAAAGTTATTTTATATTTATTAATTTATTTTCAAACTGGATTATCAGAGATGTGAGATTTGCTTAGTAAGCTCTGCAACATGTGAAAAAAAAACAAATAATCTGTTTGCTTAATAGCCAGATATGTAAACCAAGTGGCATGACTAAAGTCACATGTTTGATGATGATAAATAATACTAATAAATAACAACAACTGGCATGCCTTTGTTTCATACTAGGGTGGCCACCCCTAAGCTAGTCCCATGGAAGTATTCTGGTTTTGGGCAGTGACCTTACACACGCAGTGAGCCAGTGCCAGGTCATTCTGTGAAATGGCTTTGTGACATCCATTTTGGCCCATGAGACTAGTTTGGATTTTTCTTTAAGCAGTAGCTAGTACCAGTTTGGCCTGCACATATTTACTCCTCTCTCCACTCCTAGGTCTAGTTCTGCACTGCATGGTGTTGGTCCTGCCTGTAACTTGAATGCTAGGCTTTTGATTAGATTTTTTTGATTAGATTTTTGTTTTCTGATTTGTCTCAAACAAGTTAAAGTATTAAAAACTTGTAAAAATAATTAATAAACAGTCCAGTCCAGTAGGTGGCGGTATTGTGCCAATTGGGCCATAAATTCAAAAGAAGGGGGAAAAATTTTATTTACAGAAGCTGGAAAAGTTACAAAGCTGTTTCAACGAAATCTTTTTTTGGAAGTTTTATATATGTAAATAAATTGTTTTCTTAAAAAGCCAAAATAATTTAAAATTGTGCAAAACGATACTGAATAGAGAATTGAGCCATCGATTCAATAAATTTAATCAACAAAAGAAAAAAGTTGATTAAAATCACACAGCTTTAGCAGGTTGTGTTGGTTTGTTACATCTACAGAGCTCTGTGTATAATTTCTGTACTTGTTGTACTCACTTGCCAAATCAATAGGTGGATTGACTCGTCCAATTTACATTGTCCACATTGACTAGTCTAAGGTTAGGATGTGTGCATGTATGGTGCTGCCATGACCATTGATGCCAAGATACATGCTGAATTAACCGCTACCCTAAATGGTTTAATAAAAGTTTGTAACCCCTGGTCAGATTACATCGTCATTTTATTGAGCTGTATATTTGGAATAAAGAGCATTGAATAGCTTAGGTAATTAGTTACATGAATTATTTCAAGGGCACCATGTAATGAACAGATGGTTTTCAGTATAGAACAAAGTGCATATGGCAGGAAGGGAATGAATAAACAAATACATTATCATTCAGTACTGAATAAGTATTTTTATACTGTAGGCAAAAGTTTAGTTTTCAGGTCTAATACAATATAGAAAAAATAAGTCTTGAAGTAGTTTACTGAACATGTACTTAAACTCTACTTGACCAGTTACTAGGATGTGCCTGTTTAAAAAAAAATGCAAACGCTGCTAAAAAACAAATTTCCACTCCCTTACTTATTTTGCTTTTCTACCCTGTATTTCAGCAGCCCATGGCATTATGGCACTTTTCCAAATCTTCTTGCTTATTGCTTAAGAGCTGAGCTCTTTAACTCTGCACACAGTAGTCCATTCAGACCCACGATGGGTAATCAGGAAAGCATGATGAAGTCTGCTG
This sequence comes from Channallabes apus, assembly GCA_030522415.1. NCBI lineage: Eukaryota > Metazoa > Chordata > Actinopteri > Siluriformes > Clariidae > Channallabes > Channallabes apus. The sequence goes on from CM060113.1 coordinate 35,320,745, forward strand.
AGCATTCTGAAATGATATTTTAACCGAAGAGGGAAGCACAGTTTGTCCCTTTGCTCCTGTTTTTTTTATTTTTTATTTTTTATTAAATTTTTTTCAAATCAGATAAGACCTGTGTTTTCCACTCGGTCATGAGGAACCTCACGGGGTTTTTTTTTATTATAAATTCTCACAAACTTTGCTTGGATTGTTGAGAGTGAATGTTTGTTGAGCGAAGATATTTTTGTTGCGTCGTTATTGTTAGTGACCTCTATTAAATGTTTGTAAAGTGTGTGGTACCGGCTCTTGTCAGGTTTAAGAACGATCACGCTGCAGTTGCAAGAGTAGGTAAAACTTTTTTTTTTTTTTAGTTATATGCTTTAATGTTGTGTTATTGTAATTGAATTCATATTAATGTTATTGTAATGTAAGAACATGGTTCATATTGTATGAAACTGGCATATTTTCTGAGGTGTTCAGTGATTTCATGGATGTTGACTTTCTACTGTATACAGGGCAGGTTTTGTAGCAACAAGAGCTTTGCTCTTATATAAACAAAAACACTAGCCTTCCCTCCAAAAATATTCTGTGCCATGTGAAGCCGCCTATTTCTAATTTGGTCTTCTGGATTATTTTTAATTTTGCAAAACATTTTGGGCAAAAAGCAGTTTCATGTTCCATATTGAGGAAAGTGTTACATTGTGAAATATTAATATGGTGATAAACTAGTCTGAAAAATGCCTCAGTTTTATGATATGGTACTTTAACAGCCTAGTTGGTAGTGAAAGTTAAAGGAAAATTTAATTTTCATTATGCAATGTGTTATTAAAATTTCTGCAATGTAATACTGTATGTTGATTATATTGCCAAAGGGTTTTCAGTACAGCCTTTGTGGAGAAACAGAATTTGTTGTAGTATGATTTAGAAACTAGAGATCAAAAGAAAGCACATTGTGAAAAGGATTATACAGTCAGACACAAACGGGATTAAAAACTTCTGGAGTAAGTAATTTAGATTAGATTAAAAATAAATACTATAAGAGGTGTCACCATATCATTACCCAGGATTTATTTTTATTTTTTAAAGCAAATGATGTGCTGATCCTGTATTGTTGTCTTATCATGTAGTATTTCACACACTCCTATCTCCTTATCTACAGTGGGCGATTTTGATAAGATCTGGCGTGAGCACTGTGAGGACGAGCAGACTCTGAACGAATATGCTGTTGCCATGAAGAGTCTCGCCGATAACCACTGGGCCAAGAAATGTGATGGAGAGGGACGCATCGAGTGGTGCCGCAGGTAAGACAACCACCAGGTGTTATCTTTGAGCGTTTTTTTTCCATTAAGCACGAATGATTTGTTGTACCGTGCCCAAGAAAGATTACTCAACCCCTCCCCCACATTCACATTGGTTTTGCTCTCCGTTCCTGGGTATGCTTGCGTATTTACACTTTGTGGTACAGCAGGTGGCAGTATTCACCCACTTGGTTTGTGAGGCGTCAATAAACGAGAAGAAGAGAACAAGGAAGTTAACTTTCACACTATGCTTACTATTACAAGTTGTCCCCGGCTTACGAACGAGCCGGATTTTGTTCTTAAGTCCAACAATGTGAGTCTTAAGCCCTATTTGGACGGGACTAGTTTTCCAAACGACGTTTGAGTTAGTTTTTTTTTTCCAGACATTCGCATTCGGACAGGATTAGATTTCTCAGAGGACCGCCGAGTTTGCTGTAAAACAGTAGGTAATTTGCTCTGGAAAGGCAGACATGACAGATTCGGACAGGATTAAAATCACAGTACGTCTGTGCAACAAAAGTTTCTCTAACGACCCCCTGTAAAACTAGTCCGATCCGAATCGGGCTTAATACGCGTTTGAGACGAATATACAATGTAAAGCTTACCAATCCAATTGACTGAATCTGTCCCCTTTCCAAACACACTGCACCTAAGGAAATGAGTCTCACACAAATGTAAAGTATAACAGTGTTGTTTCTGCGCCTTTAAATCGTGAGGGGAAATCCCAGATGCCTTTTTTTTTTTCAGAGCTGTTTTCCACTGTATTGGACTGTGAATTGTGTCCTGAAGATATTTTATATGTTAACTTGCACAATGAGAATATTGTGTATAATTGTAAATATTGAGATCTGGTGCACTGCAGTATCTATATTTTGTACAATACATGTAAGCTACTTCTGCGATTTTTTTTTGCGTCTACGAATGTTCGCAGAACTGTGGTCCGTTTATATCTGCAGAAATTCGTAACTTGGATGTTCTGAAGTCGGGACCTGCTGTATGGATATTTTGGAAAAAAACGTCAAGAGCCACGCTTTTACGTGCCTTCCTATTTTAGCATTTACGGCTGGGTAGGTCAGAGGATGATATCGGTGTGTGCTACACTAATGACGTTGCGTGTCTAAGCATCCACTTCTGTGCCTAAGTACGATTGACTTCCATATCTGATTTATCCCTGCCCGTTACACCGTATTGTTTTTGAGACCAACTCTTCAAAACGATTGTGTTCTCACTGATCAAAATTAACCAGACTTTGTGGTCAAGTGTTCTTGGAAACGATCCCGGGACTCTAATGTGAAAACGCCCTTAAACAATTCAAACATGGGACAAAATGTCCACACACAGGCCTGATTGTCTCTTGTAAGATGTGTACACGCATAGGGGTTTCATTCACTGAAAATTGAGAATAAATGCTGCGTAGTGGTGGTGATAATGACTCTCTGCAAGAGTGATTATGGAGCATGTGTTTTTTTTTTTTCTTCTCTTAGTGTTTGTCAGGAGTACTTTATGGATGGTGGAATGAAGAAGATGCTGGAGAAGGATGCAAAGGCTGTGAAACATGCTGCAGCGGCCACTGGGCAGGCACCTTTAAGTCCAGACTTCTCTCAGTCCAGGTCTGTGTACACGTCTCAGCAGCCCGGTTTCTAAATGCAGAACAGGAAGGATAATTTGCTTCAAATCATGCAGAGATTAAATCTCTACTGACTATTGTTTATTAAAACCCCTTTTTCATGTCATAGGATATGTAATATTTTGGGCTTTATCAATCAATTAAATGAATCCATATGTTTTTCAGTCACAGAGGCATGAACCCGAAGGTTTATGGAAATTACACACACCGTGTATATGCGTAAAATATATTCGGCCATTTCACAGTGAATTGTGTGAAACATATCAAAAATAAACATTTTAACTGGGTTGTAGTAAAACATTTACATTTTCTTACTTTTTTGCTATTTGTTAAAAAGGGAGGAACCTGCTGTGTATCTGAACAATTTGGATAAAATAAGCAATATATACACTACCGTTCAAAAGTTTGGGGTCACTTACAAATTACTTTATTACTCATTTAGAGTTATCAGCCTGAAAAATGACCAATTAACAGCAGCTCAGATTAGAGGCGTTATGAAGTCTTTACAGAGCAGAAGTAGCAGAAACATCTCAATATCAACTGTTCAAAGGAGATTCATGCATTTTTGGACGCCTTCAGCAAAACTTTACAATGTAGAAAGAAATAAAAATCAGGAACCATCATGGAATTAGAAAGTGATCTAAAACTTTTATTTTGTAGCTTGTATTACTATGAATTACTATGAATATGATAATAGTTATACTTTGCTTTTTTAACACTGCAGAAAATAAGTTTTTTAAATTTGAGTACAGTGCAGAGCTAATTTTACATTTGTCTGTTGGCATAAAGTTTTGTGCCGTGTTGCAAAACTGAAAATGAGTAAACTGGTGCCAGCATAATGTTCAAACTTTGCTGTAGTGTCGAAGTGCTGTTTTTGCCCCTTCAGCACTAAGCAAGATAAGGCTGTTTACGGAAAAGAAAGCAAAACAAAGCGTTCCCCACATTGCACATTAATGTACGACAACTGTCCACAGCAAGAAGAATCTTCTTTAGAGTTTCATATTTAAGTAATCAGTTAGCTAGCTGAAATTACCAGACCTATAAACACGCAGCCTCATGAGAAAAATGTCAGAATGGTTTCATCTTGATTTAAGTAATTAAAATTACAGTTTAATTATTATTATTTTTATTTATTTATTTTTAAGTTTCAACTTCCGAAATGACAAGCTGCATCTACTTGACGTGGGCAGTTGCTTCAATCCCTTCTTGAGGTTTGATGAGTTCCTCACAGTAGGAATTGACATAGTGCCTGCGGTCGAGGTGTGTACGCCCAATATTTTTTCATCTCACCTAAATCTGTTATCGATCCACCTTGCCTTTTATTTTAGATGACTTGTGTAAATTCATAACCTCATTTTACCGTCATTTATTGTGTCTTCTGGTCTTCTTTTTACGATTCTAGAGCGTGTACAAGTGTGACTTCCTGAACCTGCAGCTCCAACAGCCTTTGCAGCTAGCGAGCGACGCGCTCGACGCGTTCTTGCGCCAGCTGCACGATCCTATCGAGACTCTGCCAGGGCAGCTCTTTCACGTGGTGGTGTTCTCTTTACTGCTGTCTTACTTTCCCTCTCCTTACCAACGCTGGCTCTGCTGCAAGAAAGCCCACGAGTTACTCACGCTGCACGGCCTTCTCCTGATCATCACACCCGACTCGTCGCATCAAGGTCGGCACGCGCTGATGATGCGCAGCTGGCGCGTGGCCATCGAGTCGCTAGGTTTCAAGCGCTACAAATACGTCAAATTCTCCCACATGCACATGCTCGCTTTCCGCAAGGTCTCGGTCACCACCAGCAGTGACCTAGTGAGTCACAACTACCCCGAGATGCTGTACATCCCACAGGATTTCGGCACGCTCGACGAAGACGATGCGTTTAGGGACTCGTGCCAGCCACCGCGCTCCGACTCTGAGGACGAGCAGCTGGCGCGGCGTTTCATCGAGCTCCCCGAGGCGTCCTACGACTCCGACTCGGGCGAGAGTCAGAGCGGCTCGGCGCCATTCCATGAACTGGAGGACCCCATTTTGCTGTACAGCTGAAGCCCAGGCTGTTTTTGCCCAGCGTTGCTGCCTCACAGTCATGTTGGCAAAGTAACAAAGCTTTCTTCTCCTTGATGCTTTTTACAAGCGAGCTCCCAGCTCTTGCTCTCCTGCTTCTATTTACGTGAAACGATGCAGTTTGCACAGTTTATACAGACGAACATGTCATGTGCCACGGAAAGCTGGACAGGTCCGTCTCTTCCACGTTGGTCTGATACACCATGACAATCGGGGTTTCTGATTTCGATGATTATCCTATCATACGCTTCATTTGTGCTCATGAACAAAATCTTTACTGTCGCAGGTGCTTAAGTGAAACGTAAGAGACGCGGCGTACGTTAAATTAAGAGAGAAAGACTGTTTACACTTTTTGTGGTGTGGAGCTTTTTATTGAGTAAAAGACAAAGCTTTTTACACGTTTAAACATGTCCACACAGTGGTGACACACTGGTTGTAGCTGATGAGACTGAAACGGGTTGATCTGGCGAGCGTGCTCAGAATTTGTCCGCTGTTATCCGATGCTTTTTTTTTTTTTTTTTTTTTTCCTTTTAATCGGATGTTGCGATTTGGAGAGAATTTTTTTTCAAGAAATGCTTTTGAAGCAACAAATATTATTTTTGTATCGTAGACTTGTACACTGTCACACTGGCTAAGAATACAGTATATTGACTAGTTATTGCGCAGCGTCATTTAATCTCTTCATGATCGTTTAGCTGCTGTAGAATGGACTCATTGTAGGATTTTACCCAAGCATCTTTGAAGTGATATTTGTAGCATTTTTGTGTGTTTACTTGCGCAACACTGAGACTATGCGTTTTTTCTAAAAAAAAAAAAGTTTGATCTACATGGTACGGTTTTCTACAAAGTAGTCGTAGTCATTTTGAGAAGACTGTGAGATTTGGAGGGTTTTTTTTTTAACGGGTTGTTTGTACGGTTGTTTGCGAAAGAGCACAGAGTGTATTTTAGCTGTGAACTAAGTTGTGTACGATAACAGGAGAAAAAAAACAACATATAACCATTAGATGTCTGCCTTTTATTCAGTGCACAAAAAGAAACATTTGCCATAGCTTTTATATTGAATACTGTAGTTTGTTTCTTTCAAACACTTTCAATTTTATTTTCAATCACCTTTACGCTGTTATATTGACTGTATGACTGATGTACATGTTTAGCTCTTTCATACATACACTGAGGAATATCTGCTTAAAAACAAAGAAAACATGATTGAAGAATGCTTTAAACCTTTGAAAGTGTTTTTGGATGATTAACCTCAGTGAGGTTTTTCTCATATCGTGTATTTGTACCAAGTGCTTAATGTCTTCTTTGTATTTCACTGTGAATTCGGCAGTTTTCCTTTGACTGCGGCAGTTGCACTTGTTTAAGAAGACGCTCTTTGGAGACCTTTAATAAGAGCTTCTGATTATTCACCACAATGACAATAATGTGCTTTATCACAAAACATTCTTATCCTGGCAGAGTCTCTTTAAAATTGAAAACTCACACAAGAGTACTTGACACCTTTTTTTTTTTCTTTCTTTCTTTTTTTTAAACAAGCAGCTCTTATTAATCTATACAAAGTGAGTGAGTCTTAAAGCTTTATTTGAGTGGCTGTATGTACAATTGCAGTCCGACACGTTTTTGAAAAACACAAGTCACTTTTGAGGGTGCTAGAGAAACTTTGATTCTTGTTGAGGGTTTTTATTTTCAGTAAGTGTGTCTGTGGTGGAGGACCACTCTGGATCACTGGTTCTGTTTTAATACAGAACCTGATAGAAAAACTGGTGCCTTTTTATCCTGAACTGTATTTTTACAATTACGAAAACTGGAATAAAGAGAAAATGTGGTTTGGTGCATCAAGACTGACAATTCCTGGAATGAGACAGAAGCCAAATGGTGATGATCATCACCACTTAATACTGTCACTTTAATTGCGTTAGTGTAGTCGCATAGGCTTTCTGTTAAGCATGTACTTTGTTCATCAGAATATCAGATATTTACAACAAAAATCTTTTTTTTTGCTATTACGTGTGGTGGTACATTGTCCTTACTAGGTCTATGTGCACGGTTTCTCTTTAGCATTGGAGTTTAGGACTATCAGTGTGTATTAGTTTTTTTGCAACCTGCTCCTTTCTAAATGAGTGTGTTGGTTACACATACAAAATGTTAATAAAAGATACATAAATATGATTTGGGTTGTATATATTTATTAAGTCTTATTATTAATTTATTAATCTCTCTCTCTCTCTCTCTATATATATATATATATATATATATATATATATATATATATATATATATTCAGTTAAAGTTAAACATAAAGTTATTGAGAAATTTAAAGCAGGCTTAGTCTACAAAAAGATTTCCAAAGCCTTGAACATCCCACTGAGCCACTGTTCAAGCGATCATTCAGAAATGGAAGGAGTATGGCACAACTGTAAACCTACCAAGACAAGGCCGTCCACCTAAACTCACAGGCCGAACAAGGAGAGCGCTGATCAGAAATGCAGCCGAGAGGCCCATGGTGACTCTGGACGAGCTGCAGAGATCTACAGCTCAGGTGGGGGAATCTGTCCATAGGACAACTACTAGTCGTGCACTGCACAAAGTTGGCCTTTATGGAAGAGTGGCAAGAAGAAAGCCATTGTTAACAGAAAACCATAAGAAGTCCCGTTTGCATTTTGCCACAAGCCATGTGGGGAACGCAGCAAACATGTGGAAGAAGGTGCTCTGGTCAGATGAAACCAAAATGGAACTTTTTGGCCAAAATGCAAAACGCTATGTGTGGCAGAAAACTAACACTGCACATCACTCTGAACACACCATCCCCACTGTCAAATATGGTGCTGGCAGCATCATGCTCTGGGGGTGCTTCTCTTCAGCAGGGACAGGGAAGTTGGTCAGAGTTGATGGGAAGATGGATGGAGCCAAATACAGGGCAATCTTGGAAGAAAACCTCTTGGAGTCTGCAAAAGACTTGAGACTGGGGTGGAGGTTCACCTTCCAGCAGGACAACGACCCTAAACATAAAGCCAGGGCAACAATGGAATGGTTTAAAACAAAACATATCCATGTGTTAGAATGGCCCAGTCAAAGTCCAGATCTAAATCCAATCGAGAATCTGTGGCAAGATCTGAAAACTGCTGTTCACAAACACTGTCCATCTAATCTGACAGAGCTGGAGCTGTTTTGCAAAGAAGAATGGGCGAGGATTTCAGTCTCTAGATGTGCAAAGCTGGTAGAGACATACCCTAAAAGACTGGCAGCTGTAATTGCAGCAAAAGGTGGTTCTACAAAGTATTGACTCAGGGGGCTGAATAATTACGCACACCCCAATTTTCAGTTATTTATTATAAAAAATGTTTGGAATCATGTATGATTTTCGTTCCACTTCTCACGTGTACGCCACTTTGTATTGGTCTTTCACGTGGAATTCCAAAAAAAAATTCATTCATGTTTGTGGCTGTAATGTGACAAAATGTGGAAAAGTTCAAGGGGGCCGAATACTTTTGCAAGCCACTGGATATAGGGAATGAGTGTTCCCTTTCTTTCCAAGGAAAGAAAACTTCGAATCGTGCACAGGGTCATGAGTGGCCATTGATGCATGAGGTCAGGGTTAGGTTCAGCAACGTTATGTGCCCAAAACAAATTGTCAGTTGACGACCTCAGTATACTGTATGACCAGGTTTTTCCATCAATGGATTTTTTTTCTCTGGCATATTCCATGATGACAATACCAGGTGGCCAAGCACCTCCAGGGTCAAGGGTTTGATTCCAGCCTCGAGTCTGTGTGTGTGGAGTTTGCATGTTCTCTCTGTGATTTGGTGGGTTTCCTCCAAGTACTCCTATTTCCTCTCACAGTCCAAAGACATGCAGAAGAGTCTGATAATTACCTGTAGTGTGTGATTGAGTGTAAGTGCCCAGATATAGATTGGCATCCTGTCGAGGGTGTACCCAGTCTCGTACCCTAAGTCTCCTGAGATAGGCTGAGTGAGTAACAATGCCAGAAATGAAAGAATGGTTCAGGAAGCATGAAATATCATTTTCACACACGGACTGGCCAAACACAGAGTTCTGACCTAAACCCTGTTGAGAATCTTTGGGATGTGCTGGAGAAGACTTTGAGATTCTCCCATCATCACTAGAGGATCTTGGAGAGAAACTGGATGGATATAAATGTTTGACATTGCATAACATATACGAGAGTGTGTGACTACAGTGCATTCTAAAGCATTTTGTCTGTACATTGGTCAGAACTTGCTCTTTGAATGATATATTTACGTTTCATACATTGGAAGACCCGAAACCAGTCACAGAAAACTTTCAGTCTGTATGTTTTTGTCAGAGTATCGCGCAAAAATGTCTGGACGGAATTCCATGAAACTTTTGCAGTACTTGGATATCTGCCTGAAGTTTAACCTGCACTATAAGCGAAATCAAAATGTGGTTTAAAAGAGATGTTACGAACAGTATATATACTGAAGTGGTATAAGTGAATTTTAATGCACTGCAGTTGCTTTAAGACAAAACTTAATCTTTATCCGATCTACTATTTCAGTTTCTTATCTGTGATTCACTCTCCGATTACCGAACAAGGAGCGTATTTATCTGATAATGAAAGAAATACAACTTGGCGTAAAGATCGTCTTTTCTATACCCTCTCTTTTCCATTGATTGTTATAAGATGAAATGACAGTCGATTCAAAATCTTTCTGTGAACGCGGTACATTTTGTACAATTTCCTACTTTTTAGCCACCAATACATTGTAATGTCGTCACACAATGTTTTTGTGAAATAAAAGTTGAGAAAAAATTTAGGGTTTCATCCTTGTAGCAGACAGACATGTACACGGGCTTCAACCTGAAATAATATCATCACTGATTACATTTGATTTTATTTATTTATTTATTTATTTTTTGGTTTTTAACTATTTATATAAGATTTTAACTATTTCTACAAACTCTTTTCCGGTGTTATGCACTAAAATGCCCCCTGCCATCGATCCCCCCCCCCTCCTCCTCCTCCATAATCCCTATCAAATATTATGTTAGAACAAAATTGATGGGTTTATGATTTAAAGATTACACCAAATGAATTTGATTTTAAAATAAGCAATATAAAAAATACATGTTGTATATATAAAAAAAATATTTCTCGTATAAATTACAGGCTATATATTTTTCGTATTCATGTATATTTAAACATATTGCTTATTTTATAATAAAAAAAACCTCTTTAATTTTTCATTTTTTAAACAATATTTATGAATGTAAATATTTTTGTATTACACGACAAACTCCTGCAACATAAATGTACCGCACATTAAACATTATATGAGAATTTATACTAATGGTCTCGACGGCTGTCACGTGCCGAGGGTTTATTATAATAGTAATATCATATGCGATAATAATAAACCTATTAATTTATTTACTAATATAATATTTGCTAGAAATTATGTGTGGGGGGGCAATCCGTGGCAGGGGGACATTTTAGCGCATAACACCGGTTGTACTTCAGCTGGTAAATAAACAAATGCGTTCTTGCGTGTAGAACACGCGTATAAACCAAACGCTTTTCTGTTTGTCCCTACAGGCTTTTCGTTTTTTTTTTATCAACCCGGAAAAAATGGCGGACATCGAGGAAACTTTTCAAAGTGCTTAGCTAGAAAAGTAACTTAGAGAATGTGTTATTTCATTGTTATTACAAAAGTCTGAAAAGTTTCTGAACTAGTTGCCGACAAACATATTCCCAAGTGTACTGTGTTGTTTGTAGTTATTCTCCCCCCTTTTTTTTTAAACTAGTAGTAATAACCGGTAAATAACTAGCACGTTAGCTCTGTCTTTGTTATTTTGGTTGGAAACATCAGATTTTCTTTTTTTTTTCTTTTTTTTAAAAATGTTATTGTGTTCCGAAGTTGTGTCCAATCAGGTTTGTAAGTATCTCGTCAACGAAATTTAGCACTTGTGGAAGTTGTCATGTGCTAGCTGAGTTAGCTAAACGCCAATGAATCAGAAGCAGAAGTTTGCAGTTTTTCGCTGAGTCATTAGAGATCTGTGTGAGGATGAAGGTTAAAACCTGACTGAGTGTGTTGGAGTGTGTGGACCTCCAGCGATGTGCAGGCATCTCCGTTACTGCTTCAGCCACACGCTTTACGCCGCTATGAGCCGCCTGGAGGAGCTTCGCACCGGGGTGAGTGTGTGGTCGCTCATCCGCTACCTGGGTTATCTGTCTAATCTTAACCTCCTCGTGGCGATATGTCTGGGTCTGTACACACGCTGGGAGAGCACAGAAGAAACTGTCCTCCTGGTCATCTTCGTCCTGGCCCTTTTTGTCCTGGGTATAGCCAGCATTCTGTACTACTACTTTGGTATGGAGAGGCTCAGTTTCCTGCTCTTCCACCTCTGGCTGGGGTTCCTGCTGGGTTTGCTTGGGTTTCTCAACAACCCTTCTGTAATCGACTTAAAGGAGCAGGTCAGCAGCTACATGCTGATCGCCAGCATGGCCATAAGAGCACTCTGGGCTTTGGTGGAAAGAATCTGCGGATGCAGCAGACAAAGGCCAGCACTTCTGACCTCTGCGGAGACACTGGAGCTGACGGGTTTTGCTGTGGCCAGCACCATGCAGGTGGTCCATGCCTCCATGAGCCTCATCGCCCTGGTCCTGGCTGCTGCCGCGCTTCTCGTGGACTTGCGCATGAAGTCCTTCCTGGCTCTTCCTAACCTCATCTGCTTCTCTGTGGTCACGGCGCTCTTCTTCTTCAACTCTCTTAACGTTCCCACGAACCTCTTAGCGCTGGTATGCTTCTTCATCCGCCTTGTGTGTGAGCCAGTCTTGGATATGTACTTCGGCGGGCTCTCGGTGACCGAACGCTGGTCCCCGCTTTTGAGGAGAGGAGGTCTGTCGAGGCGTCTTAGTCTCCTGCCTCTGCTTGCTGTTGAACTCACGTTCCTGGTTCTGGCTGCTTTCAAGATCAGCGATCTGGACCGGTGGTACGTGGTGATCCCGGGTTTTTCAGCCTCCAGTGCTTTCTGGATCATCTGCCATGTGGTGTTCCTGGTTACCCTCTGGGGATTCCACAGCAAGCTGAGCGACTGCCAGAGAGTGTGTGTGGCTCAGAGGGCCAGTCCCGGGGCACTGGAGAGAGTGATGACCTCCAAAGGCATGCGCCACTTCTGCCTCATCTCAAAGCGCTTGGTGCTCTTCAGCCTTGTGTCCACTGCTGTTCTCGGGGCTCTTTCATGGCAGGTGGGTCTTTTCTTGTATTTTACATTTGACTGAACGGCTAGACGTGCAGCTGCATGGTGAGAAGACGCATATTATAATAAATAGACCATTTCTGTAATACACAATACATTAAAAAAAATGGCAGCAAACTGTAGTATTGCCTTCAAACGACTATTCAAAATTTAGTCATTTAAAAAAATATATTTAACATAAATTATAAAACAGGGAAGAAAATGAAGTCTGAGCAAATTATATTTTTAACAATTTTTTCCCGTTTGCTGCTGTTATAAAATGTATTATGAACTTTGTTAGAAAAAGATATCTGCTTTTTTATTATAGTGTTTTTATTTTTAATAGAACTCCATAACCCTTGATTTCCTGCTACTAGATAGATAATTACAGAATATTTCTAAAAACTGGTAAATAGTTAAATGCTGAAATATTTAGAAGTAGTCTGAAATAGTAGTTTAATATTTTCACATTAACATTTAACCTGAGATTTTCCTTTTCCAGCCTTCAAACAGCCTGTTCATTGCTGTGTTCCTGCTAGTTCTGCCTCTCGAGTCTCTGGCTTACGGGCTTTTCTACGAGTTGGGTAACTGCCTAGGAGGAACGTGTGTAGGTTATGCAGTGGTCATCCCTACCAACTTCTGCAGGTACATTCTGGAAAATACTGGAATGTTGCAGAGTTCTGGATGTATTTTCTTTTCTTTTTTTTTGTACTGTGAATAACGTCTGACTTCTCTGTTGATAGCTGAGTAATTATCAAACCAAGTAGTATAGTGAGTATAAACTATATAATGTTATCAGTTGATAAACAGGATGTTAGTTTAAAATTTGCATGAGTTGCATATATCTACAAGTTTTCCTTGATGTGTTGCTCACCAGTAGAGCTGTGAATCGAAAGTGGTCTGTTGATTATATTATATATTCAGCTTTTTGTGCTTTGTGATGTCTAATTTGATTTAATGATTCGTGCAGATTCAGATATATTTCTTACAGGCTGTAAAGTATTCAAATATACTTTACCCAACTTCACTTCAGTAGGTGGCGGTATTGCACAATAAATAGTTTATATACTAACAGTTTATATTTCTTGCAGAACCTATACTATATTTTTAAGGAATTCCTCATTTAAAAAATAAATGATCTAAGTAATTTAAAGTGTGAATATCTTTCATCAAAAACTGACCAACAAAAGATAAATAAAATTCCAAATGATAAAATCACACAGCTTTAATCATAAATGGTTTTACAGCCTCTCCATTATCAATCTTCATAAGTTTCAGTTCCTGAGGAAACACTAGGGCTTGGATACTGGATCTTAATGCTGAGAAAGAAAAAAATTTGCACTCATTTAATGGGTGCAAATGAAGGAACTAAAAAGATTGAGGTGGAGGCCACAAAGATAAAATGTATACTGTTGTGTCGTATATGTGTATTTTTATATACAAGAAATGTATACACACTTCAGGAAAAGAAAAATAGTATGATGCATATTATATTGAAATTATATTAATATTATAATCATATACCTATCATAATATTGCCATGTATATCAATACACAACGTATATTCAAATTCACATTGTAGTTAATTGTGTATACACATTGTTTTGGATGACTCATGAGTGATGGCGCTTACCAGTCAGCCCCTAAACCTATATTATCACGATTTATGGATGCCAATTTATGCTTTTTCAGCAGATTTTATTAAAATTTAAACCTTTTAAAAAAGTTTAATGATTAAATAAATGTTAATTTAAAATAAAATAAAAGAATATTTAAAATTTTTAATAAAGTTTAGGTTTCTCACTTAAAAAAACAAGCACTTAACAAACACTTAAACAATACCGTTAAATACAAGAGTTTAACATTTAACCACTAGGTCACCATTTATTTTTTGCTCGCACTGCACTTACGAATGAACTAATGCAACATTTTCACACCTGCACAGCAGTGACTGTGGAGACTGGAAAACGCTGATAAGACGGTCCAGCCAACAGAAGTTTTAATATAATAAATTTTTGACTCATCCATGTCTGTGTGTGTGTGTGAGAGGAAATAACATTGACGAACATCCTTCTGTTCGTCACAGTGTGGATGGACAGCCCACCCTGCTGCCCCCGGATGAGGTGCAGGAGCTGAATCTGCGCACCACGGGCATGCTGAACAACGTGCAACGCTTTTTCTCCCAGCACATGATGGACTCACACGGCTGCGATTACTCCAGCAGCGGCGTGACACGGGACACTTTGCGCTCCAAGCTCCGCTCCTTCCTGGAGACGCACACTTCGGACGGGCCGCGCTACGACACGTACATTCTGTTCTACAGCGGCCACACACACCGCACCGGAGAATGGGCTCTCTTAGGTTAGACAGTGCTGGATGTTTTATTTTTGAGTTCCATCTGTACCGACATGCAGTGATGCTGGACATGAAATCTATACAAACTTCCTCTTTCTTTTTTTCATCTCTCAGGTGGAGAAGTCGTGCACCTGTCCGAGCTTGTGCAGATGTGGAAGGAGAAGAACGACGGTTACTGTTCTCGTCTCATCGTCGTACTTGACACAGACAACTCTCTGCCATGGGTGAAGGAGGTGTGCAAAGTCGAGGAGGTTTACGTAGCGGTACAAGGGGCTACACTGGTGAACTCGATGGACGTCGAGCTCCAGAACCTGCCTCAGATCGGAGATTTCACCGCCGACTGGGTGGAGTTCAACTGCAACCCCGACAGCGCCGTGCGCTGGTCCGAGCAAGGCCGGGTCGTCATGGCAACCTATGGCATCTCCAGACACTGGGGGGATTACAAGCTGCACCTGCCTACGGGAAGCGACGTCGCCAAGCACTGGAAGCTGTACTTCCCGCGCTGGACATATCCCGTGGTGCAGTTGGCACACTGGAGCATCTCCCTGAACTTGTTCTGGATTTGCAGCGTATGTCTACGCTTCCTGCGCAGACTCAAACTGACTTGGTTTCCTCCTGCCGTGCTCGACACCGGCCAAGGCTTTAAACTGGTCAGGTCGTAGAAACGGACTCTTGTGTGTTTGTGTGTGTGTGCACCCCTCTCTCACTGTTATCATGGAAATACTTTAGCGATTATTAGCACTTGTCGAATGTGAAATCGATCTGATGAAACTTTAGCAATAACACTTTTTTTAGTAGTTTAAGTATGCTTTGCTTGATCTCGGGAATGGGTAAGAGTGTTTTGTGTGTGTGTTTTTACAGCTAACAAAAACAAAAAGCTGAGTGAATATGAGGCATATCTTACACCACAGAGGAAATGTATAGTTTTAAAGCAAAAAACGGCAGCACTGCAATGCAATTGAGACAGACGATCTATAGGTCACTATAGCAACCGTGCATGAGTTTATGTTAACAATAGCGTTACTGATACAAAAATCTAATACTTAACCCTTTATAAACCATTTGTAACACTCCCTCAGGGATAGGGATCAGTCCCTAAAAGTCAACACTCAGTGTTTAACGCAAGCTTACTGCATTTAATCATCTTATACGTACTGTACGTACAGTAGATCAGCCTGCACCATCAGTTACCACCATTTTCATCATCACTACTGTACAGTAACATTGTCACATGCTTTTGCTCGAAAGCCGTTTTCACTAATCTGAGGACGGTTATAGCTACAACACATTACATTATGACTGAAGATAATGACGTTCA
The DNA here is from genome assembly GCA_030522415.1 of Channallabes apus. Lineage (NCBI taxonomy): Eukaryota > Metazoa > Chordata > Actinopteri > Siluriformes > Clariidae > Channallabes > Channallabes apus. The sequence continues at coordinate 35,336,590 of CM060113.1, forward strand.
TGGTTGAGGTTACAAGGTCACTCAGGTCACCAATCCTGATCCAAAGATATATATGATATTTATATTGATGATGTGTTTTGGAAGAAGAAGAAAAAAAAAAAGAATTGACCAAACAGCATTTTTTTCCCTCCTTTTGATATCAAATTTTTTATATTTATTCTTTACCTCATGCCTACAGTAAAATGAGCTTTAAGTGTAATTTATTAACACTGTGCTTTTGAATTGATATAATCTGAAATGTCGCTGCACAAAGTTCTTGTATGACAAAGATTAATCCTGAACTAGTTTACTCACGATTACTGGCTTGTTGCTTTTTTTTTCTTGTTTTTTTTTCTAAAGTCTTTTTTATGATTATAATTTTAAAAAAATATAAGTGCCTTTTTACGGCTGAGACTTCTCCAAGAGGCCAGATATTCTATCACAGTGACCCGTTGAACTATGCGAGGGTGAGTCAAAAATGATCCGCACTGCACTTCTTCTTTTATAACAGTGCTCTCTGTTCAAGGCTACAGTCTCTCCAGCCTAAAACATTTTTAAAGAGGGACGTTGAAAGCTAGTTGACGGGTGTACAAAGTGTATAAAAGCAGGAAGATTATGCCAAAACGTATGTGTTTGTCTTTTCTAAAAGTTAATTAAAATAAGTTGTAAAGCCAGAATGCGGATAATTTTTGATTCACCCTCGTGATAAATCGGATTACCTCAGAGATGTCAGTGAGGCTAACTTGAACAAAGATAATTACTATAATATCTGTTAACTTGTTCAAATTGCAACAGGGTGATTTTGAAGTGGGTTTTTGTTTTCATTACATGCATGAAATGACAGCTTTAATCAGTTTTTTTTAAAGAATCAGAAATAAACGCACTCCCTTCTTGAAATTCATGTCCAGCATTTTTGTTTCCTGATTCTATCTTGGATTTAAAAAGATTAAACATAAACCTAGCAAAAGTGTGCTTTAGTTAGTAGTTTTAATTGAAAGTGGCTTCTGCGATTAGGAACGCTCTGCACCAATAAGCTGACTCCTAATAGCATGCATAACATTTTATTTATTACTGATTCATTAATAAAATGGATTATAAAAGTTTGTGTTTTGATCATTTCACTATTATGCCAAAGGGCATTCAAATCAAGCCGGGACTTTTGATTTGTGCAGAATAACAGATCACAGTTATGAGAGTTATAACACCCTTTATATAACTTCTTTAAAAAGGAATTTCAGGATGTTGATATTTATTTGTGATCTTATCTCATATGTTGTATTGATAAATTACTTGAGCTTCTTTGAAAGCATTTTGGTGAGAGGACATGTTCACTAATGTTCATTATCTTCACTGTCCTATTCTCCTAAAGTCTAGCTGGTTAGTCACAAAGCCTTCTTTTGTTAGTCCAATTTTAGTCATTTTCATTCATTGTCTAAGTGCAATTGCTGATAAAGAAAAAGAAAAATATGAATAAACGTTCCGGAAGTCAACATTCAAAAGAAGTGATGTTTGCACCAAGTGATTTTTTTGCTCGAAAGGAAATAATGCATAATAATACTCAATAAGATTACTCACTCTCACTCATTCACTCACACTCTACCACGTGTCATGTACAGGGTCATGGGATACCTGGAGCTTATTTTTTGAGGTCACAAACCTGAGAACTCTATGGATGGGGTTCCACTAGTGCTTGGATACCTTCGAGGGAGAAAGTTTTCTCAGTGCACCGGAGCCATGATCGGACTGCCTGCTTCACATCGGAAACTCTGACCTCCCAGGAATTCCTGTAATGGCCCAAATATGTGGAAATGACTGAACAGAGTCATCCCAGGAGACTTTGGGCACGAGGCAGGGACAGAGTGGCAATTCATCACAGGATACACACACACTCATTCACACTCATTTGGGGATGCTAGCGAGCCTTTGGCTTTTGGGAGGACCCTGCGGAGAACATGAAAACTCGACAACACAGACCCGTGGTGGGAATAGAACGCTCGACCCTGGAGGTGCGAGGCCACAGTGCCACCACAATATGCTTTTATTGCTGTCAAAAACATTTCATAAGCAAGATGGCAACACATGCAGCCAAATTTAAGAAGAGAAAAGTTGAATCATTTGGGCAATTAACATGAACGCTTGAAAATAATATAATTTATTTAATAATCAATATGAAGAAAAATATGCAAAACATGTTCTGCTTTTTTTTTTTTTTTTTTTTTTTGCTGTACTTTAAGCATGATCAGAAACATAATAAATTTTTAGCTCTTATATATAAACACCTGAGCGGCTCTTAGAAAATAATTTTGCCACCTTGTCTTGCTGAAGAAGCTAGAATGATATTATTGATATATTAGAAACCAATTAAAACTAGAAGCCGTACATTTTATTTAACACGGTCAAAATGATGTCTGAAATAAAAATATATATTAATAAAATCTATATGAAAGTTGATTAAATTACATACAGCATTTACAAAGGCATTATACGCACATAGGATTTATAAGACTTAAAAAAAGAATAATAATTATGACTTTTAGGATAATACAGCATCAACATGGGCATACTGTTAATAAATTTTCACTTTACTTGACAAACACTATAAAAAAAAACACTATACAATTCAATCTTTTAAAAAATATAATCAAATAGTGCATCAAAATCAAAACCAGTGTCTGTCACCGCGGGTTCTTCTTTTCTAAGACACTATAATCGTTCATGTCTTTTAAACATCCTGCTGTTGCAGAAGAAACAGCTTCATTTAGAACGTCGTGGTTAAATCCATAAATCTCTACATCCACTGTAAATACTTTGACGGTTTCTCCGGAGGTGTAGCAGACGGATAGCGGCCAGTGGAAGACGGATGTTTATCTTCAGCGAAGAGTCAGTGATGTGACCAGGGATATGAAGAAGAGAGCCACTGATATAGAAATCTCACACGCTCCACCGCAGTCTTTTGCATTTTCCTTGGAATAAGAAAACGAAGCGGTTCAAGTTATTTCTTATTAGGCAACGATTAAAATGATACACTGCGTGGCCAAAAGTATGTGAACACATGACCATCACCTCTATATCAAATCTATAGCATGAAATAGGAACATGCAACTTGTCTTTGTAATCAAAACCTTTTCAAGCATAAGAACATCAAGTCAGCTCTCAAACATCAAGCAGTTCCACAATCTAGTGCAAAGCCTTGAGGGACTGACTAACGGAATGACGGTCATATGATCATCATGATATTTTTGGCTGTATACGAGACTGAGTCAAACATTATCCGCACTCTTGCTGTAGAATCGTCCTCGTACGGCTGCTTTCAGAGGAGCAAACAGGTGAAAACCTGATAGAATAAGATCCAGACTATATACTGTAGAGGTTGCTTTAACACACACCTAAAAAGAACCAAGTGTGACGACAGTGTGGGCAGAAGTGTGCAGATGTGCATCGTCATACAAGATGACGACGCCCATGGATATCCGTCCTTTAGGCTTCAGCTCTTCAATAATCATCTCACTTTAACGAGCACTGCTGATTGACTGCTGAACCTTTTTCCTGATAATGTTCCACGACTGGCTGTTGAGAATTCCAGAAAACTGTAAGCATTGATTCATTTTCCAGCTGATGATTGATGTTTGGGCGGCGCGGTGGTGTAGTGGTTAGCACTGTCGCCTTGCACCTCCAGGGTCTGGGTTCGATTCCCCGGCCAGGCTCGATTCCCGTCTCTGTGTGCATGGAGTTTGCATGTTCTCCCCGTGCTTGGTGGGTTTCCTCCGGGTACTCCGGTTTCCTCCCACAGTCCAAAGATATGCAGGTTAGGCTAGTTGGCGCTCCTAAATTGCCCGTAGTGTGTGATTGGGTGTGTGAGTGTGTGTATGTGTGTGTGCGATGGCACGCTGTCCAGGGTGTACCCCGCCTAGTGCCCGAAGTCTCCTGGGATAGGCTCCAGGTCCCCCGCGACCCTGAACACAGGATTAAGCGAATGATTGATGTTTGGACTTTTTCTCGATCAGCGATTTCCGTTCCACACTCTGTCGTTTAGTCTCAGGCTCGTAGTGATGAATCCACGTCTCGTCACCAGTAATAACTTCACTTTTCTTTGGGTATCGCTCCAAATTTTGTTTTCAGGTATCCAAACACTTCTGCTTATGTTCTTCCGTGAGTTGTTTCAGTATTGGGGCATCAGATTTCGCTCGCACCGCAGTTTCAAATGAACTGATTTAACATGTTCACACATGGAGACAGCACGCTTGAATGGAAAGCGCTGATAAGACAATGCGGCCAACAGAAACCTTAATATGACCAGAGTGCGGATAATTTTTGACTCATCCTCGTATTAAACAAAAAAAAAAAAAAAAATATATATATATATATATATATATCAGTAAACACTCGTTTACTTTAATAACAATCACTGCATTTGTATTAAATGCACACAGTTACGCTTACATGAGGATGGTATGAGTGACACGACTCGGGACGTCTGCGGATCTTCTGAGATTTCATCCTGTTGCATTTTACTGTTGCGTTATGTTCACGGGAGTTAAAGGAAAAATGTCTTGCATGTCATTGTTTATAATATGTGTCATATTCAATTGTAAAAATTATTCTGGGGTAAAACTAGATAAAAAAGGCAGCAATGAGAAATCAATTGCTTCAGTCATTGTTTGCACAAATATGCACTCACTGGCCACTTCATTAGGTACACCTTGCTAGTCCTGGATCCTCTTTTTCCTTCTGGATTGCCTTAATTCTCCATGGCATAGATTCCACCAAGGAGCTGGAAACATCCCTTAGAGATTTTTCCCTGCATATTGACATCTTTAGTTCTTGTAGAAAACGACACGACTATACTGTATGTAACAGATCAATAGTCCGGCATCGATTCCCATCAAACCATTTACTAAAACACTGAATCCTACCTAAAACACTTAACATCGAATCTGAGCCTTATAAAGGATTTCAAATAGTGATGGAATGAATTGAGATTGCTGGCTAATCTGTAAGCTAAGTGAACTCTGAAGTGTGGTTCTGAAGAGCTGGAGCAGGATATATTTGACTTCTCTTGGAGTGAGTGTGATGGGGGAGTACTGGCGTGAGCAGTCACAGTCCGCCTGCACCACTAACATCACCAGGTTACTGTTCACAAGCTGCTGGAGCACAAACATCCTGCAACACAACACCATTATCACCAGGTCTGTATTACATTCACTTATACCACTGAAATATGACAAATTATTACAACTTTATTATTCTTTTATATATATACAGTGGTGTGAAAAACTATTTGCCCCCTTCCTGATTTCTTATTCTTTTGCATGTTTGTCACATTTAAATGTTTCTGCTCATCAAAAACCGTTAACTATTAGTCAAAGATAACATAATTGAACACAAAATGCAGTTTTTAAATGAAGGTTTACGTTATTAAGGGAGAAAAAAAACTCCAAATCTACATGGCCCTGTGTGAAAAAGTGATTGCCCCCCTTGTTAAAAAATAACTTAATTGTGGTTTATCACACCCGAGTTCAATTTCTGTAGTCACCCCCAGGCCTGATTACTGCCACACCTGTTTCAATCAAGAAATCACTTAAATAGGAGCTACCTGACACAGAGAAGTAGACCAAAAGCACCTCAAAAGCTAGACATCATGCCAAGATCCAAAGAAATTCAGGAACAAATGAGAACAAAAGTAATTGAGATCTATCAGTCTGGTAAAGGTTATAAAGCCATTTCTAAAGCTTTGGGACTCCAGCGAACCACAGTGAGAGCCATTATCCACAAATGGCAAAAACATGGAACAGTGGTGAACCTTCCCAGGAGTGGCCGGCCGACCAAAATTACCCCAAGAGCGCAGAGACGACTCATCCGAGAGGCCACAAAAGACCCCAGGACAACATCTAAAGAACTGCAGGCCTCACTTGCCTCAATTAAGGTCAGTGTTCACGACTCCACCATAAGAAAGAGACTGGGCAAAAACGGCCTGCATGGCAGATTTCCAAGGCGCAAACCACTTTTAAGCAAAAAGAACATTAAGGCTCGTCTCAATTTGGCTAAAAAACATCTCAATGATTGCCAAGACTTTTGGGAAAATACCTTGTGGACCGACGAGACAAAAGTTGAACTTTTTGGAAGGTGCATGTCCGGTTACATCTGGTGTAAAAGTAACACAGCATTTCAGAAAAAGAACATCATACCAACAGTAAAATATGGTGGTGGTAGTGTGATGGTCTGGGGTTGTTTTGCTGCTTCAGGACCTGGAAAGCTTGCTGTGATAGATGGAACCATGAATTCTACTGTCTACCAAAAAATCCTGAAGGAGAATGTCCGGCCATCTGTTCGTCAACTCAAGATGAAGCGATCTTGGGTGCTGCAGCAGGACAATGACCCAAAACACACCAGCAAATCCACCTCTGAAAGGCTGAAGAAAAACAAAATGAAGACTTTGGAGTGGCCTAGTCAAAGTCCTGACCTGAATCCTATTGAGATGTTGTGGCATGACCTTAAAAAGGCGGTTCATGCTAGAAAACCCTCAAATAAAGCTGAATTACAACAATTCTGCAAAGATGAGTGGGTCAAAATTCCTCCAGAGCGCTGTAAAAGACTCGTTGCAAGTTATCGCAAACGCTTGATTGCAGTTATTGCTGCTAAGGGTGGCCCAACCAGTTATTAGGTTCAGGGGGCAATTACTTTTTCACACAGGACCATGTAGGTTTGGATTTTTTTTCTCCCTAAATAATAAAACCCCTCATTTAAAAACTGCATTTTGTGTTTACTTGTGTTATCTTTGACTAATAGTTAAATGTGTTTGATGATCAGAAACATTTTGTGTGACAAACATGCAAAAGAATAAGAAATCAGGAGGGGGGCAAATAGTTTTTCACACGACTGTATATATAAAACATCATCACAATTGTACTTATTTTTTTGCTACGTTTAATGTTGTGCAATAATCAAAATCATTCACCATAAATTAAACGACATTTTGTCCCGACCGAATAACCTGATAGGACGAGAGGATTTCCACGAGTAGTGATTTAGAGTATAACAGCACTGGGATGTTTAGTTTTATTTATCTTGTAAAAGGATATGTGTTGGTGGAGCCAAATAATAACTGGTAAAATAAAAAAGTTTTATTTGACGAGGGGCAGAACGGCACAAAAATACTCTGTACTCTGCAGTCTTTAACGTGGCTCAGAAGGATGAGTAGTCTCTGAGAATGATTAGTTCAATTTGAACTGGGCGCGTAAAGCATCGCAACACCTCCGTAGGTTATGTACAGGAAACAGAAATGAATAGTCAGGGCCCAAGCACGATAGATTGCACAGAACCCTCTTGTTTTCCTAAGGTTTATTAGGGCCCAAGCACTATAGGGTGCGCAGGACCCTCGTATTTTCCTAAGGATTTTTAACATGGTCTCATGAAATCTCACAAATCTCATGAAAATTGAGAATCTGCTGCCATTAAGATGACTGAGAGTCGACTGGCCCGGGGCCCTCAGGGGACCCCACATGAGATTTTGCTGCATAGCTCATACACACTTTCACGTAGGCACACTCGGTACATATACTGTATGTACTTATTTATTTCATTCATTCATTCATCTTCTATACCACTTAATCCTGGGTTCAGGGTCGCGGGGGACCTGGAGCCTATCCCAGGAGACTTCGGGCACTAGGCGGGGTACACCCTGGACAGGGTGCCAATCCATCGCAGGGCACACACACATACACCCAATCATACACTACGGGCAATTTAGGAACACCAATTAGCCTAACCTGCATATCTTTGGACTGTGGGAGGAAACCGGAGTACCCGGAGGAAACCCACCAAGCACGGGGAGAACATGCAAACTCCATGCACACAGAGACGGGAATCGAGCCTGGCCGGGGAATCGAACCCAGACCCTGGAGGTGCAAGGCGACAGTGCTAACCACTACACCACCACGCCACCCGGTACATACTGTATATGTATGGGGGAGTATATATATATATATAGAATTTAAAGTGACCATGGTGATGCAAATATGCATGACAGGTGACTAGTGAAGGTGACATGTGCAATTGTCCAGATGTATAAATATTTAGTGCAAGTGTGTTTGAACGTGTCCATGATTGTCCAGTCAGTGTTGTGAGCTTAAAAAGATGTTATTAGTCCTGTGTGGAGGTGTGATTGTGATTGAGAGACCTTATCACCTGCGGGAAGAAGCTCCTCCTCAGTCTCTCTGTGTTGGCCTTTAGGGAGCGGAATCGCTTCCCAGACCGCAACAAAGAGAACAGTCCATTACTGGGGGTATTTTCACTCTTTTGGGCTTTTTGGAGGTCTTAACATGCTCAAAAACTCATGAAAATTGGCAGAAATGTTTGAATCTGATGCCATTGGAATGCCTGAGAGTGGCGTGGCCCGTGGCCCTCACTTGCACGTATGCACATGAAACTCGGTACACATTTAGAGCTCACTGAGCCGAAGAACTTTCGCGCTGCATGTCCTGGGCTCAACTCAACAAGAAGTCAGTTATTTTAGGTCATTTGCCTGACATCACATTGAGTAACATCATAGTGTGATGCTTTTCCTCTAGCATCAGTGTCCTATTGTACACATGTGCACATATGCTAACACTCACACACACACACACATGGACAAACACACTCATACATTACACACATACGTACACACACCAACGCACTAAACAAATATTAAGGGCCTAACCATCCCTACTGGATATAGTGTGTGATGTGTGCAAGTATATGATATATATACAGAAGTATATTTCTGACAAATAACACGCAGGTTGTGTGGTGCACCTGGGAGGTGATGGCACAGGGTGTTTGGGCCAGCTCATCATTGCTTGCAACTATATACATTTTGTTTGGAATCGTTTGCTATGCAGTGCAATAGATTCAAAAGAACGAACAATCCAGACTAGAAGATATGAGAGGTGAACTGCTCATTCTGTTTATCATAAAATGTCCTTAGCTGCAACTTTTTTCATTAATGTAACTATAGCCGAAATTTGTGTAAGACATGCTGGGGATCTGTTTATTGAACAAAACACACACAAAACTCTGTACTATAAATTCTCAGTAAGGGAATAGTCCACTAGACGATCATAAGTTTTTATTTTTAGTTTCCAGAGCTCCATCCGGTCTCACGCAGATGGTAGAGCTCAGATTATTTTGTGTTTCCAGTTTTCTTTTGTTTCCCTTTTTTTTAGTTCCCAATTAATAATCCCACGTTGTATCCAAACAGGAGGGTGTTCCCGCGCACGTCATAAACACTCTCACAGCCTCCTGTTTCACTGACCAACTCAGAAGTAAGAATATACCTACAGTATATCCTAATAGAATAATTCAACGCATGGACAATTTGATGTATTCCTGTTAAATAATGATTATTGAAGATGAAGTGAAGCCTCTATGAGCTGTTACTATAAAAATGATTGATGTACGTTTGAAATACAGCCAAAACTACTGTCGAAGCTGCTGCTACAGTAGAAGAAATGTATCAACATCTACTAAGCATTATTTGAAAATTCAACACTGTTATGTTAGTATATGAATTATACATCATAATATTGTATTAAAATATACACCGATTAGCCATAAGATTACTGTGCAAAACATTATGCGCATGATAGTGTAGCTTCCCCTGTGCCATCAGAGCAGTTATATCTGTATAAGGTCTCTGGGGGGTGCAGTGGTGACCGGCACCAGGACGTTGGCAGCGGATTCTTCGGGCACTGTGGGTTGCAGGGTGGTGCCGCCATGAACCGGACTTGTTTGGCCGGCGCCAAACAAATCGGATTGGAATCTGGGGAGTTTGGATGCGAGGTCAGTGACCTTGGACTTTTTGCTCAGTTGACCCCGAGCATGATGGGTTTGGTGTTCTGGTGCCTTTCTATCGTGGCCAGTATTGACTTTTTTGACAATTTGTGCTGCATTGGCTTTTCGGTGTGATCTGGCTGGCTTTTGGTTCCTGTGGGCACATTATGCAGTGGTGCCCACGATCCTGTCATCAGTTTACTGGTATATACAGTAAATAATAATCAATATTAATGCGTTAATGTAATGGCTGATCGATATAATTCTAAGTATGACTTGTGTGTGATTTTAGTCTAGTGGATTCCAGTCTCGTATGGGGAAAAGTCAATCCATAAAACATACTTGTATTTTACTCTACTACCTGGAATAACTTGGAAAAACAAAGAAGGATCATTAAGGAATGACATGACTTCATAGACTCACTTTTGACAGCGCCCGCACTTAATGATGCTGTTGGTCTCCCTGATGGAGGTGTCGTACACGAACCCAGGGTATTCAGTGTTACAGGGCACCATGGATTCGACCTTCTTCTGCTTGTGTGCTGTGAGAGAGAGAGAGAGACAGGAAATTCAGCATGCTACAGTATCATACTATCGGTCTGATCATGTGGAAAGACACTGTTGCCTTGCATTATTTCTATTTCTAGGGATCTTTGCTGAAACGACATGACGCCCTACTGCGCGTTACTATTGTATTGTACACATTCCAATTACGTTCTACTGATTTGCCTCGACTGTTAAAGACATGGAATCAAGCGGTACACAAAGGATTCGATCAGGTAGATGCTTATAAACACACAGACAAGCATGTATGTGTATGGTTGGTTCGGGATGGATCACATTGAATATACTTACCAGTGTGGTATCCAGACTTGGCTGTGAGACAGTGAGGGACAGACAGAAGGAAATGGAACAGCCGACAATAGGGGTACGGGCACAGTACATGCATGATAACGGAAACATGCAGAAATTATATGAAATGAAAAAGAAATGTGGCGATAAAAACAGCACGATGGGGTAAACATGCAGTTCAACACACTGGCGATGATTAGACAGGCTGAGAAGGAGGAGGTGGAATATGTTATGTCGTGTGTGTACAGGATAATGTCTTAGTACAGGTTTAAACATCACGCTTCAATTAAATATTCAACGACACCATTTAATCTGCTATGATACAATATGATGCAATTTTAATCGCCATGGTAACAATGCAACATTTGACTATACCACAGAATTTGCTACTGTACAATATGATGAAATTAAGATATTTAATGTAATGATTTTAGTGTTTGCCGGTATTGATAAATGTACTATGATATGGTGATTAATACGATGATTGGTAATAAAGTCTAATCATTTAGAACCATCTTATTTATTTGATTAATTTCAATTCCCTTTTGATTCGACACATGAATCCAGGTTTTCTGATTACGCTATTAATTAATCCTGTGATCTTAGTACAAAAACTGAACAAAATATAATACAGTGTACAGTACTGTGCAAAAGTCTTGAGCCATCCATTATTTCTTCATATTTTGCTTGCAAAGAAATGAACTTTTTTGTATTTTTAATGTTGTCTTGAGGAATTGTTCTCCAAGCTCCTCAAAGGACACACAATGAGAAACAGGTGAATGACAGATGATCAGGTTGGTGATTAGTATACTGGTGATGCTGAGTAGTTGAGTGGTTGAGTGGTGGTTTCACTCTACCATGAAGACGGTTCTGGACTCGACTGGTGTTGACAGCTGTTTCTCTGAGGACTTGACTTGGCTGCAGTTGCTCGATAGTTCAAGTCTGCAATTGTGTCCAATAACTACCTGGACTCCATATTAACATCAATTAACATCAACTGCTATAGCTCAACTGGCTGCCACCTAACACACAGTATAAATGCAGATCATTTCCTGCTACTGTATCTGTTTCACCCAGATGAGGATGGGTTCCCTGTTGAGTCTGGTTCCTCTCAAGGTTTCATCCTATTACCATCTCAGGGAGTTTTTCCTTGCCACTGTCGCCCTCGGGCTTGCTCACCAGGGACTATCTGACCATCATACACATTCACATTCCATACAAACCTAAACAATTATTTTGACTGTGTGAAGCTGCTTTGCGGCAATGACAACTGTTAAAAGCGCTATACAAATAAAACTAGATTGAATTGAACTGAAAAAGACGAGAGGGGAAACGAGGTTGCTGCTGAGGTTCTTACATGAATAACCAATTTTTACATTGTATTTTTACACTTAATTTGTACATCTTTAGGCACTTTGCAGCCGGTCTCAGTAAAATGCTTGTTTCCATTTCTTTAATTGAATCTCCATTATTTATTCATTCATTCATCTTCTATACCGCTTTATCCTGTATTTAGGGTCGCGGGGACCTGGAGCCTATCCCAGGAGACTCTGGGCACAAGGCAGGGTACACCCTGGACAGCGTGCCAATCCATCGCAGAGCACACACACACACACACACACACACACACACACTCATTCATACACTATGGTCAAATTGGGAACGCCAATTAGCCTAATCTGCATGTCTTTGGACTGTGGGAGGAAACCGGAGTACCCGGAGGAAACCCACCAAGCACGGGGAGAACATGCAAACTCCATGCACACAGAGACGGGAATCGAGCCTGGCCGGGGAATCGAACCCGGACCCTGGAGGTGCAAGGCGACAGTGCTAACCACTACACCACCATGCCGCCCCTCCATTATTTAACTTAGATTTAAATAAGACTTTTGCACAGTACCGTAGCTGATTGTTAGAACTTACCATCTACCACATAGTCATTGTGCCACAACCCACAGATATTGAACTCCAAAAGAAACCTGAAAGCAGTGAACACACACATTTTCAGAGGGGAAAAGGGCAATTTTAAACAGCTTTCTAAAGAACATGCACTTACAGAATGAGGTTGGAGAAAAGCCACTTGACTGCTGCCATCAGGCTGTAGATAGGCTGCAGGAGGACGAATCATACAGACATTAAATGCAGCGACTGGTATTAATACAGGTTTACATACTATATGCATGACTTATTAATGCAAATAGTGTGTTTCGTGCGCAAGTTTTATATAAGTATCAGTTCAGCTGCTGGAGATTTTCTCATCATCAGCAGCCTCCAAACTAACGGTCCTGAGTCGTCATTATGGGAAATTACTGTAAATATGACAGTCAGTGTTGTTAAAACGAAACTTATGAACGCTATGAGGAAAATCTTTGAGACATGTACACTCAGCAGAGGACGAGCTGCGCTGGCGTGATGATGGGAGTTCTTGCACATGGCCTGGTAGTCGTACAAAGTCACTCTGTAGATCAGAGCAGAGGAACCATTTGTAAGAGAAATTGACAATAGATCAGCACTAAACAATATTAGCTAGTACTAGAGCTTTGTTAGTGATAAAAAACGGACAAAAATAAGGACATATTATCATATGTTGTATACAGTGACAGCGGCTGAATTCTCAAATCTGATCAATCAAAAAGATTGAGTCCTCTTTACATTTCTGTAACAGAACAATTGACATAAACAAGCTGAACGTGCCATTCTGTAATGAATAGAGTAACTGTTGTGAATTTAAGTAGTATAAGAGACATCACCGATAAAACACTGCTATGATAATAATAATAAAAAAAACTAGACAGTACGTCTAGTCGTGTTTTATTCCTCTCTCGTTGTAATTCCAGGGGAAATTGTTACCTTCGATACAAGCCTGATTTGAGGAGCTGAGCCATCACTGATCCGTCGACTTCACCAAAGAATTTTCCAACCTGTATTACACAAGTACATGCCACAGCCAGTCAGTTTCTCTCTGCTCAAATGTAAAGGCATCATTCGTATTTACTTGGCCTTTTGGACACCCGTGTGGTCTGATTACAGAGGGATGATTTGATTAGTTCAACTAATAGTTTTCTTTTAAAGTTTTCTTTTTAGTGTTCATCCAGGTTTATTCTAGTCTTGGTGTGTATGACGTGTACAGTATGACATTTGACTGTTGGTCTATAAGCCACATAACCATGAAATACATCTGTATAGAGACAGCTGCAATGGTGTTATTTTGAAGAATTTATGATATTAAACACATGCATGATTTATGTTTAACCCTCATCAGGGCGACACACACGTTCACATTTCTTACAGCTGCAATGAGAGTAACAGAATGTAAACCTCCTTTTCTTGGACCACATTTTCCAAAAATCCCTTGAACACATTTAACTCACTCACAGCAGCTGCTATTTTGCCGAACCAGCAGTTTCATTTCACTGACCACATGACAAAACAGAAGCGATGTAATCGGATTATTATGACATGTTGTGTTTTACTATGAAATGCACCATTCCGAGTCATGGTTTGTCTAAAAAGTAGAATCGGAAAGCTTCTAAAAGACAAATTTAGTAAAAGTACAAAAAAAAAAGATAGTGCTTATCCTGTTTTGCTATCAATCTGTTATGCAGTTTGAAAAAATATTTTCACTGCAATGCTTAATTTTTTTTAAAACTACAAAATATGTCAATGTTCAATAAGTAATAGTCCCCTGTACTGTATATTGAAGGCAGCTGCTTGTTTATCCTGCTGTACGATACACATCCCTAAACTGTATACCAGCATTACAATAATAAATATATCTCTGGATAGACGATATAAATGATACATAAACTTAGGGATTTAATAATGGAAGCTTCATACTCACATCACTTCTGTCCTCAGAGATCACTATGAACCCATTGTTGTCCACCAGGTAACAGTTAATGTCCTGTTAATAAAAGGCAACATACTGTATCATTAGTGTTAATCTATTATCATTTACTCACTCACTCACCCACTCATCTAATATCTTTAATGCTTTATCCTGTATACAGAGTTGTGGTGCGACCTAATGCCAATCACAGGAGACTTAGGACACGAGGTGGGGTACAGCCGGGATGGGTCCATCATAGGGCACACACTACGGGCTATTTAGGAATGCCAGTTAGCCTAATCTGCTTGTCTTTGGACTGTGGGAGGAAACCGAAGTACCCGGAGGAAACCCACAAAGCATGAAGAGAACATGCAAACTCCATGCACACTGTCGGGAATCGATCCCGGACCCTGCAGGTGCAAGGCGACAGTGCTAACCCACCATGCCGCCATGTATTATAATTTATTTCTACTTAACTGTCTAATAATAATATATAATATAACCTTTTTTTTGCACACAAGCCTATAATGAAATGTACTCACAATACTTTCACAGCTGAGAGGACACAATCCATCCACATTACTGCACTACAACGAGGAAGAAAAAAGGAGAACAATATCCAAGTAGAAGAATATAACCTGCACTATGTATACTTTATTACTTGGTATATGTTATATAAGATCTGCATATTAGACTAAACATTACTGAAAAGGCTGGTATTTTTATCAGACTTTTTCATTCATACTTACATCTGTGTCGTTTGTCTGTTCAGAGAAGAAAATAGAGCAAGAGAGAAAGAAGAATGGAGGTGGAGAATTTGCTGATGCATTTCTGATGTATAACAGACATGACACAAAGACGCAGCCCAGAGCCACGAATGCTATTCAGAGCCATTTTCCTCAGTTCTGGTCTCTCTCTCGTTTACCCAGTTTTACATCATACAGATTTCTAATTAGCTGATGTATTAAAAGTAGGACAAACACATTGTGCATTGTGACGCTGCGATGCGACCAGAAAGGCAACACTGGCACAGAATAGATTTGAAAATCCCAGAGTAAACATCAAATTTAACTTCCAACAAGGTTTATCGTTTACCTGTTTAGCCGTGGCCCAGAATCTTCGTTCGAAGAGATCTAATGACATTTGGACTCCGATTGCTTAACACAGAATCGAAAATTAAACTGAATGAGTGGAGCTTTGTCATCAGTCTAAATGTAGCACAAAGCATGTAGTTTCATTCAAACCATGAAAAATACATTGTAACAAACTGGCATATGTGAAGATATTATTACATGAAATCTGGAAAAGAAATTTCAAATACATACTTTATTTATTTATTCAACATGAAATGATGGAAGAAGCAGGTAAAATGCATTGAAATATTTTCTATTGAAGCCGACCCTCATCTCCCCCCCCCCACACACACAACCCCCGCCCCCCATCGCTCTTTCTCTCTCTTTTTTCCAGAGTTGCATTAATAAATAGACAGGACCATGCTGTTCTTCTACACACTAATGGATGATGGGACCTGCAGTAACACCCATTAAGGATTTTTGTCTTATCCTCTAATCTAAGGGTGCATACTGTACTGACTGCTGAGCAAAGGTAACTTTCAGAACATTTTATTCGCTGTCATTTGTCACTTAAAAAACAAAACTGCATCAGAGAATAACTAATAAACTTTTATGCATTTATTTTGTGCGTGATGTTAACTAATAATTACATGAATTAAACAACTGGTGTTAGTTTATGGTAAAAATCTAATATTACATGTTTTATGACTATGACTATCCCATTAGGGGATTAGCTAACTGGTGCCAAAAACAGCTTCGAGATAGGGCTGTAACGTGCATAAAAAGTAAGATGAACAGTGGAAACTATATACAGTATATTTGAGTTGCCACAGATTGTTTTTCCTGATACGCTTCCTGACACGACCCTACCATTTTGATCCTTTGGGTTCACACTAAATTTGCACTGGAGGGGAGGAGACGAGATGGGGCAATGGTGGCTCACACGGTGAAGGTTCTGGGTTAATAATCGGAAGGTTTGGGGGTTCGGGCTGCAGCACTGCCAGGCTTCCACTGTTGAGCGTACTAATGTACCTTTTTTTTTTTTAAACAGGAACCATCATGGTAATAATCAGGATGTGCAAGTGCGCTGTGAAGACCAAGATGCATGTTAAGGGTAAATACTGCTCACTGTTGTTCATACTGTTTATAACAATAAACATTCTGTAATAGAAACCTCTGGCCACTCAATCCTGGGTCTGATAGTAATGAATGAAAGTAAGTATTGAGATGATGACGGTTAAGTAACAGGGCTAAGCCCTCCAGCTATTTAAAGGAAAGCAATGTACAAAAATAATGCTAATTATTTGACCACATTATCTTACTTGATTATAGGAAATATAGATACAGTATAGATTTTTTTCCTTCACTTTTGTAGATCCTTAAACAACAGCACCACTGCATACTATGAATGGTATAAATTAGAAAATGGTCCCCACGTCCCCTATGCAGTCCTAACCTCTTTCCAAAACCTGGTCATTAAAGGAGTTCCTGGGAGGCCAGTGTTTCCGACCCTGTTATAAGTGCATTAGTGTAGCAGGGGATTACATAGAGAAATAAAGGTGGTTTTGTTATTCTGCACAATCAACAGTGACTCGAACACTCTCATAGTAATACCAAGTGAAACAGTATGCAGTGTTAAGAATGTATAAAGATAATCTAGACCTGGAGAATGAACCTGCAAGATTTAGATTTTAATGTTTGGGTTTACAATTAATTTTTTTGTCCTCTAGTTCCTGCAGTCCTCTTGACCCTTTTGAGCCTGACTGGATATTTGGTCGGCTGCCCATCAATCTGCAACTGTAACATCACCCACACGGTCTGCAGCAGCCGTGATCCCCTGCTCTCGTTCAATTTGATTTCCAGCCAGATTCCCTCTAATGTCGCCACCCTCAACCTCTCCAAAAATGGCATCAGAACAATAGATCCAGGAGCCTTTGCCAATCTCAGCAGCCTAGTGCAACTGGATCTCTCCAGAAACCAGTTCCTCACACTCCACTCCTCCACCTTTTCCTCACTGAGCAGCCTGGAGCTTTTATACCTTTCCAGCAACTTCCTGGAAAAACTTCCGGTAGATCTTTTCTTTGGGCTCAGCAACCTCAGAGAGCTCATTTTAAGGGACAACAGATTAAAGAAAGTAAACTCCAAACAGTTTCAGAGTCTGGCTGTACTCCAGCACCTGGACCTTTCTCTGAACAACATCATCATCTATATCTCCGGATGTCCTGGATGGACTACAGGGCCTGCAGTGGCTCTCATTAGCTACTAATAATCTAAGGACGATTCCAAGGGCAGTCCTTGAGCCACTTATTGTTCTACAGCGCCTCTTGCTGGAGGGAAACCAGCGGAACTGCAGCTGCAATCTGGTGCCATTCAGACACTCAGTGGAATGGATGTTATATAGAGGTGAGAGTGGACTTTACTGCTAGAACTAGGCTCTTTGGTGTCTCCAAATTGTCTGTTGTGCGTGAATGAGTGTGTGCTCTGTGTCGGATTTGCACTCTGTCCAGTGTGTGCCCTGCCTCATGCCCAAAGCCTCCTGGGATCGGCTCCAGGCCCGCTGTGACCCTGCACAGGATAAGCGCTATAGAAGATGAATGAATACTGTTCCTTCATTCAATAAGTGTTGAGTCAGGGTCATGCTGGTTCATAAATGCTATTAGTTTGGACATACTGAATTTTGGGACATAGACTATATTAAACATGTGAAATGTATCACAAGTGTTGCCAAGGCCTGATTTCTTAATTCCTGGCGAAAATGCTGATTTTCAGTTTGTGTTTTAATCCAATTATTTTATGTTTTTTTGGTATATAGGTCTGTCCACATGCCATCTAGCACATTGGGTGGTAGATACTTTACTCTGGAGATATATCTGTTGTTTCTGTGGCACTTACTTAAGGGGTCGGGTTGCCAGCTTGATGCCCAATTATCATTCACACAATACGGGCATTTTTGGGGATGCCAAGTAGCTAATTTGCATGTCTTTGGACTGTGGGATGAAACCAGAGTGCCTGAAGGAAACCCACAAGACATGGGAAGAACATGAAAACTCCACACACACAAACCCCAGGGAGGAATTGATTCTGGAACCTGGAGGTGCAAAGCGACAGAGTTAATCACTAACTCTTTGGGTTATGCCCCGATTCTCCTTCTCTCTGTAGGCGGCTATGTGGATTCCATAGAGTGCTCTTTTCCTGCAGTCCTTCAAGGCCAAGACCTGCGCACAATCCCCATGGACATGTTCAAGCACTGCTCTTCAGACTTGAGGGCCCCTCTTTCATCTGGTATCAGCTCCACAGAGGGTCTTATCATCTCCAGTGACTCAACAGCATCCGGTCGTGAGCACCGCCCCCATGCTGTGACCCTGCGTCGAGCTCCCACCACCTTGGTTCTGGCCTGGTTGCTGTGCGGTGCGGTATGTCTTATGATGGTAGTGGTGGCGATGTACGGCTGTGTCTATGCCATGCTCATGGCCAAGTATAAACAGGAACAGCTCAAAAGGAGTCCATTGATAGAAGTCAAGAAGTCAGAGGTTGTACATGAGAAGGAGGAGGATGAGAAAGAGATGGAGCCTGATTCTGATAAGGGAGCTACAGCTAGAGAGCACACCGAGTGGTTGGTGTTACTGCAAGAAGTCTGTGTTTGAAGAGATACCATGTGGAAGAAGAGCCACCTCTTTAAATAATTATCGGTTCTACTGATTTATTAAGTGCCTGCCTCAGAACCTCATTCACGGAGAAACCATCATACACAACATCATTTATATTCATAATTTATCTGTATATCACAATTTTTTTTTTACAGTTTTAGATTTATCAAAATAACATTTTTGCGCCTTTTTAAAAAAGTAGTTATTAAACTAAAGCTGTTACATTTTTCAGTTAATTAAATAATGTATTTTAACCTGACATTCAGCTCAAAAAGTATTGGCACCCTTCCTGAAAAAGACAATGATGGATCTCCTGGAGAGGCAACAATTTAAGCACTGACTATCTGACCTGATAGTCAGCATTGACTTAAGCATTGACTTAACAGAAAATACTAGTATTCCTCTGTTTACTGTTTAAAGAAGCTATAAGAGGCATAAGGTTAAGGATAAATTCCCTGATACTGTACCTCCAGCCAATGCCGTTCTCTTCCGCTTAGTCACGGTGACTGTCGTCACTGCTATCAACATGTTCTTTTCTGTAGAAGAGAACACACAGAGTCATCTTCTTCAAATTTTCTGGTTAAATTAATAATGAAGATAAAAATGTTGATGCATAAGATTGATTTTATATTGTAGTCTATGAACACTACCTGGCCAATATATATATATATATATATATATATATATATATATATATATATATATATCCTGTATCACTGTATCAGAAGGGTCACATTATGGGCCTGAATTAAGCAAAGAAAACAACTAAGGAGCACCTGAAATTACTGAGTAGATTGGGTTGAAAACTGCCCAACACATTGTTGAATTCAGGAAGGATAGTGCTAAACTGTAAACTTTACAGAAGAAATGTGGTAAAAAAAAAAATCACTACAAGTTTTTTGTGGTTGCAAAAAACAAACAAAAAAAACCCAGTAGAAATCATTGCTATGTTTATTAGTTAAACTAAGAGCATTTCCCCACACTTCATAACTGGCATTAACCAGCTGTATATACATACACAAGAAAACTACATGTTAAAGAGACTAATCCAAAAAAGGCTTCAGATCGCTGGGAAGCAGGAAGATTGGGGCAATAGAAAAAGGTCATGTAGTCTGATGAGTTCAGATTGACCCTATCAGGTGTCAGGGGAAGAAGGAAAGCGTATGGATTGATGCACCCATCACACATACTGTAGTGCCGACTGTACAAGCCTCTGGAGGCGGTGTTATGATCTGGGCTTGCTTCAGTTGGTCAGGTCTAGACTCGACAATGTTATGTGGCAATAAAATGAAGATTCTAGAACTCAAATTGTGAAAGAGTAGCTGTGGGAGCATGAGGAATCATTTTCACACATGAATTTTGCATCCCATAAACAAAGCAAAAGGCGGTTACATTTTTCCCCTTTTTGGCCAGGCAGTGAATATTCACAGTGAAAATACCATAATGTTGCAAATTAGATAAAATTCAGCATGGCAAAGTTCAAGAACCTTTATTGATATCATCAACAGGTACGTAGTAATAAAACTGTCCTGGTTTGTTCTCAGCCGCCAGGCGATACCAGATAGGGTGATGGTCCATAGTAAAAAGATTCTCCTTGTCCCCTGGGCTTAGGAAGTTCCTGCTTTTGCATGGGCAAGACAGTGAAAATATGATCAATCAGGTAGATAGGGTATTGAAATCAATATTTTCCCCTCCCACATTGTTTTTCCCAGTTAATTCCAAACCCCATCATATAGTGTAAAACCACCACTTCCTCCAAGACTTGTGAAGCGAGTCAGTTTTATCTACACTCGATAGACAATTGTGTCTCTGTCTGCCCTCTTCTGCATACACGAGCTCACAGATGGCTGTCTTGGGCACAGAACGCTGCACGAATTGACACTTTTACACAAGGCTTACTCACTTCCCTTTCCGTTCTTCTTTGCCAATGTATCTGATGACGCGCATGAGACCTGAGCGTGTCCCCAGGAAGGCTGTCTCAACTCCATCCTCCACGCTGCGGGAAACGAGGAAAAGACAGAAGGAACCATTATTATGATCTTTTCATAATAAGGTTCAGATAACTCACAAAGAAGCATAAGCAAATCTCACCCAGTGTCACTCAACATCAGCGCAGTCCAATAGGCTTCGAGTGGAGCCGTGACAACGGCGTCAAACAGGGTTTGCTGTAAAAGTATCTCATCACCTGCAGAGATAAAAATGTACTTAATTAAAGGTAAGCACCTGTGACCTGTTACTGTAAATGTTGTAAATGTCTTCATGTTCTACGTAGATGTCTGACCAGACATTTATAGCTCACATTCAAGGTCAGGCTCTTTCCCAGTCAGGTATCGGACAACAGCCTGGAGCTGGGTGAGTTTACGATGTTGGGGATCGATATCTGTCTCACAGTAGGTCCTAATATAATAAACAGTTAATCTTGGTTAATCTTTGATACATTTGACTTTTATTACTTGTCTGTCCATTTTTGATGCTTTCAATTACAATTCTGTGGTTTTAACTATTTAGTTACATGTCAAGATACACATGAAAGGCTAACCTACAGTAGAACCTGTAAAACATATGTGTGTACTGTACTTACTAATATAAACTAGACACTACTTAAAATCAACTTTGTATTTGACTTGTATTTGAAATAATAGAATAATTTCAACTTGTGTTCCACCTTATTGGACAAAAAAGTCAAACAGTTCATTAGCAAGCTGGCCAACCAACTAAAGTAATGATGTAATTCAATAACTAATGTTATAAACATAAGTACTTTGACAATCAGCCAGTATTATGCTATACATGTAACCATACTGCCTAGACACGTTTCACATTAGTACAAACTCTTTTGGAGTTTTTCAAATGTCTTTTAATTGTGCAGAAACACATTGTTTGTCCTCACCACCCACTGGCTATAGTAAGGTCTGGCTGCTGAAGGTCATGAAGGCCTGCAGTGGGGAAAAGGTTAATTCGAACATTAATAGGATTAAAATACAACAACCATTAGCATTTACTGTACATGATATAAATAAAGTTGTCTAATCAGATTTCTAAGATCTTATACCCTCTTCGATAGAAACATTTCCATAGAACATGTATTGCCCAGGACCCTGTGTTAACACCATCCCAAAACTGAAACCACAAGACAAACAAATGATTATATATCCAGAAATACATAAATAATGATATTTAACACGCACATACTGTACACTGATCAGCTGTGACATCACAATGCAAAATATTATGCCCGGTATTCCGTTATATATATTATGTTCCACTTATTTTCCCTGGGCAGCTCTGGCCCCTCACGCATGACTCCATAAGACCTCTATGGTGTGCTGTGGTATCCGGGATCAGGATGTTAGAGGTGGATCCTGTGGGTACAGTGGTTTGCAGCGTGGGGCCGCTGTGCATCAGACTTGTTTGTCTGGCACATCCAATGAATCCTCAAAGGGACTTGGATTTGGTGAGCTCGGAGGCCGGGTTGGAAGCCTCTGGCTCTTTGCCTGCGTGCGGCAGGCTGTAGTGCAATGTGTGTTCTGGTGCCTTTCTTCAATAGCATAGACTATTTTGGGCAAATTGTGCTGCATTGGCTTTTCTGTGGTATCGGACTGAATAGACAGGCTTTGGGTCATCGCGGGCATGTGTGAGCCTTGGATGTCCATATCTATAGTGGGTGAGCAATGTTGATTTCTTCACCTGTCACTGGTCATAATGTGAAATAATCCAGTGTTCCTAATATTCGAAGAAATTAACTACAGAATGTCCATGCGCACAGAAACTTTTGCACTTGAATAAGTAGGCAGTGAACAAATCTAATAATTCTTACCTAAATGGTGTCTCATTGATGGTTGTGTAGAAATATTTGTTTTTGAGAAACAAAGGTCTTTTCTGTTTAAAAAAAAAAAAAAAAAACAGTAAAGAAAAACTGGTGGGATAATAAACGCAGATGAAGTGCATTCCTTGATGAACTATTTAAAGTCATTTTATACAAATGAATAAACAGCGCTGATGAAGGCATAAATCTAGAACACATTGTAAGTTCTATAGTAACAAGTACAGTTTTAAAAAGTGACTTTGGTGTGATAACAGTAACACTGTTTCAAGGCAGACTGTTGATTATTTTTCTATAAAAGCACACCTCGGGATGTATAATTATTCACTTATGTTCTTTTCAAATGAGCGTTTTGCATGAACTCTTTCCTGAAGTAAGAATTATGAATGTCTTTTATTTACACTAGATAAATTTCCTGTTAAATCAGTTTATCATAACAGATAATTAAC
Source organism: Channallabes apus (assembly GCA_030522415.1). Taxonomy (NCBI): domain Eukaryota; kingdom Metazoa; phylum Chordata; class Actinopteri; order Siluriformes; family Clariidae; genus Channallabes; species Channallabes apus. Next base: position 35,360,051 of record CM060113.1, read on the forward strand.
CTTTAAGAGTACTGTAGTGATAAATACACACTCACCCCTCTGTCCACTGTGGCTCTTACATCTAACATTAATGTACCCGTCTCACCTTTCACCATGGCTGTTCTCAACTGTTTGGATGGGAAACAGTATGAATTAAAAACTGAATGAATTCATGACCGATTGTCCTTTAGCCTGCTGATGCAATATAGTTCATTCAACTATTAGTGTTATTAGGAGTAAAGCACACCGTGTCATCACTGTCTTCCCATTCTGCCTCGGTCAGATCCACACTGTTGTAGTTTGGCTTGGGTTTCAGCTTCTTTCCATCTTTATACTGTAATGAAGAAAAAGCAACATTCAAGCCTAATATGATTAATATGATTAAATCTATATACACATTCACTAAGACCAACTTTAACTTGTGAGAGAAAATGTTTTACTTATCTAACTACAGAAAACTACAACCAGAGATCTACTCACTAGAGGCCTTAAGTCAGGGTGTGCCAGAATGTAGCCGTTGTTTGTAATGAGGAAGGCATAGCCGTGAGCACCAAGCTGTGTGAAACACACTCCATTAGGACTAAAGTTATCACTGGTCCAGTCACACTACCAGGTACAATACGTATTTTCTGTTGCACCTTATATCGAGGGGCAAGCATCATGACCTCCACTAAGGGTATATCTGTGCCCACGACTCCCAGCAGGATTCCATGAGACAGAGTCTCTTTCTTCTTGCTGAACACCGGCATTGCCACTGTGGTCATCAGGAGCAGACTCTGAGCCATGCTGTTAAAGAGCTTTGGGAGAAATGTGAAACAATGAGCCTGGACTGGGTCACAACTGGGACAAAATTTAAAAAATATAGATTATAACAGCAGATGGCGCTGTAAAAGAAAAGTAGCTTGCGATACACGTGGTACGAAGCAGGCTAAATACAAGCTAAAGGACATTTAAAAGGGACTGCAACTCTTTAGTGGTCTAATCTACTAAACCACTTTACCTCTTTAGTGTTAGGGAGCTGGATGAGAATGAAGATGGCAGACGAAAAGAAAAAAACAGCACATCAGCAGTCAATCAGGCGTAATGAGGATTGTACAGCGATGACAGTGCTTTACACACATACACACAAATATACGTGATGAAAACGTTAGGGTGCTTCGCAAAGATGCACGATTTTCATTCTCATAAATCTTTAGAATTTGTATAGCTTTCAATAAAGCAAGATAAATAACACGTAACAATGCACGCTGCATGATCATGAGCTAAAGAAAGACTATATCAATATCATTACTCATGTAGCTTCAGTAATGCTTATCATGGTCAAGAATTACTGGTTGTCATATGGGACAGTACATACTGTACAGTACTAGATGATTTGGCTTTCCAGTGCATAATGTACGGCATTGCCTATGGGGGAGTTTAACATAGTCGATTCGTGTACTAGGCTATTTTTGTAATGTGGGAGTAAACCAGAGAACCCACATGGGGAACTGGCAGAGGAACTTCACACAGATATTAACGCAAGATCAGGTTTGAACCAGAGATTTACATAGATGTATTAGGATAAAATAAATGCATAAATCCACAACCCATTATATAGATTTGCATGCATTTTAATTTTGCATGCTTTTTTTTTTTTTTTTTTTTGAGGTCCTTTTGATATCTTGTCCCATCTGGAGATAATCTACGTACAAAAAAACCCCATCAAAATCTCTTCACCAGGAGAACACCATCAACCCTTACCACACTGTCCATGTACGCCTCGGTCCAGATGATGTCATGATCATGATCGATGACCATGGGCCGACTCAGAACATGAAGATACTCCATGACGTTCTCCTGCACGTCAGCCAGGGTGTTAATGTGAGTATAGTAACCTGTGGTCAGAACATTAATATTCCTCAGGGGATGAGGATGCTAAACGTAAACTGCGAGTGAACTAAAGCAGCTTTATGCATTAAAGCACATTTCACAAAGACATTGTTATGGTGTGAAATTCACCCTTGTTGTTGCAGGCGATCCACTTCACGTTTTCGGCGAAGGTCATATCACGGCCAATGAGGTAGGTGAAGACTCGCACCTGTGGGACGTCCAAGTGTTGAAAACAAATGATTCAGGCAAAAAAGGAAATTCAAAGTGATTCCATGATTGAGGTACAATTTATGCTTTTTAACTCTTATATTTCTCTTCTATTAATAAAGCTTTGTGTCAAACAGCACCTGCATTCAGTGGTTACAATTGTTCTTTTTCTTTCTTTCTTTTATTTACACAGTTTTTACCTCATTTATCAGTCTTTGAGTGTGTAAAATGTTTGTCTCTAAGCCAACCTGAACTAAAAGCCACTCACAAGGTTTTTAGCATAGAATTAGCAAACAAACACACACAGCATTGTTAACTAGCATTCATGCTAATGGAATAAAGATATAAAGGCTATTGAAGTCATTTATTTAAAATTTTATTTTTTAATAAATAATTAATTTTGGATTGCCAATTGAGGTAAACAAATTGTAAAAAAAAAAAAAAAATAGTGATAAAAAAAAATCTGAGAAATTGAATTTCTTCTTCCTGGGAGGTCAAATAAATTTAGATAAACTTCTTGTTGAACATGTACAGAAGAGGATGTGGGCCACCATTAAAAATATTTAACTTTTGTTTTGCATTTACCTCTCATTACATACACATTTATAATTGTACTGTAATATGAGTTGGACACTAATGATACCCCAATTGTAGAATTATGCAGAATTATAGTTTTCCTAATCTCTACTACAACCCATCAATTAAAAAAAAAAAAGATTACATAAAGGATTTACTTGAACCATTCTCAGATAGACAAACAATACAGGCTTACAAAGAATATTAATGTTTCAGCTGAAGACCTCTCATGCACTCTACCGTTAACATAAAAAAAAGAATAATGAAGCATGCAGTTGAAGTCGGATGTGTACAGTACAGTACATACACTTAGGTGGAGGTTAAGCTTTTAACCGCATCACAGATTACGTGTTAACAAACTAGAGTTTTTCCAAATCAGTTATGACATCTATTTTATTTATGAAACAAGTAGTTTTTACAACAATTGTTTACATATATGGCGTCGCGGTGGTGTAGTGGTTAGCACTGTCGCTTTGCACCTCCAGGGTCCGGGTTCGATTCCCCGGCCAGGCTCGATTCCCGTCTCTGTGTGCATGGAGTTTGCATGTTCTCCCCGTGCTTGGTGGGTTTCCTCCGGGTACTCCGGTTTCCTCCCACAGTCCAAAGATATGCAGGTTAGGCTAATTGGCGTTCCTAAATTGTCCGTAGTGTGTGATTGGGTGTGTGAGTGTGTGTATGTGTGTGTGCCCTGCGATGGATTGGCACCCTGTCCAGGGTGTACCCCGCCTAGTGCCCGAAGTCTCCTGGGATAGGCTCCAGGTCCCCCGCGACCCTGAACACAGGATTAAGCGGTATAGAAAATGAATGAATGAATGAATGAATGATTGTTTACATATAGATTATTTCACTTATACAGTAATTCACTATATCACAATTCCAGTGGGTCAGGAGTTTACATAAACTCAGATGACTGGAAAGCTTGGAAAATTCCAGGGAATGTTATCATGTCTTTAGAAGCTTCTGATTGTCTAATTAGCATCACTGTTTGACATCATGGGAATAAAAGAAATCCAAGTCAGAAAAAAAATTGTGGATCTCCACAAGTCTGGTTCTTGGGAACAATTTTCAAATGCCTGACGGTACCACATTAATGTGTACCCAAAATACTAGACAAGTATAAACACCATGGGACCATACAAACATATTGCTCAGGAAGAAGATGCATAATTTGCTTTAAAAAAAAAAAAAAAAAGTACAAATGAATCCCAGAACAACAGCAAAGGACCTTGTGCAGACACTGGAGGAAACAGGTAGAAAAGTATCTACATCCAGAGTAAAACGAGACTGATATTGACATAACCTGAAAGGCTGCTCAGCAAGGAAGAAGACACAGCTCCAAAACTGTCATAAAAATCCAGACTACGGTTTGCACTGCACATGGGAACAAAATATGTTACTTTTTAAAGAAAGATCATCTGGTCTGAATAAACAAAGATTGAACTGGTTGGCCATATTGACCATTGTTTTCAAGTTGAAAAAAAAAAAACATCCTAACCATGAAGCATGGTGGTGTCAGCATCATGTTGTGGGGATGCTTTGCTCCAGGAGGGACTAGTGCACAAAATAAATGGCATCATGAGGAAGAAAGAGACCTCAACACCAGCCAGGAACTAAAAGCTTGGTCGCAAAGGGGTCTCCCAAATGACCAATGACCCCAAGCATACAGTACTTCCAACGTTACATCACAATGGCTTAAGTTGAATAAATTTGAGATATTTGAGTAGACCTGACCTCAATCCAGATCAGCCTGTGTGAGAAAGGAGGCCTACAAACCTGACTCAGTTACAGTTCTGTCAGGAGAAATGGGCTAAAATTCCATCATTTACGAAGCTTGTCGAAATCTCCCCGAAACATTTGACCCAAGTTAAACAATTTAAAGGCAATATTACTGAATACTACATGTATGTAAACCTATGACCCACTGGGAAAATGATGGAAGGTATACTCACTCTCTCATCGTCTATACCGCTTAATCCTGTATACAGGGTCACGGGGGGCCTGAAGCCTATCCCAGGTGACTTGGGGCATAAAGCTGGGTAGATCCTAGACAGGGTGTCAATCCATCACAGGGCACACACACGTACACACACTACAGGAAATTTGGGAATAATTAACCTAATCTGCATGTCTTTGGACTGTGGGAGAAGAAACCTGAGTACCCGGAAGAAACCCACCAAGCAACTCCATGCACACAGAGGCGGGAATCATACCTGGCCAGGAATCGAACCCGGATGTAAACTTCCGACTTCAACTGTTTATATTTTATATCTATAAATTTTTTAACTAGCTATTCATTTCGCTAAAAATGCTTAAATAAATGTTATACAATCCAATTAACTGTTATGGCTGAAATAAAAAAAATATCCTTATCATTCACCCATTTCCTCTGTTGTGTTTGTAGGCAGAACAGATTGTCCATTACCTTCCTCTCGGGCCAGTTGAACTCCTCGAACACAGACTGGAAATCTTCCATGGCTCCATCTGTGATGAGCATGATGGCCTGATTGCACAAGCTGCCCTGCCCATTCGCTGTCGCCTGGCCAAGAGGAACAGTCAAGCAGAGAGAGAGTGTGTGTGTGTGTGTGTGTGTGTGTGTGTGTGTGTGTGTGTAAAATCGAGAGGAAGTGTATGCCATCTTGATGTTGAAAAGCTCGGGCACATTCAAAAGTCAAAAAGCACAAGCCTCCTGATATAAAGTAAATGACGTGTAACTGTAAATGTTTATTACTGACCTCATTCAACACCCAGAAGGACTCCTTCATGGCCTTCTTAATGTTCCCCTCTCCCTTCACTTGCAGGTCTTCCACGAGCAGCTTGAAATGCTGACGTTTGCACAAGAGGGCAATAAAAATTCAAAGCACTAATGATTTGGCATCCTGCTTTGCTTTACATAAAAAAATAAACATTTTCCTGCTCTTTTATTAGATTCTTTCTGCTTTCTGACAACAGTAGGAAAAAAAATCATTATGATTAAAAGAAAAAGCATCTTTGTGGAGTTTAATGTGTACAAGACAAATGTTGTATATCTTTCAGTGCAGTGTCTTGTAGAGATTGCGTGAGAGGACCTTGAGCAGATGCAGTGTGATAATATCATTACCAGCTCTACGTAACAATTCTGCAAGTCTGCATTTAGCTCTCTTTGCAAGCAGCCATCCTGGCACACTGACGTACACCACCACATAACTCAAACATACCTCCCGGTTGTCCAGATCCGCCTGCACGAGCGTGCCTTGGAAACATGGCTCAACATACTGGACATAATCAGTGTACTGGAGGATAGAGGGAAAAAAACACCCACGCACATTAATAACGACTATGCTCCTTATTCCTGGCAGGGATAACTGAAAGGGATAAAGCCGACCTACCGCAATAATGTTAACAAAGTCGTTTTCCCCCAGTGTGTCCAAGATGGTGTTTATGGTGTGTTTGGCAATAGTGAGTTTGAGACCCTTCATGCTGCCGCTGATATCCACCACTATGATGATGTCTTTCGGAGACGTGGCAGCCTGAATGTACCTGCGGCAGTGATGGAGACCAATGATCAACCGTGCACTAAAACTACTGCTACTGTATACTTACTTATGAGTAAAAAGTATAAAGGATTAAGTCAGATGAATTAAAAGCATTCGTATGAATTATTTCTCTTGAATTAACAGAGTGACTGTGCTTTCTCTCTGGTTCATGCCTTAATTAGATGTTTTATGCTTGAATGATTCATATCCTGTGTGGCTTAACAAACAAAAATATTCATCTGAAACTGATCACTGGAACAAAAATGAGAATCAAAAAAGTCCCTCAAGACTACATTAAAAATACAAGACATTCTGGCTCTTTGGAAGCAAAAGCTTTTTCCACTTTCTACTTTTTTCCATAGTATTTAGTAATTTGGCATACAGGGTTGAATTTAACCCTGGATTTAGTAGCTAATACAGCACACTATTTAGCATTTAAGTTGGATTTAGTAAGTCGTCTCCAAACGATATACAGTAAGACCTCCCTTGTCCTTAAGAACTTGGGATAAAAAAAAAAGAACAAATAAATAAATAACCCCTCACCCACATGGTGTTGACTCTTAGTCAATAACCTAGTGAACCTCCAGTATAAGGATATATTTATTGATAGAAACCCTAAAGCACTTCTGATAAGAGCATATACTGTACAAATGCTATAAATGTAAATTTAGCCGAAATAGTGTTGAATTTAGTATCTATTAAAGCATCCGATTTGGCAGTTTACTGCACAGGGTTGAATTTACATTTATGACTTTTGAAGTTTGACGTTTTTTTCAAGGCGATTTCCTCCACTCCTGTATAAGAGGTTTGTACCTCTCCAGTAGCGACAGCTCAAAAATGTTCATGTCAAAATTAAACACGGCATTCGGCATACATTTAGATTCTATGATCCATCACAAAGAGGAACAAAACCACTTGGAAACTGCTGCAATCCAACTTCATATGACTTAAGAAATACTACGTTTTTTTTCATTAAGCATCTAGAGTTCAAAACTTTCCCCTGGGACGAAACATTTTGGCCAGCTAGGATTACTCTCAAAGCGTGACATACCATAGTGAACTCTTAAACTTCCCAACAATCTCCATATGATTTTCTATGATTTCAAGATCACCAATTTGGGATCAGCTTTGGGAAAGTGGGATATCCCTTTGCAGTGTAATCAATTCAAACTGTAATCAATTCAGAATTGATGATGATGCCACAGCCAGATGATGGACTGAAGCTTAGGGAGTGTTCCATTGCCAGGTGATGCAGCATGAGCAGCAGTTTAGAATGCAATTGGTTAACATCATGTTTCACGGAGGCAGCTGTTTGAGCTGTGAGCTGGCTTTTGGGTGGGAATAGGCAAGAGACAAAATTAGGTAGACAATTGGGAAATCTCATGTTATTGTTTTTGTTTGCAGTTCCACCCACATGTCTACTGTCATGTACAGTACAGCTCTATGAACAGGCACATATGCTGCCCAGATGAGCATCATCGGCCTGGCTATTGAGTTACTAACTACTTAAGGAGTGTATTAAAGCATTGGACTGGAATCAGGGCTTCACTGGATGTACTGCCAGTTTTAAAGGCAGCAGTATTTTCAGCAGCCTGCACATAAAATCAAGCAGCTACAGTATTACTGTACAGCCATTGATAACATCCAGAACTACACAATCTTGTGGTTTCATTCAGCAGTGTGTAGCATCAGCACAGCCGTTCTCACCAGTTTCTGTTTCGACAGTCAAATGCAACCACTCCGTTCGGGTCTGGAGTCCACTTAATGCCTAATGGAAGGGGAAATGCATCACATGGTGGTGAGTCATGAGTCTAATAGCAAGGGTATATGCAATATATAGTGTTAAAAGCTTTGAGAACCGTGACCGTGTATTCTCTTACTGTACCTGGGTAGAGTCTGAAGAAGCCAGTGGAGCTTCCGAAGAACTGCCATGTGAGAGTCGGGTCCTTCTGGAAGTTACTGATGAAGACATCATTCAAAGCCTCGGACATGTACACACCATTAAGAATGTCTGGATCTAAACTCCAAAGACAGAGACGGTGATGAATTAACACTATACAATTGACATTACTTGTCTGTCATATGACAAATAAGAGTCAGTCAGTTATTGTAATATCGGTACAATATTAGTATTAGTATGCAGAATTAGTCAGTAATATTGGTATTCTGTAATCTGTGTCCTACCTTTGTTGTACACATTGGTTGGGACTTGGATGTCACTCATTAGTGTGTTAACTTGCAGATTGTTAAAATGCTCGTTCTCTTCTAGTGGAAACTCGCCACCAAGTTCGATGTAGTTGCCATCCTCATCCATCGTGTTTATCAGCAGTGAATTGAAATAATCAAACTATTTAAAACAAAAGAAATATTTTGAAAATGCAAAAAAATTAGCTATTTTTTAATTACTGGGTGGTTTTCAATGTTTCTATGTTTAGTGACACAAATTCAAGATTAGTTGTATAAAACACTAAATAAGTGTTCTAAACACATCATTATCAGTACAAAAAGATCTGTATATTGTAAATAATGTTTTATTGACAAGAATTACTGGCGCTGGTATTCCTTTATACAAGGGGAGTTCAAGTCAAACCAGGACTATCCCGTGTTTCCTCCGAACCGCGTGATGTCAGCCGACCGCATCCCAACACACTCGGAGGAAAGCGCTAGCCGCTCCTTCCGCGTGCGCGAACTCACAGACGCCCCTGATTGGCTGTAGAGCCGTGATTAATGTGGGAGCGCAAGTACCTCTCATCCCTCCCCCCTGAGAGAGCTCAGCCAATCAGCTCTCTCTGTGCCTCCGGCTGTGAGAGGAAAACAGCATCACCCGCGGTTCGAACCAGCGATCCCCGGATGATAGGGCGAGCGCTTTACCACTGCGCCACTCGGAGGATAAACCAGGACTTCTGATTGTGCAGAATAACAGAACACAGTTATCAAAGTGAAAACTCCTTTTATTTCTCTTGATAATCCCCTGGTACACTAATGCACTTATCCCAGTGTTTCACTAGTGCTTGGATACCATCTAGGTAGAATGTTTGCTCAGTATGCCAGAGCCACGATCTTTACACTTTGAAACGCTGGCCTCCCAGGAACTCCTTTAAACTTGTGGAAATGGCTTGGCTCTTACCGGAGTCCTGTAACATGCAAGTGGTGCTGGTGAATGATTGAATGTGCAGTTCACACTGACGGATGAGTCTCTTCTGCAAGTCAGTGACAAGTTATCTATTGATTTTTTTTCAAGGATCGGGTGTTGCACTTTTTGAATGTTCATGGGAACAATTGCAGTAGGCAATCGTCATTCATGGACGCATGACTTTTCTTAAAACGTTTGCGCCATTCGGATATTTTACTGCGGCTAAGAGTCTTCTGTAAATGTCAATCAGGTTTAAACCTTCATTCAGGAGATACTTCATCACATCCCCAGTTTGACATGAGCATCCCTTGGCACTAACTGAAATAAAGCTGAGTCACTTCATGTACAGAGTTGAAGAGATGTCAAGGCTGGTATCTTTAAAATTCTTTGGAATTTCTTTTTATTCTTTGCTGCATCATGCTGTAAACTTGCCTTGAACTCACCTCTAAACTTGCATTAAACTCGTGATATAGATCTGCGTCCTCCACTGTATCTGCTAGTCGCTGGAGAGAGAGATCATACAAGGACAGTCACATCCACTAATTTTCTCCTGTTGCAGTTTTATTTACATGAATGAGCTGTTAGTCAGGAACGTGAAACCTCTCTGTCACAGAGGTCATTAAAGACCTGCTGGAGATTTTAAATTTTCCTGTGCAAGGAGTAGTAAGAGCATGCACCATGACATCACCACTTTACTGCCAATTACCAAATGAAACGGTTGTGATGAAAATCTTAGCTAACGTTTTAGAAATTAGAAATTAGGAATAAATCTAAATCTGTCTTTAATCAGTTTGTCATTTGAGGCGATGTGCTTTTTTGTTTACAATAAATTCTTGTATTTATCATTTAAGATCATTAATTGCATTTTACTTACCGTAAGTACCAGCACTCTTGGTCTATCTCTGCTAAAATGGCCAACCTATTCCATACTCCAAGTTAACATACTGACCTTAACAGACTTCATCTTGCTTCCCAGCATCTTCTCAATTTCATCCGAAAATTCTTGGGCCAGTTCAGATCCATCTACTTCCTCTATCCAGATTATCGGCTCCACATCTTTAAGTTTCTGAAGGCAAGAACAAAATGACTGATTTATTATTAAATGTGTTTCTATTTTTCATAAGATTTATCATGGTGTACTGTAGGTACCATGGTAGTCCGATGATCCCTGTACCATGGTATGTAGTACTATGATATTTTTGACAGTTCCAAGGTACTTATTAGCTGATATAGTACATTGTTGGACCATGATAAATGACTCTACCATGTACGGTTATTACGGTACTATGGAACACATACAGTACCAGGACAGTGTAAAAATGTTTTACTGTACATGTTTATGTACTATAATGTTAATGTTCACATAGTGAATTTTGCAGGACCAACGTACCAAAGTTCAGCAAGTATCTAATATGGTACTACCTGGTGTGGCATTTGGCCGACGCCCTTACCTAATTTATTAAATATCTCTTTATACATCTGAGCAGTTGAGAGCCTTGCTCAAGAGCTTAACAGTGACAACTTGGTGGTGGTGCAGTATAAACCTGGAACCTTCCAATCAGACCTTCCAAACAGCATACCTCTACCCCTCCAATTAACATACCCCTATCCCTGCATACCATAATTACATACCATATTAGACATTTGCAGAACTTTTCTAGCCACTGTGGTGCCCAATAAGTACCACTGTACAGTATTCACCAACTTATTGTGGTACATACAGTACCATAGTACTACTACGGTACCCACTGAAGTGCCACAGTTTGGTCCTATGTTTCATGGATTGACTTCTATCACAAGCAAATATTCCTAGCATTTGTTTAAAAATAAAATCCTTAAATGAAACAAACCTTGAATGTAAAATGATTCTTTATGATTTATGATAGTATAGTTGTATAAAACAAATCTGTATATATGTACTGCAATTAGCAATATAAAAAATAATTATGTTTATAGGGCAATCCAATATATTTTCCAGTATAGATAGTTGAAAAGGGACAGTTCTGGAAAACTGGGATAGATTGCAGCACTACCTAAGAAATGTAGGTGCTATTTACCATGATTCAGCCACAGGAACATCTGTTGCATTTTCCCAGATTTCCACACATGATTAACTTTTGTACATGGTTGCATGTTACAATTAGCGGGCCCAAGCACTTGTGCCATAGCCACTCAGGCGCACCAGAAAGACAGTGGGCACGTTGAGGACATGCATTTACATAAGGGGACATACCAAACTATTATGACATGATTTTATAATTAAGTGCTGCCCAGCAACATCTGGAAATGGATATACATCCTGATATGTTCCCCTTTTTAGAATAGGGGGGTATTTTATGTCAAAAACTGACAAACCTGGAAAAAAACTCATCACAATATGATCTGAACCAGAAGTCAAACCAGAAGTTATTAACTACTTTAAGGCATCGTCACACCAACCCATTTGAGATATCAAACATCCCCCACAATTTTGCATCCTCAACGTCTTGAGCTGCTATCGGCCCGGGTTTATGGTGATCATATAAATCCTATTGGGTGCATTTTGCAAACGACCCAAAATAACTGACTTCCTGTTGGATAGAGCCTATGCCATGCAATGCAAAAGTTTAGTTTAATGAGCTCTGAGTGTGTACCAGGTTTCGCATGTACAGTATGCATGCAAGTGTATATGAGCTACGCAGCAAAATCTCCTGTGAGGACCAGCCGCTTAGGCATCCTAATGGCACCGATGTGCTGATTTCCTGCCTTTTTGAGCATGTTAAGACCTCCAAAAACGGATTCTTGAAAAAGAAAATCCTTAGAAAACAAGAGGGCACTTCATACACTATGACATCAGCGCTATCAGACATCAGCACCATCATCCTAATTAATTAGGATTAAGTTCTCTCATTAGTTGTCCGTGTAAGTGGCTCAGTAGTTAATCTTCTGTGCTTATGACGGAAAAACATCAGCTCAACCCTCATTCTTGGTTCCTTGAGTATGGCTCTTAATTCTCAAACGACTTTCTCAAATGACTAATGAATAAACGTGTCTGACTTGACAGTAGGAAGATTTGGGTCGACCTGGATTTCCAGTAAAACATACTGTATAGAGAAAGAGATATGCAGTTGTAAGGACAGCTCGAGAGATCTGGAGGTTTTATAATAATCACATTGAGGATATATAAACAATGCAACCATGGGGGGGCGCAATCCAGTGTCTTCTTGTGCCAGGTATGGAAGTACTTAGGAGAGGTGGCAGTAGAGTTTCTGACTAGTTGGTTTAACAAGATCTTAGAGAATGAAAGGATTCCAGAAGAATAGAGGAGAAGTGTATTGGTACCGATTTTTAAGAACAAGGGAGATGTGCAGAGCTGTGGCAATTACAGAGGCATAAAGCTAATGAGCCATACAATGAAGCTGTGGGAAAGAGTAGTGAAGGCTAGGTTAAGGGCAGTGGTGAGCATTTGTGAGCAGCAATATGGTTTCATGCCTAGAAAGAGTACATCAGATGCAGTATTTGCTTTGAGGATGCTGGTGGAGAAATACAGAGAAGGTAATAAAGAGTTGCATTGTGTCTTTGTAGATTTAGAGAAGGCGTATGACAGGGTGCCGAGAGAGGAGCTGTGGTGTTGTATGAGGAAGTCTGGAGTGGCAGAGAAGTATGTTAGAGTGGTGCAGGACATGTATGAGAGCTGTAAGACAGTGGTGAGATGTGCTGTAGGTGTGACTGAAGAGTTCAAGGTGGAGGTGGGTCTGCATCAAGGATCGGCTCTAAGCCCCTTTTTGTTTGCTCTGACGGACAGGATGACAGATGAAGTTAGACAGGAGTCTCCATGGTCTATGATGTTTGCAGATGACATTGTGCTTTGTAGCGAGAGCAGGGAACAGGTGGAGGAAAATTTGGAGAGGTGGAGGTACGCTCTGGAAAGCAGAGGAATGAAGGTTAGGCGGCGCAAGACGGAATACATGTGTGTGAATGAGAGAGACCCAAGAGGAACGGTGAGGATACAGGGAGCAGAGGTAAAGAAGGTGCAGGACATTAAGTACTTAGGGTCAACGGTCCAGAGCAACGGAAAGTGTGGAAAGGAGGTGAAGAGGTGGGTACAGGCAGGTTGGAATGGGTGGAGAAAAGTGTCAGGTGTGTTGTGCGATAAAAGAGTATCAGCGAGAATGAAAGGAAAGGTGTACAGGACAGTGGTGAGACCAGCGATGCTCTACGGCTTAGAGACGGCGGCACTGAAGAAAAGACAGGAGGCAGAGCTAGAGGTAGCAGAGCTGAAGATGTTGAGGTTCTCTTTGGGAGTGACAAGGATGGATAGGATCAAGAATCAGTTCATCAGAGGGACAACCCATGTGAGATGTTTTGGAGATAAAGTCAGAGAGGCCAGATTGAGGTGGTTTGGACATGTTCAGAGGAGAGAGTGTGAATATATCGGTAGAAGGATGCTGAGGTTGGAACTGCCAGGCAGGGGGTCTAGAGGAAGACCAAAGAGGAGATTTATGGATGCAGTGAGAGAGGACATGAAGTTAGTTGGTGTGAGAGAAGAGGATGCAGAGGATAGGGTTAGATGGAGGCAGATGATTCGCTGTGGCGACCCCTGAAAGGGAACAGCCGAAAGACAAAGAAGAAGAAGTCATTGAGGATTTATAAACGAATGCTGAGAAAAATAGAAATGTTGCATCCTTTACAAAAAACGTATATTCTAGGGAAGAATTTTTTTTTATTTCAGACAGTTTCTGTCTGAGTTGCTGTTATTTGTCTGTCCACAGCAGGATCTCTAAAGACAATACCTTTACACAGAGCTGAGACTGAACCATAACTAAACTAGGTTTAGTCTACAGGGAATTGTACTGGATGTGGTTTGTTGTTAGATGAATGGTATTTACTATCCTGTAGCCCTATTAGTGCATAAACAATGACATTTAGCTCTGTTCTGGCAGACAGCGGAAATCCTCGTTCTATGAAAGAGGGGGAATAATGTCATTAGATCTTGCACTGATTACGTTACGTTTGTTAAAATTTAATTCTGTTTTGGCTTATTCTGATTTCGGAGAAAATGCAGAGTGAAAATGATTACGAAAAAGCAAATTAACCTAGTTAGCTGCATTACATCGTCAGATTAAGTAATGTAGTAGTAAAAACGGGGGAAAAAAGACAAAACCTGAAAGCAGGTCAACTGACCTACTCAACACATTTGCTCTGTGTGTATGTGTGTATGTGTGCACATGCTTTGTGTTGCACCAGATGTGGCAGCTGACATAATGACGTGACCTGAAATCATGATCATGAGAGGTTATTTACCTTCTGTAGAAGTGCAGAGCCTGAATATTTCACAGCAACTGCGTTCAGCTGTTCTGAAAGGCTGTCTGCCCATTTTTGAACCCTGAAAAAAAAAAATCCAAAAGTGATTATTAAACCTGGACCGTATGCTTTTTGCAGTGACATTAGTTACATAATTATACCATAATTAAAACTGTGTGTATGGATCAAATCATTCTTCTTGCATCATTTCTGCCTTATATCACTGCGCATTGTTGAGTTCTTCTATGCAATTCTTAGCTATTGATTTCTTTTTTATAATGCAGCAAGGTAAATCACAGCTTTATATTAATGTACTATTTTATGATATCATTGCTTAGTAACATCTGGCAGATGTGACAGATGCTCACATGAACTGGTCTTTTAATACAATACATGTGGTCGATAGAGTGGCGTTTTCCTCTTCCTAAAGGACTGTTATATTAATTTTATATATTCAGATGGTATTCAGATGAAGCTTAAATTATAGATGTTATAGTATTTTATATTTTAGGTATATATATATATTGTACAGGTGAAACTCATAAAATTTGAATATCGTGCAAAAGTTTATTTATTTCAGTAATGCAACTTAAAAGGTGAAACTAATATATGAGAACAGAAAAAAAGGTCAATGCTGGCGACAACTGAAGAGCACCAGAACACCCAGGCCAACACAGCCGCTGGACACGGGACCCAGCAGGCAAAGGCTTAAGGCCGTCAACCCGACCCCCAGATCTCAATCCAGTCAAGCACTGATGGGATGCCCAGGACAAACATGTCGGTTCCACGGAATCCTCTAAAGGTTAACATTCCTATAGAGGGGCAGAACAAGGGGGAACCCACAATCTAGATGGTTTTAATGTTATGGCTGATAACATTAAAATATATGGATTTTAGTGAAATCTAATTACATTAAATGCATGAAGACATTCAAAAACCTTGGCTGAAACTATCCAGTGCTACTCTTAGTTGTCATTTAAGAGGTTCAAGCATAACTGCTTAATGCCCTTACTTTGGATTATAAATAAGATCTGGTTGTCCTAGTTCCCTTCAGGAAGACGGCTCTGCAGCGTGAGTACCAGCACGACAAGCTGTCCTCAAGTCATCGGACTCACCAACAACTTAACCGAACACTGTAACCCCACCGTATGTACTGATGACAACACACCCTTTAAGGCACTGGACAGAGTATATGTGTTATAGAAAAAAACACATACACAGTAATAACCCAAAAAACACAACAGCAACCCCAAAAAAAAAGTGACAGAAAAAGCAAAAACATGTTATCTAGTGCTTCAATGTTATCTAAAAATGAAGCACTAGACCTTATTCTACCTCATATGCTGGATGTTTAGGGAAGGAGGAAGAACAAGCCAAAAGAAATCTATTGATACTTTTATTTGTGTTTAAGAGTATCCGTGTGATTTTATATTGGGTATGATGTTAGGGTACACGCTGGACACGGTGCCAAGCTATTTCAGCGCACACACTAATTTGGAAATTCTCTATGGGACGTTTCTTCCGATGTACCTGGAAGAAACCCGCCAAGAACGGGAAGAGCATGCAAACTCCACGCACACAGACCCGATGCAGGAATTGAACCCTTGATTCTGGAGGTGCAAAACCACAGTGCTGGCCACTACGCCACTGTGCCACCTCGTATTTAAATGCATAATTTATGATTTTAACATACATTACTACGTATTAAACATATAAAAACCTTTCTCTAATAAATGGACATAGCCAAATATTACATTTCTGTAGTAAAAAAAAACAAAAACAAAGCTACAGTCCTGAATCTAAGCCTACAAAAGGAGAAAAGAATGATGCATTATGTATCTGACCCAAAAGAATGTCGAGTTCTGAAAGAATCCAGGTCATAAAAATCATTTTAATCTAACATGACTGATGAATCCTCTTCACTGAGTAGAAAAACTTCACCTTCATGCCACATGTCCAGTCACCTTGACTCACTTCATCCAGATATGAATTTGTTGGTGTGTCTGGGCAACACAGCGAGGTATGAAATTATAGCTTCTCATTATCTCTTAATGGTCCATTATAACCTGAAAACAGTGGCATACAGGAAGTGATTTAACAGAACAGCATACCTTATTCTTCTACTGTAGCACAGGCTCCGGTAACACAATTACTGTACATAAAGGCTGGTTTATTTCAAACCTAGACAGAAGGTTCAGTGATATGAGTGTCATATGCATGGACGAGGTAGATTATATTGTTGATCACCGTGTTTTCAAAAATGTCTTAGGATCTAAATATCTTTGGAGAGAAACTAGAAGGAGTTAAGATTTGTAAAAAATTATAAAATACTTCAAATGACATAAGCCGGTTCCCTCGGATGAGACGCTATACTTCTATACAGTACTTCTCGACCTTAATGGAATCAGACTGCTATTGTACTAATTCACTTTAAACATCTCCTTCAATATAATGACCAACAGTCACTGTATAAAAATAAATAAATGAATGAATAAATATAGAAATAAAGCATGAGGAGTGCTGTGAATGAGTAAAAGTTTCCTGTTTCCATATGGGAAAAAACATACGATCATCTGTGTGCCAGCCTGAGTGCCTGGCTGGTTTCCAGTAACATATTAACCAGGGCTTCATTCAACATGGCACCATAGAGACAACCTGAGGCAGACCATCTGTATATACTGACATTTACATGCACATCAATTAGAAAAACAAAACTTGATATGCAAGAATGTGATTCTGGTATTAATGAAGTTCTACCATGCTGAATGGCCAGCAAAATTATTGGCACCCTATAAGAAAACTAAATGACCGAATCAGTTGGACTTTACTACTGTATAAGTGGATGGTTTTTTTTCTTCATTGAAGAAAGGATGTAACCTTTTTTTTTTTTTTTTTTGGCGGATAGAGACAAACATTTCTGGGAATGCACAGACGCAAACCTCACCCAAACACACTGTAAAATACATAAAGTAATGGATTATTCCTGCTTTGGTACTTTTCTCTTGCTGACAATAAAGGATTTTTATGAAATTAATGGCATGAAGAGTTTTGCTACGTCCCAAGATATATATATTTTTTTACCTAAAACCTCAGTTTATTTTTTAGACATTACGATAACAACCATAAGATACTTCTGACCATGTCTCTTGCTCAACAGTACTTTCATACTAAGAATGCAACACTTGTAGCCCATTTCCCGAGGATTTCTGTGCATGGTGGCTCTTGATGCGCTGACTCCAGCCTCACTCCAATCCTTGTGAAACTTTCTTGAACCAGCCTTGCTTGACAATCTTCTTACGGTTGTGGTCATTCCTGTTGCTTGTGCACCTTTCCCTACTAAAATCCCTTTAAATAAACTTTCCATATTGAATACAGCACTCTGTGAACAGCCAGCCCTTTCAAGGATGACTTTGGCTTACTCCTCTTGTGAAGGGCGTTGATTATCATCTTCCCCATGATGGTCGTGTGTACTGAACTAGACTGAGAGATACATGGTATTTATACTGTATGCAATAGTTATTTACTTAAACTTGTAATGAAAACCTAAAAAAGAGGCTTGATATATTTCAATTTACTGTACGTTATGAATCTAGAATGAGAGTTTCACTTTCAAAACTTACGAAATTTTCAAAAATGCATTAATATTCCATATTATGATATTCTTATGATATTTTCTGAGATGCACTATATAGTCGTCTGCATGTGCAAAGTGTAACAACTGATCTGAAACACTATTGATTTTGCACCACTGGAGCACTTTGCACTGTAAGCCACGCAACATTCCCATTTGTCTGCTTGCGTGATTCTTTTTTTCCTCCTCCAAGCATGATCTGAAGGTCTCAGGAGAAATGGATTTTATACAGAAGCCCTGTATCGATCAGGTATTTACTAAAAATAACCCCACAACTGTCTGAATCACTTCCCCTCTGCCATTTACACTCTAATTCTAGAGACTATTGAACAGGAACAGCAAAACGGCAAATTAAAACCTCCGCTAATCCCAGATGATGAACTGACTGATCGCAGGGATTGCTTTTGTGTTTGTTGTTGGATGAGTTTCACTTGAAAATGTTTCGAGACTTTATAGACTGTATTGGGTGGCATGCAATCATTTTACCATTAATTTAGGACAAACTGTTTAAGGGAGATCTAATTTATACAAACATTAAGTAAGCATTTATTAAGATATTAAATTGATATTTGTGTGCATTTCTCCATGTAAATCTGAAACGTTCATTTAAAACTAAAACCAGGTAAAAAACACTTTTAGCCTCTTGTATCCTCTGAACAGCTCTCGGACATCACCGCCCCGCTCTCCACATCCCCTACAGGCACGTCAGTTCAAATTCTTCCACATCTTTGCCAGATCTCATTCAATGCATTCATCAGATTAAGTCTGGAGATGATCAAATCTTATTTTTTTGTGAATAGTCATACAGTCCTAACAATCTTTCTTTAAGCACAATAACTATCATCACATAGCCAATAGTTGAGTAAATCTATGACTTTGAGAATATTCTGTAGCAGACTAGCTCTACTAGTATATTCCAGGTGGTAGTATTAAAAAAGACAGACGTGTTTGGGTTCACTCATTCTCTATACTGCACAACCTGCACAAGGTTGCAGGGGGTCCTGGAGCCTGTCCCAGGGCACTTGGTGAACTAGGCACCCTGGTACACCCTGGACCGTGTGCTGATCCATCACAGGGCACACAAGCGCACACACTCTCACGCTAAAAATGGAAACAGCAATTAGCCTACACTGCATGTATTTGGACATTGGAGGGAACCCCACCAAGCACAGGGAGAACATGCAACCTTTTACGCACACAGACCCAAAGCAGGAATCAAACCTGCTTTTGGAAACTTTGCATATTAATACACGAGTATTGATATTACTCAGGTGGCCAATTACAGCTGTAACCATTATTGACATCAGCATAATAATAATGTAACCTCCTATTCTTGAGCATATCTTACGTTTCAGGTGGAATCTTCATCTGTGCATCAGTCAGTAGATACAAGCAGCCTGAGTAAAGCAGGAAAACTGCGACCCATGAAGACTGTTTTCTGCTTCCCATAATCCCCGTAAAGCAGGTCCGCATCACTGCCACGAACCGTCCGTCCACCGCCACACTTTACTTCAACTTCACCAGAACCTTAGTCTGAGTCTCATCCCAAAGTTCACATCTATTCATGTTGACCCAAGTAAGATTGTTCTCCATCAAAGCTCCAGATCACACACACTACGCTTCTCAATCAAGACCAAATATCCACTGGAGATCACCAGGTGCTTGTTGGCTCCAAATCTTCTGTCTGTAAAATCCTTCTTCATTTTTGAAGCAAAAATTCTCATATACTACCAGGAACAATTAATCCCTTCTCCTCCTCTCAAACAAAAATACCTTTCGGTTAATTATTTCCTCATGAATGGACAAAGATGTGAGAATTTGACCGTTAATCAATACAATATTGCAGAAGAGCCATTTGAACAGGGAGTCCCAAAATCAACTGACTCAATCCGTCGCTGTGTGTGTAATCCACTTGGATTACACTCCTATCACACAGTGAGTTCACAGGCTAGGAGGAGGAGAAGGGGAGGGGGGGGGGGGTGAGGAGGGGAAGTGGAAAACAGAAGGGAGGAGGGGATGTGAAGGGCGAGGAAGAGGATTGGGCGAGTTAGAGTGCTGTTGGCTCTAAGAGGATTAGCAGTGATTTCTGGAGGCAGGATCTCCTCCATCCAATCAGAGCAAGCAAACAGCAGGGCCTCAAAGGTGAGCTTTGCTGAGGGACAAGGACCTCTAGTGGGTACCTGAATGCTGACAGCAGTAAACAAGGCAGGGTATTTTTATTTAAGATTTGTAGAAGGATGAGGTCATGCAAGGTGAAGGAGAAAATCTCAGGTAAAGAACTTTGGTAAAAGCATAACAAGCTTTTTATGAATTATACTGTAGACTTGCCATCAATATGGTTGCATATTGATCATTGATTAACAGGCTGACAGGCTAAACACACGTCTGTTTTATTAGCTGAATGGACCATAAACGTTTTAAACTCAACTCTTATCTAGTCTCATGGATCCAATAAACACAATGGAGATAATGGCTATTTATTGAAAGCAAATAAATGTGGAAATTGACACAGTGGAAGGAAGTTCGTCTTAATCTTTACACACAGCAACGATAAACACGTTGTTGCTGTTTGAACTGAATGAATAGTTAATGAATAATTAATTTAGTTTTTTTTTTGTTTCCAGTGAGAACAAAATTAAGAGCAAAAACATACTTATAATGGAAGAACTGAATGATATCAAACACTCTGTTGTATATCACGATACAGTATGCATTCTTTTTTTGCTGCAATTCTTGAGGATTCTCCTCGAGTGTAAAGGTAGGTGTCTGCTCATAATCTCCAGTCCCAATGACTTCTAATTTTTTATTAAAAAATTTTTATTTTTTACATTATATACTGTATGTTTGCATTTGAAGTGGTAAAATGGTATCATTTCTGCGCAGGTTATAAACTATTCACGCTTTGGCTGGCAGCACAACATCCTGTATGGTAGGAGCAAATAATTTGCTATGTTTGTTTAGAATCAGGATATTTATAGGGATATCAAATCTGCACATAATTCATTCATTTATTTTCTATACAGCTTATCCCTATACAGGGTCACGGGGACCTGAGGCCTATTCCAGGAGATTTTAGGCTAAAGAAGGCGTATACCCTTGACAGAGTGTCAAATTGAGCACACCATTTAACCTAACCTGCATGTCTTTGGACTGTGGGAATAAACCCAGCAAGCATGGGGAGAAGATGCAGTCTACACCCAGACCCAAGGCGGACGACTTTCATTCTAAATGGGCTTTTGATGAGAATGTTTTCTGTTCTTTTCTCAGTACAGGTAACATGCTGAAATATAAGGTAGAAAGATATTAAACTGAAAAATTATGGAAGTTTTTTTTTTTTTTATTCCCATAAGCAGATGGACCATCAGTTGTCTCACATTCTGTAAGCTATGGAACTGGAGGTTATGAGGAGGCACCTCCCTTTACACTCAAGAGGAGAATCCTCAAATGAAGATAAAAATTACAGAAGACTTTCATATAGCGGGCGTAGGTTTTTATTGAACTTTTTTGTGCTGATCAGACAAATAAATATGATGTGTCAGTACTGCACTAACAAGGCAGGTGAGTGTTCTTAGATTCTTCTTTGCAATATTTTTGGCTTTAGACTTCTGTCCTAACGATATGTTTCAGTGTCCAAAAAAACAAACAAACTATTGAACCACAAACATTCTCACTCTACAAAGAAGTTTCAAACAGATTTTATCTGCATATAAAATCCTCCTGTTTTCTTGTCCTAGGTAGATACACTAAAGGCTTCATGGTGTTACAGGAAGCGAATGCCAGCTCCGAACTGCACTCCATCACATATCCTGAATAAAGATAAAGGAATATATTAAGAATATGAAAAAAACCTTCTAAGTAAAAGTACCAGACATGCTAATATTAGACATGTGATGATTGAAATTTGAACAGGAAGTGTTAAGACAGATATTTACTACTGTTCAGGTTTTTAATAGTTATCATTACATAACACAAGGACACTTAAGAAAGAAATTTTTAAGTGAAACTGAGGCTTATTACAATAAAATTCTCTCTCTCTCTCTCTCTCTCTCTCTCGCCTTATATTTAGTTTCTAATTGTTTGGCAATGTACCTGTCTCCACTCTGGACACCCATGGGAATGCAGTAATTGAGCTCAAGTCTAGCGATGTTCCCCAGACGCAGCACGATGCCTGCTCCGTACGACCAACGGATACACTCCGCTAGTCGGCTCAGGTGTGCTCGAGGCCCCTCTCCTTCAAATAACAACACACCCCGGTTAGGACTAAAAACCTGGTAACCAATTCAGACAGCAGAAGAAACAACATACTCACTAATATCATCTCATCCCCCCCCAATTTCTTTTTCATTTGCATTCTCTGAGACACATGAGGATTTTAAAGAACTGCTCCTCATCCTGAGTCACAGGGCAACTGAACATAGCTTGAACCATCACGCACGTGCATGAGCTCACAAATACCCATGGAGATACCCAAGTCAGGTTAATAACTACAGTACATAATGTAACTAAATAACACAATTAAAGTAACAACAAAAGCATGTGAAGATTTTCCGTATTTTACAGTGTTCCTTTTTCTGCAATGGTTTGACACTGCAGATTTACAACTCACCGTAATTGAGGTTGCACAAGTTTCCAGCATTGAGAAAGAAGTGTGTTCGGAAAAGGTCCCCGAAGCCCCCACGCCCTGGTCTGAATGGTAGAGGAGTGTACAGGTGGAGCCCACCAGCCCAGTACATCTCTCCACCCAGATAATCACCTGTCATCAACAGTGAGTCAGGTTAAAAAAAAAAAAAAAAAAAAGTTTGGACACAAGTATGGATTTATTTTCTAGCATTTAAGTAGCAGACACACTTCAATATCAACTGTTAAAAGGAGATTACTGCATATGTTGGATGCTTTTGGCATTGTTTTACAGTGTAGAAAGAAATAAAAATAAGGAAACACTATGGAATTAGGAGTGTCCAAACTTTTGACTAATGTATTCCATGTTATAATACTGTAGATTAGACTAGAGTACTTTCTGAAAATCTTCTGTCTAATTGGAGATTTGACTGGTTACTTCTTGTATTATTACTACTGCTTGTATATACAGTAATAGTTGGAATGCAAATCAAGTCAAGTCACATAGTAACTACGCAGGAACGTGGCTCAACACTGTGATCAGTTTCTATCAATCACCTATTGTAATTCTTACCTTCACTTTGTGGTCCGATGCTGTACATGCTGAAACCTCTCACACTGGTTGGGCCTCCCAGATAAAACCTGATGTTCACATTCACATGGTGTTAAAACTCTCTGTTCCACAGCACTACATAATACATTAACATACTGTACATTCCTGGACTTTCTGTTACATTTATAAAAGTTGATCTACCAGCAACAGCATGCTTTATTCTAAGTCATGTTTTATTCCTATTATATCACAACAATTCTACAATGGCGACGTTCATTATTAATTACAGAATGACACCTAACATATATAAAAATAAAAATAAAATTTAGTTGTTAAATTTAGTTTAGATCTGACTGTTTAAAATAAATAAATAAATAAAACACTGAGATTGGAGACTCCTTCCATAAATGCTAAATAAAGAAAAAAGCACAAGGACAAAACTAAGGCGAAATATGATGGCGCTACTTAAAGGCAGAGAAAAGACAAACATATGGTGTGATACTGACATGGACTAAGACGATTACTTCTAACTGTTATACAGTGCGCTATGAGAGTCTATAGATATCCCTACAGAGAGACCTGTTATTATTATTAATGAATTGCTATGGGTGGTTTATACAGTATATATATGCTGGTGATATGAATGGTGCTTTTTTCAGGGTACTGTCTCAAGTACTGTAATATGGCTGAATTTGGTTGACTCGAGAAGGCCACTATTTTTTGTTGCATATTTGTCAAACTTAAATCATTCAAATCATCAAACTAATTTTAATATTACACAAAGAACACCTGAGAAAAATTATGCTTTGGAATTGGCCTGGTCAAAGTCCAGACTTAAATTCGATTGGGATCCTTAACCAGGCAATTCATGCTTGAAAACCCTCCGATGTGGCTGAATTAAAACAATTCTGCAAAGAAGAGTGGGCCAAAATTCCTCCACAGTGATATGAAGGACTCATTGCGAGTTGTCACAAAGGCTTGATTGCAGTTGCACGCGTGGAACAACCAGTTATTAGGTTTAGCGGACAATTACTTTTTCCATATAGAGCCAGGTATGTTTTTTCCTTAAACAAATTAAATCATTTAAAACCTGCATTTTGTATTAACTTGGGTTAATTTTGTATAATACCAAAAATTGTTCGATCATTTAAATGTGACAAATATGCAAAAAAAATATTAGGAAGAGGCAAATCTTTTTCACAGCACTGTATGGTGGACCTAGAGGGTGATAAAAGGCTGTTGCTCTGACATACTCAATTAAAAAATATATATATATATCTATATAGTGTGGCAGTAATCAGGCCTGGGGTGACTACAGAAATTGAACTCAGGTGTGATAAACCACAGTTACGTTATTTTTTAACAAGGGGGGCAATCACTTTTTCACACAGGGCCATGTAGATTTGGAGTTTTTTTCTCCCTTAATAACGTAAACCTTCATTTAAAAACTGCATTTTGTGTTCAATTATGTTATCTTTGACTAATAGTTAACGGTTTTTGATGAGCAGAAACATGTGTTTCAAACAGCGTGTGACAAACATGCAAAAGAATAAGAAATCAGGAAGGGGGCAAATAGTTTTTCACACCACTGTATATATTTTTTCCATTCCCCCCCCCCCCCCATTTTTGCCCGATTTTCTCCCCTAATTTTGTCCAATTCCTCCCAGTCACTAGGGGCTCCCACATTAAGCTCATACCGCCACTCAGTAAGGAGGGCCGTTTTTTTCGAACTGCTTGCTCATGTACTGTTGGTGGCGGCGTAACACACTCGGAGGAACAGCGCTATCCGCTCCTTCCGCTTACGCAAGCTCTCAGACTTCTAACTCTGTTCTAACTCCAACCCTTGATTGGCTTGTAGAGTCGTTGTTAATGTGGGAGCGCAAAGTACCTCTCATTCCTCCCCCCTGAGAGAGCTCGGCCAATCAGCTCTCTCTATGCCTCCGGCTGTGAGAGGCAACAGCATAACCCGGGGTTCGAAACAGTGATCTCCGGATGATAGGGCGAGTGCTTTTACCACTGCACCACTCTGAGGCAATTAAAAAATTCTTAACGTAATCTGCAACTCCATACCCATCAACCCGAGACATGCTGGCAGCTCATGTCCTTACTGCACTGTGATGATCCTTAGCTATAATCATGATGGTGAGAACTGGGCTTGTGAATTAATTATGCTTGTGTTTCTCCATGAGGTTATCTAGCAGAACACTTCACTAACCTGTCAGCAATCGATGTTTGTCTGTCTCCGACGGGAAGCAGCAGACCCCCCCATAGAGAGGCTGAAAGGACCTACAGGGAAGAGATTAACCAGCAATAAAACACCTCAAATCGATATAAAAACTGAACAATGTACAGACAAGATAGATGTCTCTATCTGTGCTTTTGCTGCTTACTGAATCCCAGAAGAGTCGCCTATTGAGTTGAATTTCAAAGTCCTCCTTCAGGAATCTGGCATCTCCACCGGTATAACCTGCCAACTCCTGTAGTGACAAAATTAATCTGGTTTAATGCGAGTCTAAAGAGTTTATTCAAATCCTACATTAATATAAAGCAAAGTACAGACCTGGTTGATCTTTAATAAGGCACCTCTCTTTGGTAGGATGGGGGAGCTGCGCGTGTCGATAACCATTGTATGCTGGGAAGGGAATATTAACTCAATCAGAACGCATGAAAGAAGAGTTTAGTTAACTTTGCATTTTTAATCAGGCCTCATCCTCATTGTAGTGCATGCTTACGGCGAGGGAGGACTTGAGCGAGTGACCGCTTTCCTCTCGGACAGCGAAGGAGGCAGTGCGTGCCAGACAGCCGAGCTCCCTCCACACTCCCTCCCATTTCAGCGTGTGGTTCGTCTTCCAGATCGGAAACTGACAAAAATAGAGCATGATGTTATGAAAACCAGGAAATCCTGTCATTCCAGGTAAGATAAATCAGAGTAAAATACTTACACTGAACTCTGTGGAGACTCCTCGGTCGGTTTCTCTTAATGAACTCCAGGGGAACTGGCCCGTGACTTTGTAGATATTGACAGAAAAGCTACAAACAGAGTTAGAAGTCACAATGCCTTAAAGACTCTAGAGTTATAACATGTAAAACATGTACAGTATGAGAAATAAAACATGATGGGGTATGCTGCCACAGAAAAGTCATCAACAATTACTGGTGTGATGTTACCTGGAATTTTAGTTCATTTAAATTCCAGTGAGTTTCCAATAATGGCATATCACTGTACTTAGTGTTTTTTCTCTCTCCTCTTATAAACAGCAATATATATATATATATATATATATATATATATATATATATATATATATATATTATTCATTAATAGATGAACCATAACCATAACACTGTCAAGTGTATCGAATAATATTGATCATAAAATTTCTAGTGAGAGGATCATTGACAGGTAAGGCATCACTGAACATCCTGAACATTACTGCATATGTTGCTTTGCTTAGAAGTGTGGGTACTGCTCATACAGCTCCGATCAGTCACCGATAATCACTTAATTCGTACTGATTGCTTATCTCTCAACTTGCCGATCAAATAAGCTGATACTATTTTGATGATGCCAAATACATGAGTCGACAGCCACATCAACATGCCATCACCAGTCTGGGAATATAACCAAGCCTCTTTAAAAGATGGCAAATTTTAACGTTTTTCCTAAAACAAAACCATATGGGGAAACATTTGCCAAAAGCTTTAATACAACAAACCTTATTCACTGGTTAAAAACAATGCAGCGTGAATAATTTGAGAATGAATATTAATCTGCAACGACAGAAGTCTTGTAAGTCACCCCTCACTTGAGCACCTACTGTACAGCAGAAAACCTGAAAAAGCTCAAGCCTAAACAATCTAAAACCAGGCAACACGGGTTTACCTTATCGTTTCATGCATGCGGGCTGACAGTGAGTAACTATTCAGCATGGCTTCACACATTCTGGATGATGAGTGAAATAGACGGTCTCTTTAAAATGCAGAAATTCTGATATTTATAAAGAAATACTTGCCCTTGGTGCTTTATAAGTAGTCAAGACTGGATCGCCATATACACATTGACTGATGTCTGAGTGTATTTTAAAATATTTGGTACAGGGTTTCGATTTGTTATTCATCGACGCAGACTTGTTCCATGTGCTGCATGTTATAATAAGTGAATTTAGCAGGACAGTCGAATTTTAGATAAGCATTTCGGCATGTGTGAGAGCCCTTGAAGCTACTGTAGATAAGGATTTTTTTTTCTTCTTTTTGGTGAAGCATAGGCTATTCTTTTGTTTATATTCAGTTTGTTTATAAACTACATGAAATAATAAGAGAATGGAATATGTTGCATATATTGCCTTCCAGTAAATAAAAGTTTTAAATTCATGATGTTTTCTCAGATCTCAATTAAATTTGTGCACTGTTGTTTAGAATAGTTGTTGGGTTTTAATGTTATGGCTGATATGTTGTGGCTGTACATATAATTTTGTGGAAAGTCCATAAAACAAGTTATCACTTATGTTATAATAGCTATAAACTGTCTTCCCCTCAGCAGCCTCCATTTTTCCCCCTCTTCCTTACCAAGGTCATCTAACCACAGGACAGCTTTACCCATGCTGACAGTGACAAAAGCTATTTATACATAAATGGTTGTTAAATAATGAGTCTTTTTTTGTGCATGTCTACTACAGACACCTTCCGACCAATCAGATTCAAGAATTCAAAGGTACTGTGGTATGATTAGTCCGAACAAGGCCACTAAACATACTTCCGTTCGAAATGTCCGGCTTGAGGCTTGAAGAAAGAGAGGCCATAGGATGTCTCCTTGGTGCCGTAGGAGAACTGGAAAGTGAGCTTCTCGGCACGGCCAAAAACATTGGGCAGTTTCAAACCCAGCACCTGAAAATCAGATCAGCAAAACCCATGAAGCTTGACTTCCTGTAATAATGTTGTCCACTAAACTGCCAGTGCTTCATATAGACTCTATAGATGAGGAGATAGATATGACTAAATGAACAGCAAACAATCTGAGCAATAAAAAGTGTGTACTTGTTATTAACAATTATTATCAGCTTACCATGCTTCCCTCATTGTTTCCAACCATGGTGTTATAGCTTCCAGTCAGTCTCCTGAGCTCCTTCACCTCGAACGTGACGTCCAGTCCATTAGGCAGTGCGTCTTCACCTTTATCGTGAAACGCTTTCAGTCAGTGTCAAAGAAATGATGTTTCACCGCTAACTACTGCTAGTCAATATAACATGATAACATACCCTGTGAGGTATCAATCATCACCTCCACGTGCCTGAATATTCCCAGACGTAACAGTTTCTGTCTGGCATCATGGCTCTTCTTCATTACCTGAAGTAAAGACAGGACACACTGCATAATGTACTGCATTATAGTCATCATACCAGTGCTGTCTTTGCATTAATATTATCACAGCAAAATTTGTTTTATTATGGTGTCCTCATGATGCACCAAACTTGTATAATTTTGTATAATTTAAATTTAATATTTATACAGCTGGACAATTGCACATGTCACTTTCATTAGTCACCTTTCATGCATATTTGCACAACCACTGACACTTTAAATTATATATATATATATATACACACACACATACACTCCCCCCCCCCCTTATATTTCTATATTTTGCAATATTTTATCATGCCCTTATTTGTACAGTTTATTTTACTAGTTAAATTTATTTCTTTAGTATTTCCTTTTATTGATATTTATTTTACGTACAAGCTTTTATTTTCTTTTTGAGGTCACTGGCGGTCGTGTAAGCATTTCACTGCATATTATACTGTGTATGACTGTGTATGTGACAAATAAAATTTGAATTTGATTTAATTTTGTGCTCTGAGCATCCTCAGGTTTTGCACTGCCATGACGAATACACATACTCACCTCAATCAAGTTTTTGGCTCTGAAGACATCTTCGATCTCGTATGTCAGGAGATCCTCCTTAGTCCTTCCAAGCCCATCTATATGTACACGCTGAACTACAACCTAAACAAACAGACATTCCATTAAATGTTTGTCCGGCGATAGATGAAAAGTTGATAATTATCTAGACTAAATAAAGCAAGTCATACGTCTTTGTTTTCTAGAACTTCCTGCTGAGGCTCGTACTCTGCTTCACCGACATCCAGGTCATCAGCTTGAACCCCCAGCTCAGGACCCTGCATAGGAAGAGGGTCCAAACTCTAGGAGAGAAGGGAAAGAAAATAATAGTATAAAGAAAAATGCAGTAAAATTGTAAGGTTATGCTAGTAATTAATAAATGTAATTAATAACAATACTTGAATGATGTGGATTGAACATCATTATTAAAGCTACACAGTGTGTTGCAGTAATATTTTGTCTAAATGCAGTAACAAATTAAATTACTATAAATATCATAAATAAATCAAATACAGTAGTATTTGCAGGTACAAGCCATTATATACATTCACAACACAGAACCGACTCAAAAGCTAAAATACTTTTACAGCTGTAAAAAAAAAAAAAGTGTTACGGAAACTTTAACGCAGAACTTGTATTGTTACGGGCAGCATTAAGAAAATACAGTAATAGAGTTATATCTCCATAAGAAGCTTATACATTACTCTGTATGTATATGACTGCATATGATGCAAATACAGTATCATTTATTTTCCCTTCATGAGCCTTGCAAATCCTGAACAAAAACACTTATAGTTATTATAGTGGGAAAAAATAAAACCTTTTCAGATTGATTGTTTCGATGTGATGCAAAGTGTTTTTTTTTTTTTTCAGGGCTCATAAAGGTAAAATAAATTATATATGCGTCATAGTCAGATACACATACAGTGATGCATAAGCCTTTTATGGAGATATGACTCAATTTATCCACAAATCTAAACAAGAAAATGTGACCGATGTTTGTATGCTGCCTGTAACAATACAAGTACTGCGTTAAAGAGTCAAGAACACTTAACAGCTGTAAAAAATATTTGAGTCGTACCTGGAAATTGTATTGTAATTGACTTAATTATAATAAGATAATTAACTGACACTGGAAATATACATATAACTTTTGTAAATAAGTACAAAAAATTATAAAAGTTTTTATATACACACACACTCTATATGGACAAGGGTATTTTGGCCAAGCCTGTTAATTATTGAATTCAGGTGTTTCAGTCAGGGCCCTTATCCCCAGTGAAGGGTAATCTTCATCATAGCAAGACATCTTCATTCATTCATCTTCTATACCGCTTTATCAGACAATGCAAAAAATGGAAATGCCTTTTCCATTTTAACATGACTGTGTCCCAGTGCACAGAGCCCTGACCTCAACCCCATCAAGCACCTTTGGGATGAACTGGAACAGAGATTGCGAGCCTGGTCTTCTCGTCCTGACCTCGTGAACGCTCGACAGAATGAATGGACACGAATTCCCACAGAAACGCACTAAAATCTTATGGACAGCCTTCCAAGAAGAGTGACAGCTGTTATAGCTGCAGTACTCCATATTGAAGATGTGTTGGGATACAATGTAATTGCAGGTTCGGCCACATATGTACATATATGTCTTAAAGCTTCATAATCCTTATAATTGTATTTATTTATGGTTGTATTTATTTATTTATGTTTGTCCCACCATGTAAACAAAACGTGCTCATTAGCTCATGTGATTAAACCAGTAAAACGCATCACAGTTCACACTTTCTGTCTCGTATTTATATTAAACATTTCATTAATATTTTCTCAGACGAACATTTCACTCTCTCTCTCTCACACACACACACGCGCGCGCGCGCGCGCGCACTCTGTTTTTCCTCCTCTGTCATTCATAACTAGTGGAAACTCTTGGAGGTTGTTACTGTTCAGAGGTCACTGGTTCGGTACAAGTATAAAATATGCAAAATAAACTTACTCTTGCGTGTACAGTCCCCATTTCTTTTAATTCTTTACATTCAATTATTCCTAAAAACAAACAAATACGACGACCTTTGAACCCGCTACTGTAAATCTGTAAATGTCTTGCTAACGCATTAGCTCTTCACCAGTGCAGCGCCATGACAGTTCTTAACCACGCCCCCCGTGGTTCGGATGACGTCATAGCGCGAGGCTAACTCGTTCTAGTCTAGTCTTTATAAAAGTCTTTATAGAAGTGCACACTTGCGCACTATATTCACCAATTTCTTTGAAGCAACATTTTGTTAAGCAAAGCTTAGAGCTAAATAAATGAATGTGAAGTGAATGTGGGGGGAAAAAAATAATTTTAAACTATGGACGACTGGGGGGAAAATATTTTGTGGCCACAACTTATTAAGGTGTGAGAATGAGATAGTATGTCGTGGCCACTACATCCATAGTTTAGGAATGACATGAGAGAACAAAATAGTATAATGCATGGCCATGAGATACTGTCAAAGCCACGACTTACTAAGGTGTAAGAGTGATATATTATGTTTTGTGGCCACGACTTTCTGAGATACTATGTTGTAGTCACGACTTACTAAGGCGTGGGAATAAGATGCTTTGTTGTGGCCATGACTTACTAAGGCATGGGAATGAGATACTATGTTGTCAGCACAACTTGATAAGACGTAGGAACAAAATAGTATAATGAATGGCCATGAGATACTGTCCTGGCCATGACTTGCTAAGGTGTGAGCTTGAGATAGTATGTCTTGTGACCACAATTTTCTAAGGCATGGAAACGAGATAGTATGTTGTGGCCACGACTTACTAAGGTGTGACAAGAAAATAATATAATGCATAGCCACAAGATACCACAGTAAGTTGTGGCCATGATTTAAAAAAACAAAAGAATGAGATAGTATTTTGTGGACACAATTTAATAAGGTGGGAATTAGATATTACTGTAAGTTGTGGCCACAACTTACTAAGGTATGGGAATAAGAAATTATTTTGTGGTCACGACTTGATGATGTGGGAACAAAATAGTATAATGCATGGCCATGAAATACCATGACTTTAGAATACTAACGGTTATAAACAAAATCTATTTAAATTAGTTTGTTGTTTATAAATGGCTAAATGTTATGAGGTTAATAATTTGTGGTCAAAACATAGTATCTTGTGGCCACGCATTATATTATTTATTATTATATTTTAAATAATTATATATATTATTATATTTATTTTAGTAAATCGTGGTCTCAACATAGTGTCTTGTTCCCATGCCTTAATAAGTCGTGGCCATGGAATTTTTTTCACCTCAATGTCACATGAGAGGCTGGTTGTGAGTTGTGTGAGTTTATTTAATTGTTTTTAGAATGATGAATTTAAATTCACTCTGGTCAAAGAATATTAAATAGAAAACTTTCTGTAATTTACTGTAACTTACACTGAGATTGTAATCTCTATGCGAAGAGCTCATATTCAGCAAATTAGTTACTATCAGGAAGATCAAACAAAGTATATAAATCAAACAAAATATGATAAATTAAAATCACAATAAATAATAATGTTTGACAGCTGGACAATGTTTCTTCTAACCCCATTAATTAAATGAAAAAAAAATTCCAAAACCTACCTCAGTACAGATTAATTTCATAATTTATTATTTAAATATCACGAGTCAGTAATCATTCATCTGCTTAAATCATATGAACCAGACCATCCCTATAACATACACATATTTCATGTGAAGTACAGTATACAGTAGACACAATGCAAACTGCTCAGTAAGGTGAAATAAAAGCTGTACTGCCACCTAGTGGATACATTTTATGGTGACTGACTAATTAATTTAGAACTTACAGTTTACAAGCTTACTGTATAGCAGTTGCTTGCACGTGTCTCTAATTTATATTTTGTACATTTATAATCACATACTGCTGAACATAAGCATTAGAATCATTTATTACTTTCCTTTGCAAGAATACACAAGAATGCACTTTGTCCACTTTCATGAAAAATTTGTACTTTTTACTGAAAAAAATCCCTTGCACTCAGAGAGCTTGAAATGTTATCATCATTTTCAAAAAGTGCAGTGACAATTCCCAACAACAACAACAACAACAACAACAATACTACTACTACTACTACTACTACTACTACTAATAACAATAATAATAATAATGATGTCTTACTAAGTAGTACATTTCTGCATTTTAAAAACTAGATTTCAGAATACCAAAACCAAAATAATATTTAAATAATTCATTTATGTCCACAATAATTACATTCACTAATATATTTAAAAAAAAAGGGATAAAGCACATGTAAAAATCTTCCAAAACAGTAGTGGGCGGGATCAAAGCGTTGATTGACAGCGCGTCTCCATGGCAGCGCGGCGCGTCCTTGGTTTGTGTAACACCGTAGCTATGCTCACGAGCTGGAGAGTCTGTCTGTGTAACACAAACACAGGCGCGCGAGCGGGATTCAGCAGAGTTGTGTGAGTTTATTTAATTGTTTTCAGGATGATGAATCTAAATTCACTCCGGTCAAAGAATATTGAATAGAAAACTTTCTGTATATTTCCTGTAACTTTATTTTGGAGACTGTAAACTCTAGGAGGCTGTCTAGGAGCTCCTATTCTGTAACTTAGTTACTATCAGGAAGATCAGATGTGTTTCTGTGGTGAACTCCAAAGCTTAAGAAGGTCTGGATGCTTCCTTAAACATGATCTAATGATGGGAGTCTAAGGTGTTGTCCAGGCACAAAGACACATGATACAGGATGACAGGATATTACAGATAAATAAATCCTCCTGGAATTCTAAAGCATTAACTATTACATTCAGTGTTGTTTTACAACATGTTTGTATTGGAATTTATAACAAAATGTATAAATATTTTTTTGCAAATGAGGTTTCGTCTACATAATTAAATATAAATACTGCATATTACTAAAAGCAAAACCAAGTATTTTAATGTTAGGAATTAACACACACATTATATATATATATATATATATATATATATATATATATATATATATATATATATATATATATATATATATACACACACACACAATACCGTTCAAAAGTTTTAGATCACTTTCTAATTCCATGATGGTTCCTGATTTGTATTTCTTTCTACATTGTAAAGTTTTGCTGAAGGCGTCCAAAAAATGCATGAATCTCCTTTGAACAGTTGATATTGAGATGTTTCTGCTACTTCTGCTCTGTAAAGACTTCATAACGCCTCTAATCTGAGGTGCTGTTAATTGGTCATTTTTCAGGCTGATAACTCTAAATGAACTTCTGGTCTGCAGCAGAGGTAGGTTTTGGTCTCGTCCTCCTGGGACGGCCTTCATGAGAGACAGTTTCATTATGGTGCTTGACGGATTTTGCAAATGCACTTGACAATACTGTTCTTGCAAGAACTATTACAGAAAGGCCGACCTCTGTGTCTTAAAATAACAACTAACTGTTGTTTTTCTTGTTGTTACATAATTACCTAATTCCATACGTGTTATTTTATAGTTTTGAAATCCCCAGTATTGTTGTAGAATGTAGAAAATAAATCACTAAACAAAAACAAAGAAATTTACAAGTGACCCCAAACTTTTGAACCGTAATGTACATATATTCATTCATTCATTCATTCATCTTCTATACCGCTTAATCCTGTGTTCAGGGTTGCGGGGGACCTGGAGCCTATATGTACATATAATGTATATAAATTATAACTACTCGCCTAATATTGAGTAGGTCTCCCTCTTGCTAGCGTTTCTATTAGATCAGACTAAACGGGCCAGACTTCATTCCCCATGTGCATCAGTAAGCCTTGGCCGCTTTCTCTCTTATTATTCACATTGTCATTAAAGCAGGCTGTATTGTGTTTGTTCACATAAACCCAACATGCGAGTGAGTTCTGCTTCTCAGTCATTATATTGCAATATTAATATAAGTGAGCCCTTCAATCGAGCACAAGCTGTTTTATTGGAAATAATTTTTAATCTGTTTAATAGATTAAACAGATCCAGAGCAAAACTGAGCTTTAAAAAGTTTTTTATTGTATATTCTAGTACAATATTGATGTTTGATATGTTAAATTTTTCTAGAGAAATCATGCTTGTTAATTGTTATGACATTAGGTGTAACCACTAATATTTATATTCATACATTTTTGATGAACAGACTCAAAATTAAAATCCATATTTATATTTGTAATGTAACTCTCAGACACAGCGATGACCTCAGCTACGCCTTTGAGTCTGGGTCTGGAGGACCTGAGGCCCATGTCACGAGGAATCACCATCATCTCCAGAAGCAGGAGCACCTCTCATACATCCACCCGAGATGTTCAGAAGAGGAACACTCTCAAGAGTGACTCTGGTAATAAACAATGAGCAGACATTACGTAAAGGCTAATGGTACATTAACGTTTACATAATGGGACATTTTTCTTTGTTAATATCGACCAGACACTCAGTAAGAGAGATGTTGTAGGTTTTATCTTTGAAAGCAGCGTAGTAGAGTTCTGATCAAGTAAAACTGATTAATGACGATAAGCTACATAAATCATGCAGAATTAGGCTTCGGTTTCTTTTCCTGTCTAGCTTCCTCTGTACAGTCCGTGGCTGATGAGAGTCTGTCTTTAGAGGACATTGAGAGCAGGCTCTTACAGAAAGTAAAGGACAGAAAAGATGACTTGAAGGCAGCTTTCCGTGCATTTGACCAGGAAGGCAGTGCAAGTGTCACCAAAGGGGAGTTTCGCAGAGTTATTGAAGGCTTTCTTGTGCCACTCACTCAGTCTCAGTTTGATGGTCTGTTTGCAAAGGTGAGAAAATAATTGTAAAAAATTCATATAAAAATGCACACTGTTATTTGTACTTTATTAGATATTGCACAACTGCATGCACTCTTCAAAATTGGAAGATGAAAAAAAATACTATCTTACTTTTCATAATGGATTTTAAATAGTGCTGTTTGCAACTTTTTGATATTTATGATACTTGGTTGTCAAAACTGAAATAACTTTCCAACATTGCAACGTTATATCTCACTGCAATATCTCAAAACGTATGTGGATAAGTGACTGTCACACCTATACAGTATATTAGCCATCCTGAAACGTTATACAAAGCTGTAATCACATATCTGAGGCTTAATCATGTTCCATGTCCTCAACCCCACTGAAAACCATTGGGATAAACTGGAATATCAGTGCTTGACCCACAGGACCATTTCAAAATCTAATGCTACATAAATATTTTGAACAATTTTCCATAGTACTTTAGTACTATTGGTACCATTGGACCAAATCGTTCTACTATGGTAGAATTATGTACAGTACCATAGTGTGATGAATGTACTGTACTGTATCATCAAATATGTACCATCATACTGTCAAAAATACCATGGAAATATATACCATAGTACAGGTACCATTGGACTACCATAGTACCTATACCATGGTAAAATGTCTTATGAGAAGCAGTTAAAATTCACGTGCTTGCAAAGCTACAACAAATATCATAATGGGTCACTTACAGTATTTAGCTTAGATAAGAGTATTTTCACATAATTTCTTTTCATACTTGGACAAAATATGATCAGACCTTTTTCTGTAAAGAAAGGTTGAAAGCACAATAACATCTATTTTGTTTTAGGTCCCAAAGAGAGGGAATGGAACTGTACTCTATATGGAATTTCTACAACAATACTGCAAGGTCTCATCAGCACCCATCAGGTATAGTGTGTAATTACAGAAGGACTGTATATACAGTCTACAGTATATAAATGACCATAGTAAACTCCTTTGCTATACAGGAGCATGTCATGCTACAGAAGTCCATCTGGGAGAGGAAGCCAGCGCGGTTGGCCGCTTGGGGAGCTGCAGTGCCGCTTGAAGGACAAGGTATGAGACTTTAATTGGAACGTATATTTTTTTTTACCTCAATGTATTTGTTTTTCAGTGTTATAACACGGGATATATTAAACTCACTTTATCTAACTGTTTTTAATGTTGCTTTTAAAAGATTGGATGCAATCTGAAAAACATTACGAGGGCTTTTCGGCTGTTTGATTATAACCGGGATGGACAAATCCAGCAGCATGAAATGCGGAGAGTTCTGGAGAGTTACTGCTTTCCGCTGAGCCATCAGGAGTTTCGCAGGTGCTCATCCTGATCTTAAGAATAAAGTCTTGAATGTGAATGAATGTAAGAGTGTGTAATGTATATGGAATGATGTGAAGTTTTCTATACCAGTGTTGAATTTCTCTTAACCACTCTTAACAATCCAAAGCATATTTTTTGAAAAACAATGCCATACTTTTTATTTATTTATCATTTGTCTAAGACCACTAGATGAAAAATCTTTTATTTTTAACAAATTATATTATTGACATGGGTGAAAAGTAGAATCTTTGGAATTTTAACAAATTTATCGATTTAATTTACATTAATGACAGTATGCACTTAATCCAAAACTAATGCAAAACCTTATGATCCATTTTAGATCAAATCCATTTTTGTGTGGTCTAAAAAGATGAAAAGATTAAGGCTGAGGGAAAATGTAACTTTTTTGTACAAAGCAGCTATCATGGAAATATCATACATTTGCTTGCATATATATTGTGATAGTGAACATTAATTTCTTTCTTTGCCTTAAAAAACATCTAAAAACATCTGTTTATTTTTCATTTTATACAAAAAGTTTGATCTCAGATTTTCTTAATTACATTACACGTTTGATGTGGTGCAATGTTTACAAAACAAATTTATGTTGTGTTATTACTTAAGTTCTAGCAGCTATCATTTCCCCCCTCTTTTTTGCTTAGCTTCACCGTACCACTTTCCGTCACAAAATCGTTACACTGGATGCTAATTTCAAAAATGATATACAAACATTTTCTTGCACAACGCCTTTTTTTTTTTTTTAGATCTAATTTGCTGCCACAACAAATACCTTCTATTTGACTCACTAAAAATCACAATCAAAACATGAATTTGCTATATTGTTATGAAAACTCAACCATCATATTATTGATATTAAACTGCATATTTAAATGACCACAAACAGAACTGCTGACTGATTTATCCATTGTGAAAAAACTGTGGGAGGTGGATTTATAGCGTTTTGCTAAATCACGGAAAATTCACATTTATAGAACCCAAACAAATTCAACAAAATATTGTAGCATTTGTGCCTTTTATCATTCTTGTGACTCAAAGAAAACACGTGCAAAATCTTTCTGTCGAAGTACAAAACTTTTTGCTTAGTTGTAAAAATCTTGCAAATATGGAGTAATCTCATTTTGCTGCCAAATTGTACTTAAACACTCTTGCATAAGAAAAAGTGCATTAATAAACATGTGCAGTTGGAACTACTGTTAACGACTTCTGACTAAACAAAGAATTCTCTAAAAGTATATTATTGTATATATTTTAATGTTGATGATTGCAGGCTGTGGTCACATTACAGCCCGAATAACTCACATACAATATCCTACAAAGAGTTTCTCGACAGGCTTGGTGCTGATTGTGAGAACTCCCGGAAAATTGCACCAGACTCTGCAAAACTTGGTAATTTTTAAAATAATTGTTAAAATTTTATAAGCAGATTGTAAGGTTGCTTTCCTTAAATAATGTTGCATTTTATGTTGTGATATGAGAATCCTTTTTTTGATTACTATTACAAACCTGTTTAAGCTTTGAACTGGGATGCAGTTCACCAGTCTAAAGCAAGACCCAAGAGCAGGACATCAGCTTGGGAGACATCCTCTGTAACCCAGTATAATTTAGATGAAATCCACACTATATTTCTGAAAAAAGTAAGAACCTGATACATTAACGTTCACGCAAATTAAAATAGAATCACTTCATAAAAATTTGTCTTTTCTGCTACAGATGAGCATAAATTATCCTATTGTGGAAAAAGCACTTCAAGCTGTAGATGTCACAGACAGCGGTTTTGTCTCGTATGATGACCTGAAGTCAGTCCTGAGCAGTTTCCTTTTTTCAATCAATCACAATTCATTTTTGGGCCTCTTAAACCGGTATGAGAGTGATTATTAAATGTAGTTGTGTAATACTAATACTGTATATTCTACATTGTATCTTGCTTCAAATGCATGTCATTTTGGCAATAGACTTGGAGTGAATCCTGCAGAGCCAGTACAGTGGAGAAAATTCATTGCACTGTTCAGGGAAGAGGAGCAACCTGCTGTGTAAGTCATAATGTTTCTGCTTCAGAGATAATGATTATTATAAAATTATGATTAATAACTGGAAATAATTGGTAAATGTAACTATTCTCTCTCTCTCTCTCTCTCTCTCTCTCTGTCTCTTTAAGGAAAGATGCAGGTCCTACTGCTTGTAATCTGTCCAGTATTGAAGAAGTCTTGCCAAAGTTACGGGAACAGATACTTGAGGTGTTTCCTCATCTCAAGAGAGCCTTTCGGGTTTTCGATGAGGTTTGTTATGAGCTGGTAGATGTTATGAGCATTTAAACTTCTATTGTGCAGGACACAAGATTAACTACCTAATAATGCTCCACCATACGTCTTCAAAATTGTTAAAGCTGTTTTGAGACAATGTCAATTGTTAAAAGCGATATACAAATAAAATTGAATTGAATTTAATTGAATTTATTTATTTACTTTATTAATATTTTTTTATTTGATTTACAATATTTCAATATAATATAATATAATTTTCTTATTATATTATATTGTAGTTTATTTGTTTAACAGTATTTTGTTTTATTAAATATATTTTATTATTTTATATTGTAGAAGTAATTACAGTGTGTTTGTTTGATTGTATTTGAATAAATATGGCATAATATAATATAATAAAAAAAATATTGTAGTTTATTTGTTTGAGAGAATTTTATTTCATTTCATTTTGTTTTGTTTTTTCCATGCTCCAGTCCTAGCCAGTTCCCCTCCATTATATTTTGCCATTTTTGTCTGCTTCTCCAGAACAGAGCTGGGCTGGTCAGTCGGGGTGATTTGCGGAGGCTACTTGAGAGTCTGTCCTTCCCTTTGACAGATGAGCAGTTCAGAGGACTGACAGATCTTCTCCATGTGCCGCAATCAGGATCCATCTGTTATCAACATGTCCTGGACTTTTTTCAGAAGGAGAGACCAGCGCGAGTGGTATCGTGATATTTATGAGATATATGTAGCAGCCTGAATTTTAGTTATACTGTAGTTCTTGTAACAGTAGCCTCACTCGTAGTGTTGCGTGTGGGTGTGTGCACTGCTGTAGCATCGGTCTGTGTATGTAACAGGTCCAGGAACAGATCAGTGAGTCTAGAGAGAAGTCAGTAGCTGAGATCCAGACTACTGCTGAATCTCATTCTGCCACAGCAGTCTGGACTGTAGTAAGTACTGTACACTCTCAGTTATACGTATTGCCTGGTTTTGACTGGTATCAACAATAATACCAGACAGATATGGCCAACATTTTATTAATTGATTAATAACATAAAAAATATAATTGCTCATAAATTGTAAAAGTTTAAAGAGGAATTAAACAATCCAGGATGATCTTTGGCAAAACAGTTCACTATTGGTAATAACTATAACACTAATTTTCCAGCAGGCTGCCTTACACAATGAGTCAATTATTATATTATTATTTTATTATTATTAATATAATAATGGCGGCACGGCGGTGTAGTGGTTAGCACTGTCGCCTTGCACCTCCAGGGTCCGGTGTTCGATTCCCAGCCAGGCTCGATTCCCGTCTCTGTGTGCATGGAGTTTGCATGTTCTCCCCGTGCTTGGTGGGTTTCCTCCGGGTACTCCGGTTTCCTCCCACAGTCCAAAGACCTGCAGATTAGGCTAATTGGCGTTCCCAAAATTGACCATAGTGTGTGAATGAGTGTGTGTGTGTGTGCGATCTGCGATGGATTGGCACCCTGTCCAGGGTGTACCCTGCCTTGTGCCCTGAGTCTCCTGGGATAGGCTCCAGGTCCCCGCGACCCTAAATACAGGATAAAGCGGTATAGGAAATGAATGAATGAATGAATGAATAATATAATAATATGAGTCTTTTTTTAATATAATTTCATGTGATTTATAGGTGGAAGGTGTTCTTAAAGAGCAGCTATCTGAACATTACGCTTCACTGATGTCGTCTCTAAGCGAGACAGACCCGACTCATAGCTGCACTATTCCTCCTGAAGACCTGAGAAAGCTCCTCCAGCAGTATGGACTACTTCTGTCTGACAGCCACTTCAACAAGTCAGAGACCCATTACATTACACTGGTACTGACAAACATCTGCATAGACTGATTCACTCACCATGCACACATTTCTGCTTGCTTTCCTTCTCTAGGCTCTGTACACCCTTTATGGATTCTGGAGCGGTGAATTACAAGTCGTTATTGACGAGCCTTGGCATGTCCATTAGGAAAGGCGAGACAAAGAGTGTAAACACGGATCTTCACTTGATTCAGAGGTTGGTTTCAAGATTGTTTAGGAGGGAGATGGAACAGAACGATTACACATCCATGGAAAAGTATGCATTTATCGTGTGATAGAGTATTTGGAAAGCATTGATACTCCCGCTTCATTTGTTTGTTACAGAAATGAGAGTGCCTGTGAAGCCAATGGTGAGAGTGTTAAAAAACAAGCTGTGGCGGATGTTGTTCTGAGGAAGCTCAGAGACAGGTTGCAGATGCGAGGACTCACACTTCAGCAATGTCTGATGGACACGAGCAAAAGCTCTGCATCAGAACTTGACCAGAGAGACTTCCAGAAAGTATGATACGTCAAACTGTGCAATTGGTTTAAAATTGGTATATAATACGCTTGTGCTTTTGTTAGTTCAGTTTCTGCATTGCTTATGTTTCTCTTAGATTCTGGATGATTGTAGAATTTCCCTGCAAGCACCACAATTTCAGGTTATTATGCAAGCTCTTGGTTTCTGCAGTGGACCAATTTCATTCTCAGACTTTATAGACAAATATGATGGTATGTATTAGAACTCATTATTAGATATGGTATATTGTAACTGTAAT
This sequence comes from Channallabes apus, assembly GCA_030522415.1. NCBI lineage: Eukaryota > Metazoa > Chordata > Actinopteri > Siluriformes > Clariidae > Channallabes > Channallabes apus. The sequence goes on from CM060113.1 coordinate 35,402,333, forward strand.
ATATATTATATATATATTTTTATTTTATATATATATATATATATATATATAAGGCGGCACGGTGGTGTAGTGGTTAGCACTGTCGCCTTGCACCTCCAGGGTCTGGGTTCGATTCCCATCTCTGTGTGCATGGAGTTTGCATGTTCTCCCCATGCTTGGTGGGTTTCCTCCGGGTACTCCGGTTTCCTCCCACAGTCCAAAGATATGCAGGTTAGGCTAATTGGAGTTCCTAAATTGCCCGTAGTGTGTGATTGGGTGTGTGAGTGTGTGTATGTGTGTGTGCCCTGCGATGGATTGGCACCCTGTCCAGGGTGTACCCCGCCTAGTGCCCGAAGTCTCCTGGGATAGGCTCCAGGTCCCCCGTGACCCTGAACACAGGATTAAGCGGTATAGAAAATGAATGAATGAATGAATATATATATATATTATATAATATATATATAATGACTTTGCCCCAGTCCTCAGCAGCCCAAGCCCTGTCTCTTTTGCAGAATATCAGTCTGTCCCTAATGTTTTTCCTGAAGAGAAGTACAGTAGCTTCTTTGCTTCCCTTTTTGAAATGTATGAATGTGAGCGCTACCATTCATTCTGTGTCATGTCAAAAGTAAAGCATTCTTAGACCATTCATCTCCCAGCCATGATAGTGTGCTCACTCACAGTTTTGCACAGCCATGAATAAAGAATGGTACCAAAGCATCCTCAGACAGCAACTTCTCCCAACCATCCAAGAACAGTTTGTCTTTTCCAGTGTGATTCCAAAAGTGATAACTAAGAGGCTTGGGGAATGAAACATTGAAATTTTGAAATGGCCAGAAACTCTCCATTGAGCACTAGTGGTCAGTCCTCAAGATGTGGGTGGACAAACAAAAAAAACAAATTCTGACATTTACATTTAGGCATTTGGCAGATGCTCTTATCCAGAGCGACTTACATTCTTATCTCATTACACATCTGAGCAGTTGAGGGTTAAGGGCCTTGCTCAAGGGCCCAACAGTGGCAACTTGGTGGTTGTGGGATTTGAACCTGGGATCTTCCGAACCGTAGTCCAATGCCTTAACCACTGAGCTACACCTGGCCCCCACCTGACAAACTCTAAGTATTGATTACTGTATGCAGGAGTTGGCCATCATCAGTCAGGATGTGGCCTAGAAGTTGATTGACAGCATGCAAGGGCGAATTGCTGAGTTTTTGAAAAAGAATGGTCAACGCTACAAATATTAAGTCTTTGCGTAAACTTAATGTAATTGTCAAAAAAATCCTTTAACACTTATGGAATGCTTGTAATTATACTTCAGTATTCCAGAGTAACATCTGACAAAAAGATCTAAAACACTGAAGCAGGAGACTTTGTGAAAATTAATATTTGTCATTCTTAAATGCCATTCTCATTTTGTCACGCTCAAACGTCATTAATGTCGATGTCAAAACTTTTTTGACCTGGAGCATATCCCAGGAGGCTTAGGGCACAAGGCGGGGTACACCCTGGACAGGGTGCCAATCCATCACAGGGCACACACACATACACACACTCACACACCCAATCACACACTACGGGCAATTTGGGAACGCCAATTAGCCTAACCTGCATATCTTTGGACTGTGGGAGGAAACCGGAGTACCCGGAGGAAACCCACCAAGCACGGGGAGAACATGCAAACTCCATGCACACAGAGACGGGAATCGAGCCTGGCCGGGGAATCGAACCCAGACCCTGGAGGTGCAAGGCGACAGTGCTAACCACTACACCACCGCGCCGCCGAGTAACTGTAGTGAAAAGCTTTTTTTTTTTTTTTACTTTATTGACCAGAAAATATATTTTAAAAAATGTGTGGCCTGTTTTTCCACACAGATTCTATAGCAAAAGAAAACAACGACCAGCGGCAAGCAATCTCAAATAATATTCAATCAAACAGCTTTATGTCTGCTGAGGACTGTTTCAATCTGCAGCTGGAGGAACGCATCAAAGGCTCTACTATTAACTATCCTGAGTTCTACAACAGGATTCGATCTGACAAACACAACGGCGTTAATTTCATCAGTAGTATGACGTAAGCGTTTCAGATTTCATATATGTAAAAAATAAGATATTATAACTGAATGAATATTTACTGCAAAGTGACCATATCTTTCTTTTATGTATCTTTGGGTCCAGAGCTGATCAGTTACTTGAACGAGCATGTGAACAGGTTCATGTCTATTTGGTGACCATTGCACACACAAGGGGGTCTGAGATCTCAAAGGCAAGTATACGAAGGGTGTTCAAGTCAAAGCGGGACTTTTGATTTTGTAGAATATCAGAACACCGTTATGTAAGTTTAAAAAAACAACAACATTTATTTCTCTATAGAATCCCCTGCTACACTAATAAAATCATCCCAGCGTTCACTAGTGCTTGAATATCATGAAGGCAGAAAGTTTTCTCAGTACCCTGGAAGCATGATTGATCTGTCTCTCTGAAACGCTGGCCTCCCAGGAACTCCTTTAATGTCCCAAACAGCAGGAAGTGGCTTGGAGTGAGGTCAGGACTGTACAGGAGATGTTTGAAGAACTCTCAGCTGAGTTCCTGTTATGTGCAAGTGGTGCTGGGAAATTTGTTGTCCGTAGATTCTCAAGGATCAGGCGTTCCACATGGATGTACAGCCTTTTTTAAAACGTTTCAAATGTTTTAATGATGCTACGAGTCTTGTGCTTGAATCTTCAGGAAATGTCAGTCAAGGTCATTACGAGTCCTGGTTTGACTTGAACACCCGTCATACATACATTTATGGTTCTCCTGCTCACTCTTGTTCCTATAGATGTTACAGTGTGATTAAAATAAAGAATGAAAGATTAATATCAAGTCATTCAAATGATTTCCACTTCTTTAAGGAGGAATAAAGAACATTAATGTTTAATTAATGTTTTCACAGGCTTTTACTCAGTATGGTGACGATAGTGAAAGCAGGATGACCAAGAATGATCTGAGACATCTTCTTTACAAGTACTACTTGCCTATTACTACAAGAGAATTTGAGAAACTATGGGGAAGGTAAGGACTACTTAAGGGTTAATGATATACACATACAGTAAGGAGTGTGTTGCGGTAAGAAAGTAATCAATAACACTTAAAACACAAAAAACTTTGTGTTGGAAAAACTTATAGTAAACAAACAGACTCATATGAAGTCATGTCACTAGAGAATTCAATATGTATAAACATACAGTGCCGTGAAAAAAAAAGTATATACCCCCCTCCTGATGTTGTATTTTTTTTGCATAATTGTCAAACTTTAATGATTAAGATTGTCAAAAGAATTTTAATATTACACAAAGATAACCCAAGTAAAAAAATGCAGTTTTTAAATTGTGAGTTTATTTATTAAGGGAAAAACTGTCCATACCTACCCGACCCTAGGTGCAAAAAGATTCCCCCTAAACCTAATAACCGGTTGTTTATTAAGTGTTTACGATAACTGACAACGAGTCTTTCAAATTGCTGTGGAGGAATTTTGGCCCACTCTGTGCAGTATTCTTCAAAATCGGATTTAGGTCCAGACTTTGAATAGGCCCCTCCAAAACCCTAATTATGTTTTGTAAGTATGCAAAAAAAAAAAATTATTATTCTGGAAGGGGGCAAAAACTTTTTCACGGCACTGTAGCTTCAGGAAGTGGTGGTGGTTAGCACTGTCGCCTTGCACCTCCAGGGTCCGGGTTCGATTTTGCATGTTCTCCCCGTGCTTGGTGGGTTTCCTCCGGGTACTCCGGTTTCCTCCCACAGTCCAAAGACATGCAGATTAGGTTAATTGGCGTTCCCAAATTGACCATTGTGTGTGTGTGTGTGTGTGTGTGTGCTCTGCGATGGATTGGCACGCTGTCCAGGGTGTACCCTGCCTTGTGCCCAGAGTCTCCTGGGATAGGCTCCAGGTCCCCGCGACCCTAATACAGGATAAAGCGATATACTGTAGAAGATGAATGAATGTAGCTTCAGGACATATAAGCTGATCTCTGGGACATTATATCTAGATATGATGATGATGGAAAAGGATACGTCACTCAGACAGAGTTTCTGAACAAGCTAAATATCACACCGCACGAGTCTACACAGTCTTCATTTGGAAAGAACGTCTACAGAACAGCCTCACAGAACCTCCTACCTGAGAAAGAACTGGATGATGTAAAGTGAGTAACATGTCTGTACATTTAACTGGTTTTCGAATATTGGAGCATGATTTAATACATCATTATTACAGAGACTAGAATCATGTTTCTTTCCTCTTATATAGGGAGCGTTTAAAGCTTAGCTTCGAGAATGTGCACCAGAGTCTGGTGGAGCTGGATACGAGTGGAGATGGTCATGTGACAGTCATGGACCTGTTGGCTCTATTACAGAAACTGGGATTCCAGATAAAGAAACATCAATTATTAGGTCTAATCAACAAGTATGTATTATAATTTTCCATCTCTTGTTCCTCTTGCTGTGTATCAGCCCTAGTTCTAAGGAAAATGTCTAGTAGACTGAGATCATACTACAGTCTGGATCATTATCTTCTCCTGTCCTTTCTTGCAGTCTTGGGCTTGATGTCTGCAAACTGCCATATCATGATTTTCTGGACCGCATTGTCAAGCCAGGAGTCAGCAGCAGGTCTGTTATGGCGTCTCCATCCATGCTGTCTGGTGTAACAGGACATAGTTTTGAAAATCTCGGCCCAGACAGAGCCTTGCAGAAGGTCAGAGAACTCGTCACGACCTCCGTGGATACTCTGTCTAAGGTATAGACTGAATGGTGTTGTACAGAACTGGGCAGATACGTTTAACCTTTTAACCAGAGTAGCACTTATATGGCAAGTGAGAAACCGAACAGCATTTGATTAATCGCTTTTCTGGTCCTTTCATATCCGAAGGCATTCACAGCTTTTGATAGAACTCGAAATGGCAAGGTAGCTCAGGCAGAGTTTCGGCGAGTGCTGGACCATTTTTGCGTCAGGCTCTCTGACGTGCAATACAGACACCTGCTAGCTAAGCTGTCAATCAAAGGAGAGGAAAGCAAGGTGGACTGGAAGGAGTTTCTCCGCATCTTCAATCTTCATAACCAAGAGGTAAAAATTGAATAGTGCAAACATGTTCATGAATGATGATCCTGGCAGAGGTGTCTCAGAGCCTCATATCGGTCGTTCCTGTAAACGTTTACAGTTTAGAGTTACATTACAGGAACTCGGCCACATCACCTGTACATTCTTAACCTTCCTTCTACATGTTTGGGCCTTTAAAGGAGTTCCTGGGAGGCCAGTGTTTTATAAGTAGTCGATCATGGCTCTGGTGTACTGCCGCTTATGTATAGCAGGGGGTAATATAGAAAAATAAAGGTAGTTTTTACTCTCATAACTTATGTTATTTAACATAATCATAAATTCCGGTTTGACTTGAACACCCTTCGTAGATTTATTAGAGCTAAATTAACATTGTGGTGCAGTATGTAGCCTCATGTTCTATCCTGAGCTTGGGTTACTATATCTTATACATGTTCATCACATCACCGTGTGGATTTCTTCTGGCTTCTCCAGTTTCTTCCCACCTCCTAGAAAAATGCCAGTAGCTGGATTGGCTACATTAAAAGTGGCCCAATTCCCCTTGTGTGCATGGTGTCCTGCTATGGATATATCCAGGGTGTATCCCTGCCTCGTACCCCATGATCCTTGGACAGGCACCATAGCGACTTTCACCCCGGCCAAGATAAAGCCTTTACTAAAAATTAAATTCAGTGGACCTATTCCTCTCATTACCTCGAGATTTGTGTATTTACTTTGTTACAGACATCTGAAGAATGGCAGGAGAAAATCAGCAAGATACGCTTCCCAAACCAGACACGTCTTCTGCCAATGAGTGACGTTCTAGCACGTATCCGTGAGGTTGTTTCTGCTCGCATTTATACTATAACCAAGCAGATGGTGGATTTAGATTACGCCGGCCACAATACTATTTCAAAAGAGGACTTCAGAACCATCTGCGACCACCATTTCATGAGACTCACTGATGAACAGGTGAGTCTGAATGACAATGTCTAAATAAAAAAATTTTACTATAAAAATATCTCTATTTTCTTCCCCGAACAAATACAAACTGTAAATGTGAACTCTTACTGTAGTTTGAAGCTTTGTGGAAAATGTTGCCGATCAACACCTTTGGAAACTTGGATTACCGTGAGTTCCTGAGGAAGTTCAGTAAAGAACCGATAGATGAGGGAAGTTCTAGAGGACCAGCTTGTCCCAGTCCATCGGGGAGCTCACCTGCTGCTATTGTGCCACGATGCCCAAAAACAACACCCTGTAGCCTTGGAAGAAGCAAGGTGTTATTATACAGTATATCTCTTTATTCACACCTGTCTTAATCAGGTATTAAGCTATTCATTTTGGGCGATTCAATCATTCTGATGAATGATCAGGAACATATTGACAATTTGATACATTTCACCTACTGCACTTTATTGGCCATAGCGCAAAAGTTAATCCGTAAAATGAATACCTGATTTGATATGACGGGTCACAAACACGACATCAACAAAACTCATTGAACTGACTATTTTCTTGTCCAGGCTTTAGGCCCAGAGCAGCTCAGGCCTTCCTCTGCGGTCTCTGGACGGTCTACATCGAGCACTTTGTTGAACCCTGAAGCTGTGGAGAGGAGACTGCGTTCCCAGATCAGGTCATGCTGGAGGGAGGTCCAGAGGAGGTGCAGGGAGGCTGAGACTGGGAACAATGGGGAGATCGATGTAGAGACTTTCTTAGGTATGGCTAAAATCAAAAGTTTGCAAAGATGTGGTAGCTATTCTAGGCTTTGATGTACAGTGTGCTTACTCTGGATGGAGAATTATAGTTATTTACTGTTGTGTAAATATCCACAGGCATACTGGAGGGTTTCCATATTACCCTCACACATTCTCAGTTTGCGCAGCTGTCTGAAAAGTATAACATCAGAAGCAATAAACGACTTTCCTACTCAGAGTTCCTGCAGCACTTTGTGCTCACGCTCAGACCTCAGGCCAACACTTTGAGCCGCAGACGCAAACTGCACATGCCATCAACAGTAAGTCTTTGATACTCACTACGGGATGGGTTCCCTTCTGAGTCTTTAGCACTACACTAGGTTAACAATACAGTGGTACCTTGGCAACACCTTAACCACGGAGCTAGCTCTGCCCTGTACATCCAGTTGCGCATATTTCCGGTAGCCGATCAAACCTTGTTTGCGTTATAGTGGACAGCCGAGCGAAGCAAGTTGACTTTTTTATTTTATTTTAAATGTCAGCAATGCCGCAAGCAAGAAGAAAACAGAGCCACTTTCAGTTTCGTTTCAGTTTCGTCGTTCCTAAATGTTTTGATTGTTTTTATATGCAAAAATATGATTGACATGCCCTTAGAACTCACCTCCGGAAAGGATTAAATTCATATGCCTAGGTATCACATGTAGATACTGTACTGTATTATCAAGGATGGCATAGCATATACTGTATCACATACTGCTTTTCTTCATTTAAGATATACTTTAATATGTTGCTGTCTATTCTTTACAGATGAGTTCAGGGCCTCTGAGTAAGCAGTGCATGGACACCTTGCTCAGACTGTGTCCTTCTGTCCAGCTTTACTGGAGAACCATGAAGCAAGCGTTTATCTCATGTGACAAGGAACACACAGGAAGGATTTCTGTTCAGGATTTCAAAAAAGTAGCTAACAGTGTCCTACATTCTATTAACTCATAGAGATTCATCCTAATTATCATCCTAAATTGCATTGTATATAGAGAGCTTGCATGTGATGTCAGACCTAATCTAAAACCAAACCTCAGCCTTGTTGTTGGGCCGTCTGTCTGCGTTTGTAAGATGCATTTGATCTGCAATGTTCAGTTTTAGTGCATGTTCCAGTAACAAAAATTAGAGTGCAAGAAACTGACTGCATGGGTAGCATCCTCAGTCAGACAGACAGCACAGGTGACCGGTGATCACCAAGGTAGGGAGAAAAAAGTTGGTCCAAAATGACACAGTTAAATTAGGCTTAACTAATGAGACAGCTAAATCTCCCCATATTGTAAATCTAGTAGTACACGGTCCTTTAAAGTGTTAAACGGCTGGATTGGCATTGGCAGCATTCAATATCTTTCAACATGCAAAGGTACCTGGCCTCTCATCACGTGTTCAGTAAAAAGTCAATTTAGCCAACGATTCATCATTATTTGGCTTGGCTGTGTTATCTGTGATAAGCATGATTGCCCAACGAAATGGTAAATGTTTTGATTCTGGATCAAGTGCTGTGCAAGAGCTCTATTATACTGTATACTGTAAGATACTGTATACAATATTTCATATAATAATTGAGTTTTTTTCTTAGAAAGTACCCAGTGGTTTGTAATGCGTTTATGGAAATTATGGCAAATGCATTTTATTATTCATTCATTCATTCATTTTCTATACCGCTTAATCCTGTGTTCAGGGTCGCGGGGACCTGGAGCCTATCCCAGGAGACTTCGGGCACTAGGCGGGGTACACCCTGGACAGGGTGCCAATCCATCGCAGGGCACACACACATACACACACTCACACACCCAATCACACACTACGGGCAATTTAGGAACGCCAATTATCCTAACCTGCATATCTTTGGACTGTGGGAGGAAACCGGAGTACCCGGAGGAAACCCACCAAGCACGGGGAGAACATGCAAACTCCATGCACACAGAGACGGGAATCGAGCCTGGCCGGGGAATCGAACCCAGACCCTGGAGGTGCATTTTATTATATTTTTTTATTTAATGGCATGAGCACCATGTACACTGGTACATTAGAAAGTACAGTGCTGTGAAAAAAGTATTTGCCCTCTTCCTGATTTTTTTGTGCAGATTTATCACACTTAAGTGATTGAGATCATCGAACAAATTTTATATTACAAAAATAACTCGAGTAAATACAAAATGCAGTTTTTAAATCATAATTTCATTTATTAATGATAAAAAGAGGTCCAAACCTACCTGACTCTATGTGAAAAATTACCCTCACCCCCATGCAAAATCATGAATGAATAGTGACATTCTTTTGGAAAGATGAGTAAAAATTTCACTTGCCACACCCAGCCCTGATTACTGCCAGACATGTTGAATCAAGAAATCACATACATACAACTTCTCTGAAACATTGAAGCATGTTAAAAGATCTGAAATCATGCAACAATCTAATGAAGCACATGAGAAACAACGTATCGTAGACATGTATCAGTCTGGAAAGGGTTACAAAGGCAACAGTCAAATATGGTAGTGGTAGTGTGATGATCTGGGGCTGCTTTGCAGATTTAGGACCAGGATCACTTGACATAATTAATGGAACCATGAATTCTGTACTTTACCTAAAATCTAAAACCCAAAGGAGAATGTCTGGCCATCAGTTTGTGACCTCAAGCTTCAGTGCACTTGGGGTATGATCCAAAACACTCCAGCAAGTCCTCCTCCGAATGGGTGAAAAAACACAAAATTACGGTTTGGGAGTGGCCTAGTCAACATCCGGACTTAAATCAGATTGGGATGCTGTGGCCTGACTTTAAACAGGCCGTTCATGCTCATAAACCCTCTAATGTGGCTAAATTATAAAACAATTCTGCAAAGAAGAGTGGACCAAAATTCCTCCACAGCGATGTGAGAGACTGCCAGTTATTACAAATGCTTGATCGCAGTTGTTGCCTCCACAGGTGTCATAACCAGTTATTAGGTTTAGGGTGCAATTACTTTTATCCAAATTATTTAAGTGTGACAAATATGCAAAAAAAAAAAAAAAAGGCAAGGGAAAGTGATATATTGATATGTGAATAGTGTATAATATAAAATGAATCTGTCTTATGTATGTGTATGTATTATGCTTAATACACCTTAATATGGCGGCGCGGTGGTGTAGTGGTTAGCACTGTCGCCTTGCACCTCCAGGGCCTGGGTTCGATTCCCCGGCCAGCTCCATTCCCGTCTCTGTGTGCATGGAGTTTGCATGTTCTCCCCGTGCTTGGTGGGTTTCCTCCGGGTACTCCGGTTTCCTCTCACAGTCCAAAGATATGCAGGTTAGGCTAACTGGCGTTCCTAAATTGCCCGTAGTGTGTGTGTGCCCTGCAATGGATTGGCACCCTGTCCAGGATGTACCTCGCCTAGTGCCCGAAGTCTCCTGGGATAGGCTCCAGGTCCCCCGTGACCCTGAACACAGGATTAAGCGGTATAGAAAATGAATGAATGAATGAACACCTTAATATGTAATAGTATGTAATTAATATAAATGTTTGTCATCTCAACAGGTTTTGAGGCAGTACAACATCAATCTCTCAGAGGAAGATGTCTTTCATCTTACATCATACTTTGATAAGAACATCTCAGGATCCATTTCATACAATGAGTTTCTGAGCATTTTACAGAAATAAATGCAGAGTCGTCTTTTAGTGTATTGTAATAGTACAGCATAGTGACACGGTGTGGATTTATCAGTGTACATATTAGGACATTGTTACAGGATTTTATAAATAAAATATAATACTTACAATATTTTTTTCATGTGTGTTTATATTTGTTGTACTACCTCAGGCACGTCCTTAATTAGTAATGACTATGGCCAAAACACACACCATGCAGGAGTATATTATACATGATAATTAAAGGTACAGTACAGTCCTATGCAAAGGTCTTGAGCTCTCTAGATAACTAGATAACGGATTTATGATTTTATCACATTTACGGCATTTGGCTGACGCCCTTATCTGGAGTGACTTTTTATCCCTTTATACAGTCTCACAAAGGTGAGTAAACACTCGCATTTCAGCAACCACTTTTATATACAGTACAGGCCAAAAGTGAATGAACACATGTGGAGTGAACACATGAATGAACACATGTGGAGTTATGTACTTAACAAAAAAAAAAGGTCTCCACAGTCACCGGATCTGAACCCAATCGAGATGGTTTGGGGTGAGCTGGACCGCAGAGTGAAGCCAAAGGGGCCAACAAGTGCTAAACACCTCTGGGAACTCCTTCAAGACTGTTGGAAACCATTTCAGGTGACGACCTCTTGAAGCTCATCGAGAGAATGCCAAGAGTGTGCAAAGCAGTAATCAGAGCAAAGGGTGGCTATTTTGAAGAAACTAGAATATAAAACATGTTTTCAGTTATTTCACCTTTTTTTGTTAAGTACATAACTCCACATGTGTTCATTCATAGTTTTGATGCCATCAGTGAGAATCTACCAATGTAAATGGTCATGAAAATAAAGAAAACACATTGAATGAGTGAAGGTGTGTCCAAACTTTTGGCCTGTACTGTATATTCTCAAGGGACAATACTATAGAAATGAAAATTGGTTATACTGTACTTGAGAGTAGTCAATGTTATGTTTGTATAGCAGTACAGATTTACTGTCCTCTAACAATAACTCAACATGCAGACTTTATTGGCTAAATAACTCAACATGAACATGTCAAAAGTGTGTCCAAAGTGTTACTATTTCGTGTGAGCACTATTGTTATCAGGCACGGCCTTAATCCTCCTGGGCATGGAATTCACCAGAGCTGCACAAGTTGTTGCTGGGATCCTCTTCCACTCCTCCATAATGATATCACTGCTGGAGCTACTGGTTGTCGGACACATGGCGCTTCGGCACCTTCCGCTTGAGGATGGTCAATAGGGTTCAGGTCTGGAGACCCAACTGACCACTGACGAACACATGAACATGATGAATAGGTCATGTGACTTTGCATGGTTAAAGATGTACAGTTGTTGTCACTTAGGGTGTACTCACTTTTGTTGGCAGATAATTTGGCATTAATGGCTGTATGTTGAGTTATTTTCAGAGGACAGTAAATCTGTACTGCTATACAACCTGCATATTCACTTCTCTAAAATATATCCAAGTTTCATTTCTGTAGCGTTGTCCTTTGAGAAGATATACTAAAATGTTTGCTGAAATTAGAGGGGTGTACTTACTTTTGTGAGTGGGTGGAAAGTACATCGAAATAGTTAAGAGCCTTTTTCAAAGGCCCAAGAGTGGCAACTTGGAGGTTCTATTCAATTCAATTCAATTCAGTTTTATTTGTATAGCGCTTTTAACAATTGACATTGTCTCAAAACAGCTTTACACAATCAAAATAATTATTTAAGTTTGTATGGAATGTGAATGTGTATGAATCAAAATGTTCAGATAGTCCTTGGTGAGCAAGCCCGAGGGCGACTGTCATGCACACACAATCTGCGGCCGGCACTAGGACCCGGAAGTAAGTCGGCCGCCTACCAGGAAGTATAAGAGGAGTAAACAAACGGTGGCTTACCGCTCAGTCATTGAGTTCGGCCCATGTCGGTTAACGTTGGCTTTCTTCAAACCGTGAGTACTCACTGTGTTTTGGTTATCGCTTCTTACCGTTGTGTGTGTATTTATAGGACGCGGGTTAAATTTGTGTTTTTCCCTTGCTCCCCTTTCGTGAGAGTCCTTAAATTAAATCGCGTGGTTATCCTGCCTACTCGCCGTTACTCCGCGTTTGGGTTTACCATCCACGCTACATTGGGCTAACCGCTAAAGCTACGTCTTCTGGTCACCTCAGGTTAGTTCATCTCTGACAGAATGACTGAGCGCCAAGCGGTAAACCCAGCGGAGCATGCGCGCCTATGCGGCGTGGTAGATCAGCATGCCGTGCTCATTAACCAGCTAACCGCGGAGCTCGCTACTCTGCGCCAGGGTGTCCAAGACATCGCGGCCTTGCGCCGCGAGGTTGCGGAGCTCAGGCAGGAGAACGCGGATCTGCGGGCGGCTGTTGAGGGCGCGGCTAGCCGGCCTCCCGTCGCAGCGGCCGCGGCGCCGCACCAACCCCCCCAACTGATGTTTTTCTTGCACTTCCAGAAAAATGGAATGGCACGGACGGGAGATGTGATGTGTTTTTGACAGTGCTTGATCTGGTGTTCGAGTTCAATGCCACCAAGTACTCCACCGATCGGCTACGCATCGCTCTCCTGGTCTCGTTGCTAACAGGGCAGGCAGCTGAGTGGGCCACGGCAGTTCTTAAATCAGATTCTGATACCGCCCATTCTTACAATGAATTCACCCGCCAGCTCAAATTGACCTTCGAACACCCAGCGGGCGAGGTGGAGACCGACACTAAACTCTACCACCTGCGGCAGGGAGGATCGTCCGTGAGCCGGTATACAGCGGAATTCCGGACACTCGCCGTGCAGACAAACTGGGGAGACGCCGCGCTCCGGACGTCCTTCTACGAGGGACTGGCTTCCCGCATCAAGGACGAGCTCGCCGGGCGAGAACTTCCCGCCACACTCGAGGGACTGATCCAACTGGCCCTGCGGATCGATCAGCGCCATCTGTCTCGCCCGAAGCCAGCCCCGAGAACCCTGCCGCCTGCACCCGTCTTCTCCTACACCACCCCACGACCATCAGCAACCTTCACCAACCCCAATACCGGAACTGTCGGATCTCCACCTCCTGCCGTGGTTGACACCGGAGCCGGGGAACCCATGCAATTAGGGCGTGCCTCCCTGACCGTAGCCGAACGTACACGCCGGTTTAGAGAGGGCCTGTGCGCATATTGTGGGTCTGCAGAACATCACCGGGCGACCTGCCCACTGCGCCCGGGAAACGCCCATCCCCGGTGAGCGGAGGGAGAGACTCACCGGGCCCACTCCTGATCTCCACCACTACCGACGACACCATCTCTCGCCTTACGGTTCAGGTATCCCTCCAGATTGGCCACAAACGAGTCCGAAGTACTGCGTTCATCGACTCCGGGGCAGCAGGTAACTTCATTGACTCTTCTTATGCCAAAAAATTGGGGGTAAAATTTGAGGCGTTATCCCAACCCGTTCGGATCACCTCCGTCGACGGTCGGCCCCTATCTACCAGCCCAATCACCACCCAGACTCAACCCATCACCCTCCTCATCGATCAACACCGCGAAGAGCTCAGATTTCACGTCACCTCCATCTCCTCTCCTCCTATCATCCTGGGACATCCGTGGCTCCTGCAACACGACCCTCTCATTTCCTGGACTCAACACCGAATTTTACAATGGGGCGCGACCTGCACCGAACTATGCCTAGGGGCGCCGGCTGGGACGTGCTCTAGGGAGTCCGAGGCCCCCGACGTCGACACCAACGCCATTCCCGAGTCCTACAGGGACCTGGCAGAGGTATTTTGCAAGCGGCGGGCCATCCATCTTCCTCCACACTGCCCATATGATCTCGCCATCGACCTACAACCAGTCGCAGTCCCACCCCGCGGCCACCTCTACTCCTTAACATCACCAGAGATGCAGGCGATGGAGGAATATATAACCAACGCCCTCCGCCAGGGGACCATCAGGCCCTCCTCCTCACCTGCTGCCGCGGGGTTCTTCTTCGTAAAGAAGAGGGGGGGTGAACTTCGCCCATGTGTCGACTATCGGGGGCTCAACAACATCACAATAAAAAACAGACACCCTCTGCCTCTTACCAACTCTGCCCTGGACGCCCTCTCTGGTGCCACCATCTTTACTAAGTTGGACCTCCGGAGCGCCTACAACTTGGTGCGCATTAGAAAGGGCGATGAGTGGAAGACGGCCTTCATCACCCCGACTGGACATTACGAAAGTCTCGTAATCCCATTTGGACTGTGCAACGCCCCCGCCGCCTTTCAACACCTGATAAACGATGTTCTCCGAGACATGTTAGGGCGGTGGGCGTTCGCGTATCTAGATGACATCCTCATTTACTCCCGTACCGCTGAGGAACATACCCAGCACGTCAGGGCGGTTCTAAAGAGATTACTTGCCCATCAGCTGTACTGTAAGTTGGAAAAGTGCGCTTTTCACGAGCGCTCCACCACGTTCCTGGGCTTTGTCATCTCGCCCCAGGGTGTGGCCATGGACCCGCAGAAGCTGGAAGTTGTGCGTCATTGGCCCCTACCCAAGACCCTCAAGCAACTTCAACGGTTTCTCGGGTTTGCGAATTTCTACCGTCGCTTTATCCGGGACTACAGTACAGTTGCCGCCCCCCTAACCGCTCTGACTCGTCCCTCCTCTCTCCCTTTCCGCCTCAACTCTACTGCCATCTCCGCCTTCAACAGACTTTGTGACCGCTTTACCACCGCTCCCATCCTCCTCCATCCTGACACCAGTAAACCATTCGTTGTTGAGGTGGACGCTTCAGATGTGGGCGCTGGAGCTGTTCTCTCACAACGAGGTCCAGATCAGAAACTACACCCATGTAGTTTCTTCTCCAAAAAATTTGACACCACTCAGCAGCGATACAGGGTAGGGGACCGCGAGCTGCTGGCCATAAAGTGGGCTTTGGAGGAATGGCGTCACTGGCTCCAGGGCGCCAGGGAGCCATTCATCATCTGGACGGATCATCAAAACCTCATCACCATCAGAAGTTTGAAACAGCTCAACCCCAGACAGGCGCGATGGGCATTGTTCTTCGAACATTATAACTTCCACCTTTCATACCGACCGGGGTCAAAAAACACCAAGGCAGACGCTCTCTCGCGACAACTCGAGATGGAGCCACCCCGGGCGGACCCCGCGCCTGTCCTACCCTCCTCCAAAATCATCGCACCACTTCACCTGGATCTGGAAACAAGGGTCCGCCAGGCACAGACCTTAGAGACCGAGAGATTTGTCTCTAAAGGCGGTTACAATGTCCGATAAAAATGCTAAAACCCGTAGCACAACGCAGTCACAACTGAGGCCTAATCCACAGGTCACGGCCTCACCTTCGCGTGATTCGCCGCTACGCGCTGACCCCACGGTTCACCAGGCCGTCTCTGTGATTGACGCGGGTGCGCTGAAGCTCGAGAAATTGTCCTCATTAAGGAACGAAATAGCGGATATTTTTAAGGCGGAACTGCGTGCTGCATTGGGGGATGACTTGTCCACAATTAAGTCGGAATTACAGGCTGTAAAGACACAACTGGCCAATGACAAGGCCGCCATTGATGCCGGACTGTCTGCGCTAAAGGGTACCGTAGGTGAGATGGAGCGCTCGCTCTCCGGTTGTACTGATGATATTATTTCTATGCAAAGTAAGATACAACGTCTTACAGCAGATTTAACTAAACTGGATAATAAATGTGAAGAATTGGACGCCAGGTCATGTCGTAATAATATTCATATAATCGGTGTTCCTGAGGGTCCTAACAGCTGCACTACCTCTAGCATCGCTGCGTTGCTTAAAGAGGCGCTCAGCCTGGAGAAGGAGCCGACTTTAGTACGACGGCAGTAGCAGCGCCGCGCGCGTGAGTAATCCCGCCCACGCTAAAGCGTTACTACACTGCAGTGGAAGCGCAAACCGAGCCAAACTGCGCCGAACCGAAGTGAGTTGAACTGATCCGTGTCGTGCCGTACTATGCAGTGGAAAAGAGGCATTAAACCGCTGGCAGCAGAACGCATGAGACCCAACAAATTTGGAAGTCACTTAGAGACAACACACTCCAGTCACGTTAATAAGCGACTCGACTTCTTTCAAAGAAAGCTGGCAGAATACAGACAGCAGGAGAATCACATGGTAAAATCTGAATCAGTGGACAGCAAAGCACAAATGGCTTCATTCAAAGTTGCATACAGAATTGGCCAGTGCAAAAAAAACTACAAACGATTGTTGAGCAGCTAATAAACATGGGGTCAATTATGCAAAGATAAGTGACAACGTAAGCCTTTTATAACAATTGCACGTGTATTTTATCTATTTTGAACTTGGTGTTGTTTGATCGTATTGGTTTAGAAATTGATATTTCAATAAACAGTAAACTTGGCCGATTTCGTTATTATTTTATTGACAAGTGGGGCTTGAAAATTCGCTCACCCCCTTAAGTGGGGAATGACAGAAAAAGTTTGAGAACCACTGCCCTAACCACTGACCTACTCCTGGTCCTGTCTACTCTTGATGTACTTTGTTAGTTTTAGATTTTTTTTATTATTGATAAACCATTCAGTTAGCTAATTATCCGTTTATTGTTTCTTCATTTAAATCTTTTGGTCCAAACATCTTTAAAATTATGTAATTTTCCAGTTCGGAATTTCACTCGGATAATTTTCAGGGTTGTTAAGGACCTATTACAATTAATAAAAGATAAAAATAATGAAAATACAATATATTATGTTGCCAGTATATATGGTTACAGTGAACCCTGACTGAAGTGCACCTTGCCTCTGACTGATAGACAATAACATGCTGGGTCACTAAGTTCAGTAGTAATGATTATATAATACAGAATCATGGACTGTTATAATTTTAGACTGGTAAATATGTAAGGATTAGATACCAACATGTAGCAATGCCATATAATATACGAACGCCATAAAGTAAAAATGAAATGAATTAATATTATGCTGAGTACAAAGTCACCGGTCATGCTGTGACTGTATTGCACAAGTGTTATTGTAGATAATGTGAACTTCCTCCTCATTCAAAGCTCCACACTGGCAGAAACATGCACGAGAAACATGTTCACCTCAAATAACGAGTGGACTATTTCCTTTACTGGTTGTGGATTTTTGGGAATTTATTATTTTGGAGTATACAGTTGTCTGTTGGAACGGGCTCATCACCTAATTAAAAGTACCACTAGGATTTGTGGTGCTTCATCAGGAGCGCTGATCGCAGCCATGGTAGCATGCCAAATGACACCAGGTAAGTCATAATACACCGCAAACTCACCGGCCACAGATACAGCAGACAGATACAGGTCCAAAAGCTTCAGTTGATGTTCTCACTAAACATCAGAATGGAGAAAAAAGGGATCTCGGTGACTTTGAACATGGTGTGTTTGTTGGGGCCAGTTGATAGTTTGAGTTTTTCAGAAACTGCTAATCTTCTAGTATTAATTAGAAGAGTCTGTAGAATTTACATTATAATGCAAAAAGCAAGAATAAAACATCCAGGTGATGGACAGAACAAAGATCAGGCATTTAGAAGAGCCTTTAATACATGTATACAGTCCGTTTTGAAGAGGTAAGGGCAACTTTTCTTTTATTTGCTATGTAATGAAGATGGTTAGATTTGAGATCAAAAGATCAAAGGTTCGGTTTAGGTTTGGGATCAAAACATCAGCTTTCATTTCCACTTGATGTATTTTGCTTTGATGTATTGGAAGCCAGTATTTTATATTTGTACTGCATTCAAATTCCTCAATCTCCCACAAACACACATCCACAATTTGATTTCTGGAATGTGCCCATGCCATCAAGGAAAAAACCCTCCACTGATGTGCTACTCTGATCATTCAGCACATTCAGGTCGTCAGCTGACTTCATTTTATTGCCATATAACATTGATGAGCCTAAGCAACCCCAGATCATAATGTTGTATAGTGGCCAATATGCATGAATGGCGCATTGCTTCATGCATGTTCCTTCTTATGCTGATGCACCCATCACTCTGAAATAGGGTCAAAGGACCACATGACCTTTTTCCAAACTTTATGCTCCCCAGAAAATGTAAGTGTTATTTTCCCCTGATTACTCTCAGCAACAAGCTGGGCATTGGTGGTTCAATGGTTGGTTTCTTCTTCAAAGAAATGTTTTATTTGTATAGCACTTTTAACAATTGTCATTGTTGCAATGCAACTTTACACAATCAAAAGAAATTTTTGAAGTTTGTATGAAATGTAAATGTGTATGAATTAAAATGATAAGATTGTCCCTGATGAGCAAGCCAAGGGCGACGATGGCAAGGAAAAACTCCCTGAGATGGCAATAGGATGAAACCTTGAGAGGAACCAGACTCAACAGGGAACCCATCCTCATCTGGGTGAAACAGATAGCAGGGATTGATCTGCAGTCATACTGTGTGTTGATGAGGTTCAATTCCTGCCCAAACTCCAGCCACTGGATGCATTGCTGGTCCTAATCCTGGATAAAATATAAGGATTGTGTCAGGAAGGGCATCTGGTGTAAAACCTGTGTTAAGTTGTGTGGTGACCCCTCAAACTCTCTCATTAATAAATGGTTTCCTTATGGCACCACAGCTGTTTAGTCCCAATCCTGTAAGTTCGCATTACATCGTGCAAGTGTAAATGCTCTTATTTTTACTATTAAACATAGCAGTGATTCTTTTTTAGGATGAGTTTTTTACCATGCATCTTTATGGGTGTATGTGATCTCCATGACCACATTTCTTTAACAAAGTTCAAAATTTTTATAATGTGTTGGACAGTTCCTAACCCATTTTCAGGAATTAACAAATCACCTTATTTGTTTTCGGTGCTTGATGCTGACCAATAATTGAACCATGCCTTTCATTTTTTTGGCCAGGCAGCAGATTAAATTTGTTCAAAGAATTTGTACTCGTCATATGGTACTGTAAACAAATCTTTTAGGGCAGAAGGTCATATTCAATGTCCACTGTTGATGTGTAGTATTTCCTATTTCATCATAGTCACTATTGACACTATTAGTTAATGATTTCATGTCTGTCATCTTAAATGATAACCACCAAATAACTGTGCAAATTTTAAAATGTATGAATAAATATGCTTTAAATATGTATAAATGTTTTTTTTTTTTCTTTGAAGCCAAGTGCTGTGAAAATCTAATGACAATAGCCAAAGAGGCACGAAAAGGCATGCTGAGCTCCATGCATCCCTCCTTTAACCTGTTGAAGTTAACCAGACGGCTGTTGGTCCGAGAGCTGCCTGATAACGCTCACCTCCTTGCCAGTGGGAAACTGTGTGTGTCGCTGACACGCCTTTCAGATGGGAAGAATGTGGTGATATCGGAGTTCACCAGCAAGGATGATCTCATTCAGGTGAAATTAATTGGATGAAGTTGGAGAACTGGGTTTATTAGTAGACAAATATTTGAAGATTTCAGTCTCCCAGGCAGGGAACCGACCCCAGCTTCTGGTAGTTGTGCAAGTCAGTGCACTCCCAGTGCCAATACAAAGCCCAGTTAATTTGGGAGAGTTTCGACAGAAAGGGCAATATTTATTTATTTAATTAATTAATTACTTTTTAACAATGTGTTTTGTCCAGGCTTTATTTTGTAGCTGTTTTTTCCCCATATACTGTGGAGTGGTGCCACCTAGTTATCATGGCACAGTAAGTACTAATAGATTAACAAACTAAACCAGTTTAATTAATTACTGTTGCTGTATAGTATAATTATTATTATTACCTCTACGTTTATAATAAACTCTGGTCAATATGTTCCAGTGCCAGACTGTGAAATACATTCTTGTCAGTGATACGTGTCGTCTCGTTTCAGCGCTACGTAGATGGCGCTTTGAGTGACAGTGTTCCGTATTCCGGTCTGAAGAACACCATCATTGTCTCGCCATTCTCTGGTGAAAGTGATATCTGTCCATATGACAACCCAGTCTACTGCCAGGAAGTGAGACACTGCAATATGAGCCTTAACATCAACTTGGCTAATGTGCACCGTGTTGTCCAAGCGTTTTTCCCGCCAGAACCTGAGGTGAACTACAAGCATGTTCAAATTTAGTTGGCTTACATTGACATGTTGCTATATTTTCATTTAATGGCTTCCTTCCCACAATACTGTTAGATCATCTGCTAATACTGGTGCCAGTGGGATAGCTGTTGTTTTATCACGACAGAAAGAGAGCAAATGCAGCATTCGTAGGGGGCCTAGAGTCTATCCCAGGAGGGCACCAGGCAGGGTACACGCTTTCCTATGTATGCGGTCTTTGGACTGTGGGAGGAAACCCACCAAGCACAGGGAGAACATGCAAACTCCATGCACACAGAGGCAGGAATCGAACCTGGCCGGGTATTGAACCCAGAGGTACAAGGCAACAGTGCTAACCACTAAGCCACAGCATTGCTTTAATAATTTAAATAAATAAATGAAATTACAAAATTCATGGCGCATTTGGTTGTTTTAATAAGCCTTAATCAAGCTAAGTGTGGGTTGCCAGCTCAACCCTACTTCCACCAATCGCAGAAGGACATGTGTTGGCGGAGCTAAATAACTGCTTAAATAAACATTCACCCTCACTACTTTATCATGTATACATGTATCTTTGGACAGCGGGAGGAAACCCACCAAGCATGGGGATAACATGTACACTGATCTGAGGTGAGACTCGAACCCTTGACCCTGGAAGCACAAGGCGACAGTGCTAAACACTAAGCCGCCATGCTGCTGCTGTTTAATCTGTTTATAATATATGGGATTTTTTTGGAATAAAAAAGCAATATCATCCTTGAGGTCGTGCTGTCGTACCAAATATCAGCACGGCCATGCTGATATTCAGCGCAGCAGCACTCCTTCTTATGCGATGTTGCTTAATTATCTCATAGATGGGTACCTACAGTATCTGAGCAGATTGTCCTCTAACTTCTCATAGGAGCAACAAAAATATGGTATCAACCATGAAGTTGGCACCAGGATCTAAACACATTTGACGTGGCTCAGGGTGGCATTTTGTTCATGTTCTGAATGACTGATTTGTTCTGTTTTTAGGTAATGGCAGAGATTTGTCACAACGGATACAAAGATGCGCTCAGGTTTCTTAAGAAAAATGGTGGGCAAGATTTCCCGCCTAAGCCAAAATAAAGCTACTATAAATATTCATATACTGTACATATGTATTCCATCTATGCTGTGTGCCATCTGTCTGATTTCAGATCTCTTAGAAAAGGGTTTGTTTATGTCTGAACTTAGAATAAATCATAGACAAGAAAAGTGCCCCTGGTCCAAGACACACAATTACACACGGCACCGTGAACTCACACCATCTGAACAGAGCTGTGTGCTGGATAAACAGCAGAGGAATCTCCTGCCTGGGTCAATCCAACAAGGTATTACAATGTCCCAGTTGTTTACTGGCAGGAATAAGAACTCATCTGTTAGTAACACACACACACACCAAAATATGTGTTGTATCTGTTCCTCAGTCATTTATAAGGCTAGTGTGAAGAAGTGCAGATGGACGAGTGAACTATTTGCAGTGAAGTTGGTCACATCTGTACTGATGATGTGTGCTTTGCCTGGAGAGATCGTCTTCTTCATGCTTCTGAGGTAAATTAATAGAGTATTTGTAAATAAAATTGTGTAAATCACATGACTGCTGAATTCACAAATCTGATTCGTTAGGGAGATGTTCTGTATTCTGTCTTATACAGTACATACATATAATAAAACTGTAAAGTTGGCATGTCTGTGCATTGAAGATATTTGCGAAAAAATTATTTGGGGACGTAAGATGAGTAACAGAACACATCAAGATGGTTTGTGGAATTTTTGTCTGTTTGCCCGTTTGTTTGTGCACGCATCAGATAAAAACTACTGAACAGATTTCGATGGGGTTTTCACAGCTGTATTCAGCTGAACTTGAGGTAACATATACACTTTGTTTCATCACAATCGGCCCACGGGAAGAGAAGATATGCTAATTTAAAATTTTAATAGAAAACGTCCTTATATCATAAAAAACTAAAATCTACCTTGGAAAAATTATTAGTTTATCTTAAAATTCAACAGATTTTTAAATACACGCTTATGAGTGTGCAATTGGAATCCATTTAATAGCCGCGATCTCGCACCTTCATTCTGCACACTTGACGATAAGACGAAAAAAAAGTATCTAGTTGGTGCTGTAAAAGCGCTTATGAGTGTGCAATTAGATTCCATGCGAAGCAAGTTGCAGGCACATCTAGTTAACACCAAGATATAGAAACATGTCCCTGGTACTGCTATAATGCAAAGGATAACTAAATACTCTAGTTTCAAATGTTTAATGGAAAAATGGACGTTCTTTAATAAATTAAAATGGGTGTTGGCAAACAGTAATGGAACAACTGTAAGATTTGCTGTTATAGGAAAAGAAAAAAAAAGATAAGTGGATAAGTCTGATCATGCGTATATACTGTACATGCTAAGTGTGCTCTAACATTAACCATCAGACTTGCTGGATGGATGTTGGAGATGGTGTCTGATCTTCTGTGGCTGTGAGAAGTCATCTCGAAAGGAAGTATTGTTGTGGAAGAAACCATCCAGTCAAAGGTTTTTACACTGGACAGAAGAACATGTTCAGGACATCTGATTCTCCTTTTTTTGTGCCAAGAAAGTGGAATGAGAAAAACAAAAACTAAACCATTTATAAAGATTCATAAAGCTTTTTATAGGTAATTACAATGTGTGTTCAAGTCAAACTGGGACAGAAAATGACAAAGCAATGAGTCTCTTAGCCTCGTAATACATTTAAGTGGTGCAAATGTTTTAAAGGCAGCTGTACGTCTGTGAATGACGATTCCAGCCAAGTTTGCTGGTGTCCCGGTAAGTGAAACGCTCTCAGGAAAAAGGAAAAAAGGCCTAGTGTGTTCTGCATTTGTGGGACTGACCTGATACTGCCCACCGTACCACTTGCACATTACAAGAACTTTGCTGGGGGTTTTTTTGCCACATCCCCGGTACAGTCCTGTACAGTACAAGCCATTGCCACATGTTTGGGCCATTAAAGGAGTTCCTGGGAGGCCAGCGTTTGAGACATGAAGCGGACAGTCTGATCATGGCTCATGGAGAGGACGGAAAAATATTTTCTACCTTAATGGTTTCCAAGCACTAGTGAAACACTGGGATAGGTGCATCAGTGCATCCGGGGATTATAAAGAGAAATAAAGGAAGTTTTTACTCTCATAAAGATTAACATGTATTCTGTTATTCTGCATGATCCTTGTTTGACTTTATTTGAAATAAAGGAATAACTGTGCTAAAGACTTACATTACACCCAAATGAAGTTGAATGCAATAAAATTTTAATAGAGGGAAAATGTAATTATGTTTACAATAAGAGTAACAAAATAGCACCAAGAGTATTTATATAAACAGTAAAACCACAGTAAATCAAAGCTTTAAAATTCACACAGTACCATGCGTCACAGACACGGTGTTTTACAGTACTTGAGAAGGCGCTCTGCCCATCTTTGACACTTGATTTTGAAATTTTATGTCAGAGGAGACAACTACTCCACGACTACCATCAGTACTCACGTGATTGTATTAGTGTGACTTAGAAGAAATGCACCTCAGGGGATAAAATGGTGGCGTCTTTGCTTTGATTACAAATTATTTAATAATGTCACCTACGCTACTTGCTCTACTACACCATCGTTTTATATAAAAAGGGGAGATTCGTAATCCTTATTTTTTCCATTCTGACCTACAGTAACCATGTAACAATGGTGGCTTCCAGGCACAGAAATGTGTGCAAACATTTTGCACAAGGAGAAAAAGTTCAACATTCATCCAAATTAAACTACATACGGTTCTGTCTTAAAATCAAGTATCAGTCATCCCTGATATCACATGGAGCAACCAATTGCATCAGTGCTTAAACACCAAGCAAAAAAAAAAAAAAAACTAAAATGTTTTGGACACAGAAGGTGAAAACAAAAAGAAAACACATAAGTTCCATAGAAATACTACTCCCTAAAATGTCTACTTCAAATTCATGGCAAAGAAAATATAAAAGAATTCAAATGCATCTCTTTATACATGAGTGCTCCATGATAATAGTCTTCAGTTGAAGAACTGAGGTACGTTTTTTGTTTTGTTTTTTAGTTATTAAGAGCAGCAGGTGACTTGTGCGAATCGCCGATGTCGCCGCCTCCACTTCAAATCATCACGTCGTCATCCTATTATGCCGGGTGACTTAATCACACAGCGACCGTAATGTTCCTATTACCTAATGTAACAGATTTTAAACAAATCAGCAAGCAGAAAAGTCAGTGCACGGATTGAGATCGCTCCTGAACCGTGAGAAGCTGGTGAGAGGCACTGCATGGGAGCTGTGCATGAACGCAGGCGTCCGGTCTCTTACGGAGATGACAGTCCTGCTCATACAGCCTCCCCCTGTGCTTGTGACGAGCTGCCGATCTCGGGAATCTGATCGGCGAAGGAGTTGTTCATCCACTGTCCGTCTGGAAGCTGGCCTACTGAGTTTGGATTCCTAGGTGTCTTCTCTGCCGCTTCTAGAGGTGCAGACAGACAAATCAATTAGAAACTTGGACATTGCTACTCCTTTTGGCATTCCAGAGATGCTGACATTGCTTATAAGAAAAACACTTTTTATTTTTAATGCATAAAGCATAAAATGATAAAATATGTATTGGATGAACCCCTATCTATTCAGTTGGCTTGATAGTGGATCCAGTGCATATTTTGAATGGGATGCCTTTACACCACATGAGACCATGTAAACACACATGTTTACACACTGAGGCAATTTTAATCTCATTAATTCACTTTTTTAATGAGGCAATGAAAGGAAACTGAAGAACTCCGTGATAAGCAACAAGAACAAACCAAAGGTCAGGTTTGATAAAGTTATTGATTTTATTTCGTTCTACACTGTAAAGTAATGCTGTAGGCCACCAAAATACACAATAATCTCCTGTAAACAGTTGATATTGAGATGTATATCTGCTACTTATGCTCTGTAAAGCCTTCATAACAGCTCTAATCTGAGGTGCTGTTTGTTTAATTGGTGATTTCTGAGGTAACTGGTGACTCTAAATGAACTTCTCTTCAGCAGAGGTAAGTTTTGGTCTTGCTTTCCTGGGAAGGTCTTCATGAGAGCCAGTTTTATTATGGAGCTTGATGGGTTTTACAAATGCACCTGACAATACTGTTCTTACGAGAACTATTTCAGATCAGCTGACCTTCATGTCTTAAAATAATGACAATGTGCAATTTCATAGTTTTGAAATTTCCATTATTGATGTAAAAACATATCCAAAAATAAAATAAATAAGCAAAAAGGACAGATAATATAAAAATATCTCCCATACCATTAATGCAAAATGATAAATGCTACATGCGAGTCATGTAACCTTGTGATTTTATGAAGACTCGAGTTCAAGTAGATTTATTATTATTAGTCATTCATTTTCATAAAAATATACTAACCTGCTTCTCCTGAAGAGAAGGCACAGTGGCCGTTGCCTTCCTCAGCGCCAGGTTCCCCGTATGCCCCTCCATACGCAGCCTCATAGCCAGGATCATACGTCTCCTCTTTAATGGCCATTCTCTTAGCATCCTCTGTAGAAACAAACAGAAACCAAGGTTTAAAGAGTATTTATTAGTTGCACGATATTAGTTGGTCATTTACTAATTCCAGGTACTAGCTGTAGGATGGACGTACCACGACTTCAGTGTGAAGAACCTTAAAAACCTGCATCCTTACCTTTAGCCAAGCCAAGATCGAAGGTGTAATTGACCTCCTCGATTTCCTTGGCTTTGGCCACTCCCTTAAGTTGGTCTCGGAGCTCTCTAAGCTTGATGTAGAAATGCACTTTGTCCTGAGCTCGGGGGAACTGGGCACAGCGGGCACTTGACGAGGGCATCAGATACAGCGCCTAAAGACCCACAGAGGTGTACAGATCAAATTATGCATATGAAAATTAAGTTGATCGCATTTCTAGGCTTGAGGCGGCCACCATGTTCCTACCGTGTCCGAGTCTGGGATCTTGTGAGGCTGCAAGCCAAATTCCAACGATTTGGGCTTTTTCCCAAATAACTCTCTACAGAACATTTCATATATACCTTCAGAAAAAAAGGAAGATAATGTTAAGATGACATTGCTCCGTCTGACTTCACGAGCAACACATGTAAGGCCAGCTCTTACATACTTACATTTCCCGTTGAAAACTGCTATAAGAGGTTTGAACTTTTTTATCTTCTCCACTAAAATTTTGCCACCCTCTCGAAGCTCTTTACTGCATCAGAAAAGAAAACCAAAACATGATAAACCTGATTTTAAATCATTGAACCATATTAATAGATGAGTTCACAAAGTAATCCTAGTGCATGGAAAATTCCACGTATACACGAGTCAGTCAGTTAACCAATTTCTTATTAACTAGCAAACATTTGTTCCTCTTTAGTCCTTTGAAATTGATAATGAAACCTCAGAAGCGAATATATAACAGGTAGGTTATGGTATATTAACTGTAGTGGTTGCTGTTAAAACGAAAAATATATCACTTTTCTCAGTACAATATCATGAATGAGTTTGTTCTTACTTCAGCTTAATCAAATTTAACAAAACACACTTGAGCAGCACATTATACCTGCTGAGATCTTTGCTTCCTGGTGTTGCTCTTTCCACCATGTTAGTGAAGCCAATGCCGTATTTCTCAGGGAGAGACTGGTCGTGCATGTGGTTCAGCAGCTGGTCAGTAAACCCAGACAGGAACAGGCACTTCCCTTAGAGAAACAAGAAAAGACCAGAAAAATCATAACTGACCAATTAATAATAACTTCATAATAAAACACTGAACAGCTTTAAGATTAAACAATACTGCAGGAAACTTACAAAAGTGGTTTCCAGGTCCGGGGAACCACCTTCCAATGTAGGCAGCCATCAGACCTGGATTAATTCCAATCTTTATAAATATAGAAAAAAAGAAAAATCAGAAGGGGGGGGGGAGGAAAAAACAAAAAAAAAAACCCTGACCCCACAAGATCTTGGTCCAATTTTAACTGAGGTCATTAAATTTAGACAGAGACGCGCGCAGACAGACACATATAGACGCGCGCAGACAGACACACAGAGACGCGCGCAGACAGACACACAGAGACGCGCGCAGACAGACACACAGAGACGCGCGCAGACACACAAAGGCAGACGGACAGACGGACACACACTACTCACAATTACATAGTCGAGGTTGGGTGTGAGGATGTCTGGCAGGGTCTTTTTCATGACCTCCTCCTCAGACATGCCCTTGAAGCGATCGATTTTCCTTTTAACTTTCTTAAAAGACTCGTCGATCTTCTCCTGCGCTCCTTCAGCTGCTGGGCCTTCCTTCTCCACCTTGGCCTTCTTAGGCTTGGGTCCTGGCTTAGCTTTGGGCTGTTGGCCTGCAGGTCTGCCCCTCTTCCCTTTAGTGGGAGCTTCGAGTTCAAACAAGGAAATCTTTACATTTTCTCAAACCACACCATGGATACAGTTATCCTGACATCAATCAGATGCTGATTATTTTCCAATAAGAGCATTGCTTGAACTGTTCGATTTCTAGTGTACAATAGAATGATTAAGCATTGCATGTTTGTTAATAAATAAAACTTGTAGTTAAATGTAATGTTGTGGAACAAGTGGGTTAATAAAAACTGTATTTAACTAAAATTGCAGCCAAAGTCATGAGAACTGCAACAAAAGAAAATTAATCAAAAACCTTCTGAAACAAAAATTAAACAGTTACCTTTCTGAGGAACCCCGGGCTCCAGCGGTGCAGCAGGCGGCTCCTGGACAGGCATGTCCATCATTCCAGGTTCTTCCCCGTGTCCTTCCATGAAGTGGGCAACATTACCGTTGGCCATGTGAGAATACTGTGCGTGCAGGGCTTGGAGATGCTGCTGCGCTGACTGAACCCTAAACAAAGTCAAAACAAATCTAAAGGTTTAAACAGAGCAGTAGGGCGCATAGAGAATTAAACACATGAAATATTTTAAGTAACCAATCTCCTTAAACCTCATTTAGATGCAAAAACTGTTCAGTGCTGCCAACTGTGAAACTTTCTCGCTAGATCTGGTGCCTTTTTAGACCCATTTACTTTAAAAAAGTGAGTTTTTGAAGCACATGTTGGTTCCTTCCTGAATTCAACACAGCTCTTCAGCTCATGCTAAACAAGCTGAGATAACAAGGTTCGTTCGTCTCCACGTCACTGTGTAACGAGCACCGATGCTCTCCTCTGTTCTGGCACCTAGGTGGTGGAACGAATAGACATCTGGATATCTCACAACCTGCCTATTCGCAAAGGACGGTAGTAGTTTACTATGAGGGGAAAAAGGGTTTTTGCAACAGTGCTCATAGACTGTTAGTACCACTCTTAATTCCTGACCTTGTAAAACAGTTTGAGGATGTACAGTATGTAGAGATGAACAGATTAAATTTTTTTTGACAAACTTAAAGTCTGACTTGCCGACTCCAATTTTGGCCAATTACAATTTTCTTTCAACCTGACAGAATACACAGTTTTTTGAAAGTCTTCTTTTGTAAGAAAAATCATAATATTGAAGAATAAAACATGTACTACTAAATATCTGTTACATTTTCAATTACTGATCATCATCATTTGCAATAACCAATCAATGATCACCATTATGGAGCGATATCGCGGACAATATTCAAATGCAATTGCGTTTCCCATATGTGGACGCACAAAGTGTGCCATAATTCAAATGCAATTGTAAACTTTGCATTACCGTTTGCTGATTCGCCTTTGCGAGCGCACACTGACTGCCAAATTTCAAATGAAAAAGAAAAGTCCATTTGCGTTTGTATTTCCCAGGTCTTACACATCATGAACCTGCCATATTTAAATAGCAAAATCAATCACCACGTTTGCTTTTTCACTTTCTCTGCGCCGCGCGTCAAGCCGGCCAAAATTCAAATGCAACCGCTAACCCATTTGCAATTGCATTTCCAACACGTTACACAGAAACCTGTCAATCAGCGTCAGGGGCGGGTCTATACTGTGGGGCGGGATTGTATGGGGAGTGACGTCACTCACACTCGCCGACCAAGAGGGGGATATTTGAACACTGGAGGTGAACCGAGTTTATCTCATTTGTTTATCAAGAAATAAACACACAAAAATGACAAATCGCATATTTTCTTTATCTGGAGTGGACAGAGAAGTTTTTACAAATAAAAATATTTTTAGATCTTCTCCTGTTACAGCCTGCTGGAGATAAATCTTTCAGAAACGCTGCGTACCGGCGCTTTATACCGATGGAGTCACTAAGGGACCGTGTAAAAAGTGCATGACCAAGACCCAATCGTTTATTTACAGAAGAATACACAAGATTACAGAGAAATACCTCACAGGACATCAAACATATTACACTGCTAGGCTACATTATGGATTATTTGTTTATTTATTTGTTTGTTTAATTGATTAATAAATATTTCAATGTACATTTTAAAATAAATGATTACACAGACAATTCTTGTGGCAATAAAACATAATTTGTTAAATGAGAGTTGGGGTGTTTTTTTTTATTATTAAAATAATTATTATTATTGTAATTGTAAAGATATGTATGAAAATGACTGCACTTTGGTACAGTCTATTATGAGTTGCAAAAAATGACAAATCAACAGAATTCAATAACTTTTTTGCTATAGAAACTTAGCATTTAGAAAATGTAAAACCAACTGTACTACAATGCACTCTATCCTTGCTAATAACTACAACCCTTCCCTTTGCAATATTCAGTTTGATATTAATTCAGTTCATTTTTTCTTATTTTTTTTGAAAAACTAAATAAATAAAATAAAAATTTAATCAAACTTGGAGTGATGGAGTGGGTTACAGTCGCCGACCAAGACGGGGATATTAGAGCAATGGAGGTGAACCGCGGTAAAGTTGGTGTTATGCACTAAAATGCCCCCCTGCCACTGATTGCACCCCCACAAAATTTCTGTCAAATATATTAGGACATCACAATCAAAAATACATATTATTATCAAATATATTATATGAGTATTATCAAATATATTATTACTATTATAATTAACCCTAAGCATGTGACATATTAATACACGGAAATTAAGACACATAATACAAATTCTCATATAATGTTTATTTTGTGGCACATTTATTTTGCAGGGGTTTGTCATGTAATACAAAAATGTTTACACTAAACAAATATTGTTTATGATGAAAAATTACACGAAGCGATTTTTATTATAAATAAGAAATATAAAAATATACATGTATATGAAAAAATATATATAATTAATATATTTTTCCCCTATAGTACGTGTGTTTTTTTAATATAGCTTATTTTATAATCAAATTCGTTTGGTGCCATTTGTAAATCATAAACCTATTAATTTATGTTGTAATATAATATTTGATAGAGGTTATGTTGGGGGGGCAATCCGTGGCAGGGAGGCATTTTAGCGCATAACATTACAAAAAAAAAATCAATAGCTTTTTCGTTGTGTGGATTACACATGTAAAACCAGTTGTACTATAACCCACTCCATCACTCCAAGTTTGATTTAATTATTATTTTATTTATTTATTTATTTATTTAAATAATAAAAAATGAACTGAATTAATATCAAACAGAATATTGCAAAGGGAAGGGTTGTAGTTATTAGCAAGGATAGAGTGCACTGTAGTACAGTTGGTTTTACATTTTCTAAATGCTAAGTTTCTATAGCAAAAAAGTTATTGAATTCTGTTGATTTGTCATTTTTGCAACTCATAATAGACTGTACCAAAGTGCAGTCATTTTCATACATATCTTTACAATTACAATAATAATAATAATTATTATTATTATTTTAATAATAAAAAAACACCCCAACTCTCATTTAACAAATTATCTGTTTTATTGCCACAAGAATTGTCTGTGTAATCATTTATTTTAAAATGTACATTGAAATATTTATTAATCAATTAAACAAACAAATAAATAAACAAATAATCCATAATGTAGCCTAGCAGTGTAATATGTTTGATGTCCTGTGAGGTATTTCTCTGTAATCTTGTGTATTCTTCTGTAAATAAACGGTTGGGTCTTGGTCATGCACTTTTTACACGGTCCCTTAGTGACTCCATCGGTATAAAGCGCCGGTACGCAGCGTTTCTGAAAGATTTAGCTCCAGCAGGCTGTAACAGGAGAAGATCTAAAAATATTTTTATTTGTAAAAACTTCTCTGTCCACTCCAGATAAAGAAAATATGCGATTTGTCATTTTTGTGTGTTTATTTCTTGATAAACAAATGAGATAAACTCGGTTCACCTCCAGTGTTCAAATATCCCCCTCTTGGTCGGCGACGGCGAGTGACGTCACTCCCCATACAATCCCGCCCCACAGTATAGACCCGCCCCTGACGCTGATTGACAGGTTTCTGTGTAACGTGTTGGAAATGCAATTGCAAATGGATTAGCGATTGCGTTTGAATTTTGGCCGGCTTGACGCGCGGCGCAGAGAAAGTGAAAAAGCAAACGTGGTGATTGATTTTGCTATTTAAATATGACAGGTTCATGACGTGTAAGACCTGGGAAATACAAATGCAAATTGACTTTTTTTTTTCATTTGAAATTTGGCAGTCAGTGTGCGCTCGCAAAGGCGAATCAGCAAACGGTAATGCAAAGTTTACAATTGCATTTGAATTATGGCACACTTTGTGCGTCCACATATGGGAAACGCAATTGCAAATGCAATTTGCAATTGCATTTGAATATTGTCCGCGATATCGCTCCATACACCATTGTTTCTGCTTCTTTTTGTCTGAATTACTCTCATATAAAGTGCAGCATTTTTTTTTTTTTTTTTATAAATGTGTATATTGTGGTGCCATAAACAAATATTTTTGTTCTACAGAGGTGTACCAAATGCCTCCATGCAAAATGTAACTTAATTTATAAAACCTCTACAGGTCCTTCTCAAAAAATTTGCATATTGTGATAAAGTTCATTATTTTCTGTAATGTACTGATAAATATTAGACTTTCATATATTTTAGATTCATTACACACAAACTGAAGTAGTTCAAGCCTTTTATTGTTTTAATATTGATGATTGTGGAATACAGCTCATGAAAACCCAAAATCCTTATCTCAAAACATTAGCATATCATGTATATGATATACATATGATATTCATATATGATATATGATTGTCGATTACACTCACTAAAACAAGGATTTTGCATGTAACTGCACTTCAATGCATTCCTTTAAAAGATCTTTGCGCTGTATTGTGGTTGTGTTTATCCTGGCCTTTTCCTCAGTCCTTAAACCCAGTCTGACAAAAATATATATAATAGAAATCTATTCTGAAAATGTGGGTCACATTTTGCTAAAAACTATTACCTTAGTCTATGTATGGAGACTTTTATGACATACTGTGTAAGGGAAAAAAAATCTAACTTATAAATTTGGTTTCTGAGGGAAATATATACATTATATTATGAGAGGAAAATTCTCATCTTATCCCGAAATGAGTAATTTGATATGCAGTGATCATGATGAATTACCTTGGCGAGTAAAGTTATAACAAAATATTATAAAATTATAAAATAAAATTTCGTCTTAAAATTTTTAATTTTGCAATAAATTCAGAACATGAAGCATTTTTGGCATATGAACAAAAACAAATCCAATGCTGGCTAAATTGCATGTACGCCGGGTAGCGTTCATGTTTGTCAGTGAAAAGCCTGTTTATTATTCTTTTTTTCACGCAATAAAAGCTGTTTCGAAAGAGTCAACCCACAACACCAACGTTGCCTTCGGCACGAGTTTACAAAGAGCTACGTGATTTTTCAGCACATTTCTATTAATTTTTTTTCTAACGTTGGTAATATTTTCGGGTGGCTACAACAAATTGTCTGCATTTGCATTATTTCTTACGGGAAAATTCGTATTGCAATAGGATTTTTTTCGCCTTAAGAACGAATTCAATTCGTATGCCGAGGTTCCGCCGTAACTCAATAGACATATCAGTAAATTAGTGTGTGACATCATTTAGAGGCTTTGCTTTTTAACAATACTTTGGCTCAGAAAATAGTTGGCAACACTGAGAAACCCTGAAAACGTCTCTGTTGTAGGGGTGCTATATTAAAGATAGAGAAAACTAGTTAAGAAATCTGAAAAAGCTTTTTTTTTTTAATTATTATTATTATTAGTAATGTTATAGATAAGTTAATTAAATGTTTGCAGTGTTCATAGGCTGGTTAGTAACATTCAGGATAAGTTTAGTATCTGTACAGAGCTCCATCAGCATGCTTATGAAACGCAGATGGCAACAAATACATAAAAATAAAATTAATAATAATAATAATAATAATAATCATCATCATCATCAATCCTGGCGCCATTTGAGGACAAAGCGGGGAAACTCACCAGTGCTGCACATAATCCGAGGGCACATGAGGCAAAGATCCGTAACTTCTTTCATCCATCTTTATGGGGACTTCGTGATAAACCAACATTCATATTTATTTAATCTTTAAAAAAAAATCTTATTCGTAGTGGCAACTTAGATCATGGAGAATGTTTCTAACCAGTCTATTCTCTTATGTAGCATGAATGCTAATCATCATATACCAAAAGACATTTGTGTCTAAGTTTATTTAATACATGACACTTAAGATAGCTAGGTAACATCCAGAAATGAAGTGATGCGATAAGCAGGACGACTGATTTAACTCCAAAAAACAAATAATCTCCCTGCTGAGTCAAGAGTCATTATTACATATCACTAATACAATTTACTTTCATTTTGTTTCCCGTGTATATCTATATCACGCTAGTTGTGTGTTTAAACACATTGTAACTATTATTCTTATTTTAATTATTATTATGGTTGTTGTTTTGTTAGCTGCTTTTGCTAGCACAGACGCTTAGCCAGCTAGCATGCTAGCTTTATGAATGGATGGTTAGCTAGCTATCTCAAACATCACGATGTCAAATTGTACTAAATAACAAAATATTTAATCCAGTCATAAATTAAAAATATACTTACCGTTATTAATGTGATCAAATAACAATAATAATCCGTTTATATATATATTTTTTGTATCCTAAGAAAAACAAATCCAGCTGAAGGCAACAAAGACCAACATAGCCGTTCCGCAGCAAGGAGTCACTCCGGCACTGGACTGTACCAAGTCAAGTGTACAAGAGGGGGGAAAGCCCGGTTTTCGATTTTAATATTTCTCTATTTATAAATAATTATTTGATATTTGAATTGTATAATATACGATGAATAAAATATTTCTAAAATTGACATGCTTTATTGTGTTTCTTGTATTTTGTCATAAATTCTTATAGACCTATTTTACTACATCCCCCCTTTCTTAATTTTTTTTTTAGTCTACCCGTTTCTTTGACGTTTAAATATTTCAGTGCCTGATGGGTATTGGCTGTCAAAGAAAGGCCACTTCCGGTTTTACACACTCCATAATGAAATTCTTTGCTTCTTTATAGTGTGTATGGCTGCAACCCCCATTCTTTACATATGACCTCAGAATCTAAGTCCTGTATGTGTCTTTCAGGGTTTGTGCAAATCCATGCAAACCCTCAGTGGTTATATCTGTTATATCTTTATGTAAATTTGCAAAGTCACAGTTCTGTGCAAAAGTTGTAGTCTTTTTTTGTTTGTAAAAAGATTGAGAGTGGTTTGAGAGTTCAACATATTTTTTTGTGAGGTGAATCTTATTTCTTTTATTTAAAAAAACATTATGGTACAAAAATTCCACTAAAGTAATTTCACCATAAATATAAAAATGTGTGTACAGTGATAAACATCTGCACATTCCAAACACAGTGGAACAAATTTCCAAAGCATTTACATCAAATTCTTACATAAAACAGAAAGGAAAATTAAATACAATCAGTATTTGACCAGAAAAAAAAGCACACAGTGGAACCTGGTCCTAGTGGACCACAAGACTGCATGCTTTTGTGCTTTCCTGGTGTTGCCGCATGAACCATTCCGTCTGAAGTCCAGTTTGTGAATCCTGTTTTGTACAGTTTGTGCAAACGTTCCAGTGCAAGAGCAGAAAATACCCTTGAGTTGAGGTCAGAAATCATAAATAAGCACCAACAAGACTTAGTGTGAAATATCATGCAAGTAGACCAATCCGTGCATCATGCATGACCTCGGGATTGTAAACATTGTAAAAATGGTCGAATAAAAATGCTGTGCTATAAATCATGGTGTGTTTAAAAATAAAGAAACAGAAACAACTAAATCACAGTCTGGAGTACTGCATTTTCACATTAGGAAAATATGCAGCGTATTTTACAGAATGCTGCTATCCATTCGTTCATTTTCTGTACCGCTTTTCCTGTGTAGGGTCGCAGGGGCATGAAGCTCAAGGCAAGGGAAACCATGGATGAGGTGTCAATCTTTTTCAGGGCATAAAAACACACACACTCACACCTAAATCACACACTATGGGCGATTTTGAAACAACAAATCACCCTATGTCACATGTCTTTGGACTACAAAAGTTTGTGGAGAAAACCTACAAACCATGAGGAGAACATGCAAACTCCACACACACAGATCAGAGATGAGATTCAAACCCCGAACCCTGGAGGTGCGAGGCAACAGCTCTCACCACTGAGGCCCTGTGCCCCACTGTACACTACCAGTCAAAAGTTTGGACACACCTTTAAATTCTATATTTCCTGATATTTCTTTGTACATTGTAAGTACTGAAAGCATCCAAAATATGCAATAATCTCCTTTGAACAGATGATATTGAAATGTGTCTGCTACTTATGCTCTGTAAAGCCTTCATAACGGCACGGAGGTGATGCTAATTGTTGATTTCTGAAGGTGGTAACTCTTAAATAAGCAGAGGTAAGTTTTTGTCTTGATTTCCAGGGAGGTTCGTCATGAGAGCCAGTTTCATCGTGGTGCTTGATGGGTTTCGCAAATGCACTTCAAAATTCTGTTTTTGCAAGAACTATTCCAGAATAGCTGACCTTTGTGTTTTTAAGTTTTAAAAAATTCTAATATTGTTTTAAAATGTAGAAAGTAAATCACTTTAAAAAACAAAAACAAAAAGGTGTGTCCAAACTTTTCACTGGTACTGTATGTTCAAGTAAAAAACATCATTTCTTCATACACATGTTGTACAGACATAAAATAAGATTTAAAAGGAAAAAAAACTGCTTTTAGAGTACATAATCTACACCTACAGGTCTACAAAACACAATAAATAGAAACACATAACTGGCAAGTCAGGTAACCTTTTTTTTTTTTAAGGTAAAATAATGAAATATGATATTACTTTCAGTTCAGAAGAGCACTTCCTTAGAGACATCAGAAATACTGTGATGTCTCGTTGTTGCTGGAGTAACTGATATCTGGGATCTGGTCTGCAAACGGCTGCTGCATTGTCCACTGGTTAGACCCAACCTGTCCCATATCTGACAAATGTTCTGCATGTGCAACATCTGGAACACCAACAGTCATTTAATAATGATGATGATGATATTGTTACTGGATGTTTGGAATTTTCTTCAGAATCTATTTGCATGCCAAAGGCGAATATTAAAAACGTATACTACTGTGCAAAAGTCTTGAGCAACCCCTAATTTCTTGATATATATATATATTTTTTATGTTGCTCACCTTGTTCATTAGAAGGGTAGAAGCTGCAGGTCTGTCGTGTTGCACTAGAAGAGCTTTCCCCATAGCCAGGGTCATGCTGCTCTTCTTTGATGGTCATTCTTTTTGCATCCTCTATAAACGAAAAAATGAGAAATGTTGATTTTTTTTTTTTTTAACTCACGCTGTACGGGTATGTACTGGTTTACTCTAGAAAACCATAAGTTAGGATTTTCTTTGACTGACTACAGTAACTCAAAATTCATTCCCAAATGAACCAAAGTTACCTTTGGCCAGAGTTAAGTCGAACGTATACTGTGTCTCCTCAATCTCATGATTGTCCGTCACACCCTTCAGCTCGTCCCGGAGTTCCTTCAGCTTAATATAGAAATGAACTTTGTCCTGAGCTCGCGGGAACTGAGCACAGCGCGGACTGGATGATGGCATCAGGTAACAAACCTGTTTGAAAAAAAAAATAATTTTAAAAAATAATAATAGTAATAAAAAAAAATCTCTGAGAGACATTTAACGGTTGTAAAATTACAACAATAAAAAAAACGATTGCTGAAGACGGTACCGTTTCCGTCTCTGGAACTTTGTAGGGCTGCAGTCCAAAGTCCAGGTTCTTGGCTTTCACTCCGAAGATCTCTTTACAGAATGTTTCATAAATACCTAAAATAAAACAACGAGGCTTTTCTCACATACTGTAAGTGAACAGGAATTTTTAAGGAAAGCATTTGCGGTTCACGTGACATTACATTTCCCATTGAAGGCTGCGATTCGTGGCCTGTATTTCTGTAGCTTTTCCAGAAGTTGTTTGCCTCCTTCGCGAATCTCTTTGCTGAAAAAACATGAAGGGTTTTATTTGTTTTTACTGACTTCAACCCACGCATGCTCTCTTACACCACCTGTAATAATAGTCATTTTATAGTAGTAATAATTAAGTAACAATATCACACAAGAGGGTGCGCTGTTGAGCTGGTTATCATCACTTACTCTAACCCTGATGATAACCAGCACAACATGACCTCAAGTGTGATAGTGCTTTTATACAACTGTCTCATAAACATCAGTTATCATCAACAGATTATTATTTTTATTTCACCAGTTTGCTGGTGATCATTTGCTTCGCCAACAAACATCCTTCCGAGATGGCGGAGCTGGCGACCGACAGTTAGTGTAATTAACAGTAGTGAAAGTAAAGAAAGTCTTAAATTCTTACTGGTATCATGAACCCGAGGTTATGTAATATATAAAAAAAAAAAAAAAAAAAAAACATACAGATGGTGGACAGTCCTGTAAATATATAATTATTTTTGTAATATCAGCTCCATTAACTTCCAGGTTCTGGGGTTAAATCCCAAATAGCGTTAAATGGAAAGATAGTGCTCCAAGGTGTACAATTCCTTGTCCCACATACCAAGTAGTGCCCTTGATCAGGGGTTACAAAGGGATTTGGAATTCAGCCTTGTGTTAGAAGCTAGTTAACGACTTACAAGCAGTTATTAAGTGGACAAAGTGGTCTTTAAAATGACAACATTATCAGGAGTATTCCGTGACTGGATATGAATGTGCATTTTCTCCTCGGTATTGCGTTCCACACTGACCTAGTTTCACCCAGGCTGCGACCTACAATTAGTGTAATAAACAATTATTGAATACCACCAACTATGTTATAGTTAAAAATGCCAGTGTTGTTGTGCTCTATTATCACCACTCGTGCAATGCTTCTTGTTCAATAATTTGAGGGTGGAGAGGTGTTACGTGGCACAAAGTGGAGTTTTACACCACCATGAAGTTCAATATTTTTCTAGAAACGCATGTTTTCTGCCCCATGTCACAGCAATATTCTAGTGATTACTCTCTCATGAAGTTACTAATTGCATTACTGAGTCTTGCTAGAAACACTTTCATGAACATCTCCACACAGACAACAATTAGATACTGTATTATTAGACAGACAGCTTATGTAGAATCCCCACCATTCAAGTCCCGTGACTGAGATTTTACTAAAGAAACAATAACCTGTTAGAACAAGAACATTGATTCTTGCCATAAAAGCTGGAACCATCAGAGATGCCAGTAATTTAAATGATTCAACACCTTATAACCAATCAGAATAAAAAGCTTACTGTGGTCTTGAGCTCGCTTTTAAAAAGTTGCTTACTTGGAAAGGTCTTTGCTCCCAGGTGTGGTCCTCTCTACCATATTAGTGAATCCGATGCCGTATTTTTCCGGAAGTGTCTGATCGTGCATGTAGTTCAGTTGCTCATCTGTGAGCCCTGATAAAAACAGGCATTTCCCTACAAGACAGCACACACACACACACACAAATTAGAAATGTTTACTTATTACTAGCACCTAAATCTTCATAAGAACAAGAAAAGTGTAAAAACTTCATACAGAAATGATTTCCTGGATTTGGGTAATGTCGTCCTTTATAGGCTGACAACAATCCCGGGTTGATGCCGATCTGCAAAATGATTACACGAACCAAAATATAACCATCCACAACACTACAGAATAAACAGTCCAGTACAAATATACATTGATTTGTGAAGCACTACACACTCCTATCATACACTCACTATCAGAATGTCCAGATTGTACGTGATCACGTCGGGCAGTTTTTTGGCCATGACCTCTTCCACAGACATGCCGTTAAATCTGTCCACAGTTCTTTTGGTTTTTTTCACAGTGACTTCAGCATCGGTTTGGTCACTTTTTTCCTGTTTGGGCGGTCTTCCACGCTTCTTTGCTCCTTTTTCAGGTGTTGCTGGAACAGCTACAAAGGTAATGTACAGGAAAACATTTCTTAAGACAGAGGATGCTTATATGTCTGAAACATTGCCTAACGATGACACCGGTTCAGAAACTAACCTCAGTTTCTTAAACCAAATGATTGGCTGCTTCACTAAACCAGGATTCACAGGCAGACACTTACAGTATGGGGTGTCTGATATAAATAGAGTCAGGTGTACTAAAGGCTCTCCTAAATTAAAAACAGTGCACTACAGACTCCCTTATGTTGAAGACAACAAGCTGTATCCTGAATTTTTACAGGATCTCCTACTTGTAGGAAAACCAGTGGCAATGCCCTACAGGCTCTTCTGAGTTTAAGAAAACAGAAAATACTTCATATCTATGTCCATCCCTACCAGCACTTGCACACAGTCGGTGTATGTGACAAGGCTGTCAGTACCTGGAGGCTGGACAGGCAGCTCGTGAAGCTGACTGGAAGGAGCTGGGTCTTTCTGGAATGACAAGTCATTCAAGAAGCTATATTCTCCGACATCTTCATGGTAATAAGGCGTGTTAACCATCTGGGTGTACTGAGGAACCGGCTCTGGCTGGACCTGCTGATGTGCTGAATGATACCTAAAATGAGCGGAAAACAAGAGATCAATGCAAACAATGAAATAATTTATCAAGCCATCAATCATGCCTCATTCATCATGGACTTCTGAGAAAACTGCTCACAAATAATATAGTACACTCGTAGTTTGCGTGACGCTGACATCAAGACAGACCACAAATCTACTTTTATAAACGTAATTATTGAAAATGTCCACGACTTGGGGTTTATACCACAGCACTGCTGAAGTCTAGTTTCAAGAGAGTCAGCACCGAGGCAAAGATTTATATTCCTTTCATCTATCCATCCAATATTTTATACACCTTATCCCATGTAGGCTTGCAGGGGTCCCAGAGCCACTCATTCACCTGGAATATGCCTGTGCCATCAGGGAGAGATGTGATAATCTGGTCATTCAGTACATTCAGGTCATAAGCTGATTTAATTTTATTGCCACATAACATTGCTGAGTCTAGACCTGACCAACTGAAGCAACCCCAGATCATAACACTGCCTCCAGAGGCTGGTACATTGTGCACCTATCGCTCTGGCATAGGGACTCATCAGACCACATGACCTTTGTTCCCCCCCCCCCCCCCATTGTTTCAAAGTCTATCTTTATGCTCAAATTCAAGTCGTCTTATGTTCACAACGCTGTTTAGTCCCAATCCTGCAAGTTCCCATCACACAATGTCAGTGTGTATGAGAATGCTCTGATTTTTACGGTCAATGTTTTTCCAATGCAACTTCATCAAGCGTTTAAGTGATCTCCAGTCATGATTTTCTTCCGACCCTGTTTTTCTTCACTTCAGCACTACTATTCTTCCAGGTTTTGATTCAAATATGTGTTACATCGTCCTTAATCCAGTTCCAGTTCAGACATGATGACAGATGCTGTAATCAT
Organism: Channallabes apus; assembly: GCA_030522415.1. NCBI lineage: Eukaryota > Metazoa > Chordata > Actinopteri > Siluriformes > Clariidae > Channallabes > Channallabes apus. The sequence goes on from CM060113.1 coordinate 35,443,664, forward strand.
ACGATGCTGGCGCTGATGAAATTAGAATTAAGAATTCAACTGTAAATGTTCACTACTTTGGGCTTAAACCATTCATTCATTCATCTTCTATACCGCTTAATCCTGTGTTCAGGATCGCGGGGGACCTGGAGCCTATCCCAAGAGACTTCGGGCACTAGGCGGGGTACACCCTGGACAGGGTACCAATCCATCGCAGGGCACACACACATACACACACTCACACACTACGGCCAATTTGGGAACTCCAATTAGCCTAACCTGCATATCTTTGGACTGTGGGAGGAAACCGGAGTACCCGGAGGAAACCCACCAAGCACCGGGAGAACATGCAAACTCCATGCACACAGAGACGGGAATCGAGCCTGGCCGGGGAATCGAACCCGGACCCTTGAGGTGCAAGGCGACAGTGCTAACCACTACACCGGGTTTAAACCAAATTAAACCCAAAGTAGTTAACATTTAAATTGATTATGATATTGATTTCTTTTTAAATTAATGTATGAGCATTGGTTTTTAATAACGGTTTCTTTAATAGCTCCTGGAATCACATCAACACAGTTCAGAATTATTTGCGGTTTATGCTTTCGGTCAGTGTAAACAAACAAACTTTGAGCGAATTATTTGTTAGAATTTTTTTTCAGGAGTCTCTTCACAACCATGATGAATGAAGCAAGATTGATGGCTTGATTAATGGCAAATATCCTTAGTTGTTGTCTTTACTTGATGCAGAGCGATAATCTGACCCTTCTGAAATGCTAATTACTAAATGTTGTTTACATATACTATCAAGCCAATAAATGATGTTTAAACTAAATTGTGATTTAACATCCATGATTTTAAGGATAGATTTTTTTTTTCTTTTAAACTATGTTTAAGCAACATGAACACTTGAGTTTCATTATTGTAATACTTGTAGTGAATATATAATGCTATCCTGATGTTGTTTCACTCACCAGTGTTGATATGAATCATAAGACTCCATGCACTCCCTCTGATACTCATTCTGCTTCTCCTCCATCTTAACTGCTGCATTTACTTTAATACAGTCATATGGATCTACATGCTACTGCCGCTTCTCTAGCTTTTCTCAGGCATTGTGAAGCGGCTTTGCTTAACAAACACGAATAACAGAATGCCACAATATATTAATAAGAACGATTTGATTTATAAAACATAAATATCTCTATAAAACTAAATAAAACATAATAACGTCTCGTGCCATTTCTACTCCATATAATCTAACATTAACTGATTGTTTGTACGGCACCGGAAGTAAGCACACAACGCAACGGCCGCACAATAAAAGCCGCACGCTTAACATTCATTACAATCAAAGAAAACCAAGACTTGTTAGATCTTTATTAAGCTAATATTTAATTAATTAATGTATTTGTTTTTTACAAATATATTAAACAAAACATTTATTTTTATTTACTTAAAATAGTAAAATAAAATGTTCTGCATTAGCATCCATACGTCCTGCGTGAATCCATTTCAAAACAAAAGTCTTTAACTCGCTCACGCAGAGCTAGCCAATTGTCTAAAACGATTATTTTGTCCTTATGTGGGATGTTATTCCTGTAGTGTTTGAATGCTAAATAAATACTTATATCCACAAGATATAATTATTAGCACTTTAAAATGTCCTTATAATAGTATCCCAAACACGAACTCCCGGGGTGGTGGGATTTATTATGATCGTTAAATTAAATAGTTATATATTTAAACTCAATACAAACGTATTAATTTGTAATGATGTCGAAGATCTAAGAAATGCTCTATATCTATATCAATGTTTTTTATTCCATTTTTTGTTAGAGCTGTGCCTTTCCAGGCCGCTAGTTGGCAGTAAAACGCCATAATGTTTGCTTTACAACCTTAAGTCAAAAGAGAAAAAGAAAAAAAAGAAGACAAAAACATGCTTCCCTGCTATATTTAATTTTTAGAGGTTTGTTTGTGAGCGTTTCAATCTATATATAAATATATAAACATAACATTATTAGGATTTGGAGTTAAATACGCTTATGTAAAATTTGTGTCGGCAATATTTTGTTAATATTACTAACTAACCTTAGCTGTTAGTGGTGAATGTCACCTTAGATAGTGTACACTGTTTTAATTTCTCAGCCTTCAGTCTGACTCTAATCAAACTGACTCAGAATTTTGCACGATATAGATAAAGTCTTTGTATTAAAACAGTAAGATCTTTATCCTGCTCTACTACATTATTTTGCACAGATTAATGATGTGTCAGTCTTTTAAGTGCATCTTAAGAGTCGACCCCTGAGCTAGTTTATTTATTCTCTTAAACGTTTTGTAATTTAATCAAAATGTTTTATTTGAAACATGAATGTAAAAAGATGCTTACTGTGATTGTGTATTTCTAGTAGGGAACGATATTGTCGTGATACCTAGGTGCCGATTTGGTTCATACGAGGTGGTATCAAAAAGTTTTAAGACTAGTTTTGTAACACACCAACAGATGGCAGCACAAGGCTGCACGCGCAGTCACACAGAGCACCGAGCTTCATAAGTCAGCGTGCCAAAAGACATTGTCCTGTGGACATCGGGAGCCATGCAAATGGTGCTATCCTGACCACGTCATCATGGACAGCAAAGTAGAACAAAGAGTTAATATAAAATTCCGTGTGGAACTGGGCAAATCTGCAACAGCATCCTCAGGTGTGATTTGAAGATGTGCCATTGTTGCTGCCATGTTTGTCCTTTGGCTGCTGACCCAGGAGCAAAAGGAGTCCTGAGAATGACTCATGCTTCATGACGTTGATCAATCATAATAACAATAATTTCTCGTTTGTACCTTACAGCACAGTGGAAGAGCCCATAATCTCCGCGACCGAGAAGGTGAGGCAGGTCTGCAGTTAATATACCTGCCAAGTTCAACCAAGTTCATACTAATCATCTTTTTTGACATTCACAGCATTAGGCATCAAGAATTCGTCCTCAGGAGCCAGACCATCAATAGCGAATTCTACTGCCAGTTTTTAAGGCATCTGAGGGAGGACAAAAGCAATCCATGCGAAAGCGACTGGATCTGTGCCGTGCAAATCTCAAAACTTTTTGATACTACCTCTGTACCTCTGATTCTGTAAGCATTTGGCTTCTTACTGGAGGCAAGTTCTCAAGGTAAACATTTCTGTATTGTGATATGAATTTTCCCATAAGAAATAATGATAATCCGTTCTTGCCACCCAAAAAATATTACCAATATTACAAAAAAAACAAACGGCACAAAAATCATTGTTTTTGCACAATTGCCGAAGGCAATGTTGGTCTCGTCGGTTGCCTCTTTCAAAACAGCTTTCTCTGACTGAAAATTCATAAATTAATTTCACTTGGATTTCCACTGACGAAAACATGTTTTGAACTTAGCCAGCATTCGGTTGGTTTGTTTGTATGCTGAAACTGCTTCATATGCAAAATTTAAATTCATAAGGGAGTTTTATATGCAGAGGTTCCACTGTTTAACGATTTTACAAATATCCTGAGTCCATATTAAATCTTTTCTGATTTTATTACAATTTTAAGACTTTGAAACTTTAATAAAAAAAATGTCATAACTCAACCTTACCTTCAGTCAACAGCTTAACCACTGAATAATTAAATTTAGCTTGTTCCAAATAGCATTAGTTTTCTCTATTAAAAACCATGCAAAGCATTTAAACAATACAAACTAACTTTGTACATATAATCCAACATAGTTATTATTTCTAAACAAGCTTGGCAAATAATTCATTCCTACCACTGTAAGAATGACCATACCATTCATTCCTAAGTGTGTGAGTAGTTCAGAGTGTACTACTGTAGGATTAGAAATGAATGGCCTCAAAAACAGCTTTTTTTTTTCTTTAGTCTTGGTGATCTAAATATTAATTTAAATCGATTTTACAAAATGTCTTTTGAAGTAATGTTATTCTGTTAGTTAGGCTGAGTAAGTTAATAATTATATAATTATTTCAAATTTTTTAGACTGGGTTATACAAAAAGTAATAACCCTTAAAACCCTATCCCTAAAAAATTATAAATTTTGTGAACGTGGTTTGGTATAGATTTTTAAAAAAAAATGCTTTTGGTAGAAAAAAACCGAGACTCATTGTTGAATTGAGCTAAATAATCAAATACACTAAAATCCTAATAATACTAGATACAAATATTTATGTAGTCTAAAGTATCCAACTCAGTATTTGTGAACATGTCTGTGTCGAATATTGACTAATAGAGTTAACTGTTGTATAAATGGAAGAAGTGGCTGCTTGGATTTGTGCTTTAGAAGTACATTAAGCATTGATTTTGACAATCAAAGTGTTGTAATACAGTGAAAGCATATTTATTTCTTTATTTCATCCAGTTGCGATAACGTTTCCTGATATAAAGATGCCCGCGGGTGTGTCTTGGCCGAAATACCTGAAAATGTTGGGAGCCAGCATGTTGTCCATGTTTGCTGGTGCTGAGGTTGTCCATCGGTATTACCGCCCTGATTTGGTATGTTTTCCAGGGTTTTTTTTCCCCCTTATAAAGGATGAATTTATTTAGTAAGAAAACGATCTATGAGTATTTCTTCTTATTTTTGTTTTTCTTAAAGAGCATTCCGGGAATTCCTCCGAAGCCTGGAGAACTGCAAACAGAACTTCTTGGACTGAAGACTAAACAGACATCCTCTGAGAAACACTGATGACATTTTTAGATAATAAATCTTTGTGTGTGTGTGTGTGTGTGTGTGTGTGTGTGTGTGTGTGTGAGAACCTAATGTAAAGATGTAAACGTTACAGTATGGTGACCTTTAAATACTTTATTGCTTATTCAAGAATAAAAGTTCTTGTATTTTTAGAAATGTCATTTTGTTGGGTGACATAAGTGTATAACAGAATTCCATCTCTAAGTTTTAGACTAATATAAAATGTGAACAATATTTTTTAACTATTTATTACATTGTAGCTTTGTAACAGGGGCTCTCAACATAGTGTGTCGTCTGTAGGGTGCATCTGTTGCATTTAAATAAACCATGCACACTGTCCACTATAATAGGAACATCTGTCCATATGCATGTTTATAGAGTTCTCCAATCAGCTTGTCATGTGGCAGCAGCATAAAATCCTAGAGATACAGACCAAGTCTGTGTTCTGTTTCACAGGGAGCAATTTTTCTGACCACATTTCTTACACAAAGTTGATGCTTCATTACTGTCCTCACTCTCACTCTTCGTCTATACTGCTTTATCCTGTATTTAGGGTCGCTATCCCAGGAGACTTGGGGCACGAGGCAAGGAACAATCCATCGCAGTTCACACAAACATACACTCATTCATTCACACATTATGTTAAATTTGGGAATGGCAATTAGGATAATCTGCATGTCTTTGGACTGTGGGAGGAAACCAGAGTCCCTACAGGAAACCCACCAAGCACGGGGAGAACATGCAAACTCCATACACACAGAGACGGGAATCAAACCCGAACCCTTGAGGTGCCAGGAGACAGTGCTAACCACTAAGCCACAACCCCGCCTCATTACTTTCATTGCATCATTGCAGGTCAATAATTTAATATGGAGTTGGTCCCCCTTTTGCAGCTGTAACATCTTCCACTCTTTCTGGAAGGTTCTCCACAAGATTTTGAAGTGTTTCTGAGGGAATTCCTGCCCATTCATTCTGTTGAGTATTTATGAGGTCTGGCTGACTCGTAATCTCCAGCTAACATTTTTCTCCCTTAACTAATGGGAGAAATCACTTCAGAAGCATGTTTAATAGTCTTTCTCTTTCACGTTATCTTCATTTAAAAAAAATTATAAACAGCGTACAGTAGCAAGCGTCGCGCTCGCGCTCGTAGGACCGCGCGCGGCTCAGTACGCTGATTGGTTAAGTAAATGGTGACGTAACGGCTCGCGTCACGCTCCGAGATACGACCCAGGCCTCGAGGCGAGGCTGTATACAGAGTCAGGCTCAGAGCCGCTTCTTCAGCTCCACACGAGTCCGGATCCTCGGAGCTTCCCCCCAGTTACAGTTAGAGCCATGCCGGTGTTGTCTTTGCCCTTGTGTCGGCTGCTCAGGCCCCGGGGGTGTAACAGCAAGCTGTTTAAGCGGGTGAAAGCGCTCTACTCGGCGTGTCCGGCTCTCGGCTCCAGCGGGAGGATCTGTCACCCAGAGCCGGGACACGCGCGGTCAGCGGCCGGCATGTGCACCAGCGAGCCGCGGGGAGACACCACCGACTGGCTGTGGTCTGTGTACAACCAAACGAAACGGCAGACTGAAGGTTAGAACCTGTAGTTCTGTAATAAACCTGAAAAAGAATCAGACTTTCAGGCAGGGCTGTGCGATATGATACCGAGAAGCCATTTCTACAACGAGACTTGGATCACGATATTCAGGTTTACTATTTAGATAGACAGACTTTGATTGCACAATGTACTGTATGTAGGACATCCAAAAGTTTTCAGAATGGCACAATTATTAATTTTCATAAAGTCTGCTGCTTTAATGTTTTAAGATCTTCTTATCAGATGTTACTATGGTATAACTGATTATAATCACAAAGCAATTCATAAATGTCAAAGGCATGTCAGGATAAGAAAAGGTGCATCCAGAGACCTCTCATGTGTGAGGTTGTTTCTCAGCCAAGATAATGGGCTCTCTCACAATTTTGCCTAAGAACACAGCCATGAATTAAGAATGGTACAAAAACATCCCCCGAGAGCAACTTCTCCCAAACATTCAAAAGCAGTTTGGTGACGATGCCTTTTCCAGCATAAGGCAAAAGTGATAACTACTGTAAGTGGCTCAGGGAACAAAACATTGAAATTTTCGGTCCATGGCAGAAACTCTGCAGACCGTAATCCTAAATGGCGAACTTGTGGTCAATCCTCAAGAGTTGGATGGACCAAAAAAAAAAAGGAAAAATTCTGAAAACTCCAAGAATCAACCAAGGCATGGCGCAGAATTTGATTGACAGCATTCAATTCAATTCAATTTTATTTATATAGCGCTTTTAACAATGGTCATTGTCTCAAAGCAGCTTCACAAAAATTAAAGAAATTTAACAAAAAAAAAATAAATAAATAAATAATTATTATAGAAAAGAAAATAATTGGAAGTGTGGATGTGTGAGAAAAATGTGCAGATAATAATAATGAGACGAATGAATGAAATTTCTCTGATGAGCAAGCCAAGGGTGACGGCGACGGTGGCAAGGAAAAACTCCCTGAGATGGCATTAGGAAGAAACCTTGAGAGGAACCAGACTCAACAGGGAACCCATCCTCATTTGGGCGATAACAGATAGAAATGATATAACATCTTGTGTGTTGTGCAGGTGAAAATTCATTATGACAGAAATTATTTAAATTGACATGAAGACCAGTTCAGCATAGGGACGAGTCAGTAGGTGCAGAGGGCAGATGAGGTCTGGATCACTGGAAGCACAGGAGCAGCATGTGTAGCTCCAACCATCATAAAGCTGAATCCAGCTGGAGCTGGTCCTTCTCTGGATGCCTCAGGAACCTCGCAGGGTCGGCCTTTGTCTACTGAAGCTGGCAAAATCTCCCGATGCCTCGGGATGGGTAGAGAAATACAGAACAGATGGGGAGAATTAGCGTAGTTGCCATTCGGTATAGGTGTACTGGAGTATGAGATTATGGGATGAGTTATGTGTATGCCAGATTAAAAAGATGCGTCTTGAGTCTACTTTTGAACTGAGAAACTGTGTCTGCTCCCCGAACACTGTCTGGAAGGCTATTCCAAAGCTTTGGAGCTAAATATGAAAAAGCCCTACCCCCTTTTGTAGATTTTGAAATTCTGGGAACTACCAGAAGTCCGGAGCTTTGTGATCTTAAGGCGCGTGGTGGATTGTAGCGTATCAGAAGACTGGTTAGGTATGTGGGAGCTAAACCATTTAAGGCCTTGTATGTAAGTAATACTATTTTGTAATTTATTCTAAACTGAACAGGTAGCCAGTGCAGGGATGATAATATTGGGGTTATATGATCATATTTTCTGGATCTAGTGAGAACCCTGGCAGCTGCATTTTGGATTAACTGAAGCTTGTTTATTGAGGATGCAGGACAACCACCTAGTAATGCATTACAATAGTCCAGTCTGGAGGTCATGAATGCATGAACTAGCTTTTCTGCATCAGATACGGATAAGATGTTCCTAAGTTTAGCAATATTTCGAAGATGGAAAAAGGCTGTTTTTGTGATATTTGAAATATGATTTTCAAAAGACAAGTTACTGTCTAATATTACTCCCAGATCTTTTACTGCTGAGCTGGTAGTAACAGTACATCCTTCTAAGCGCAGGCTGAATTGTGAAAGCTGTTGTGTGCTGGTTTTTGGGCCAATAAGTAATATCTCTGTCTTATCTGAATTTAATAAAAGAAAGTTATTGGTCATCCAATCTTTTATGTCCTGGACACACTCAGTTAATCTAGACAACTTAGGTATTTCGTCTGGTTTAGTTGAGATATATAATTGGGTATCATCAGCATAACAATGGAAACTAATCCCATGTCTTCTTATGATGTTACCCAAGGGAAGCATGTATATTGAGAACAACAGAGGTCCTAAAACTGACCCTTGTGGGACCCCATATTTCACTGGCATTACACCAGACAGTTCTCCATTTAGATCTACAAAATGGTAGCGATCAGACAGGTAAGATCTAAACCATTTTAATGCCTGTCCCTGAATACCTATATAATTTTGTAAGCAATCTATGAGAATATTATGATCTATAGTGTCGAATGCAGCACTAAGATCGAGCAGGACTAGCAATGAGATGCAGCCTTGGTCTGAAGCTAAAAACAAGTCGTTTGTAATCTTAACTAGTGCAGTTTCTGTGCTATGATGGGGCCTGAAACCTGACTGAAATTCTTCAAGGATGTTGTTATCCTGCAAGAATGTGCAAATTTGAGCTGATACTACTTTTTCTAGTATTTTTGATATGAACGGAAGGTTTGAAATCGGTCTGTAATTTGTTATTTCATTCGCGTCCAAATTAGATTTTTTAAGAAGCGGCTTAATAACTGCTAACTTGAAAGGGTTAGGGACGTGACCTAGATGTAATGAAGAATTAATAATGTTTAGAAGTGGTTCTCCAACCGTAAGCATCACTTCTTTTAAAAATCTGGTTGGGATTGGGTCTAACAGGCACGTTGTTGATTTAGCCGAGGTGATGAGTTTATACAGCTCTTCCTGTCCTATACCTGTAAAGCAGTGAAAATCTAAATGTGAAGCTATAGGCTGAACTGGATCGTGAGATACTATTAGAGGCTGAACCTCCATTATTTTCTTCCTGATATTATTGATTTTTTCATTAAAGAAGTCCATAAAGTCTTCACTTCTAAACTGTGATGGGATACTCTCTGCGGGCATCTTAGGTTTTGTTAGGCGAGCCACTGTACTAAATAAGAACCTGGGATTGTTTTGGTTTCTTGCTATCAGTTGGCTAAGATGCTCGGTCCTAGCAGTTTTTAGAGCCTGTCTATAGCTGCACATAATGTCTTTATACGCAATTCGAAAAACTTCTAATTTAGTTTTCCTCCATTTTCGCTCGAGGTTACGGGTTGCTCTCTTTAGGGCGCGAGTATGATTGTTGTACCACGGTGCAAATGTTTTATCTCTGACTTTTTTTAATCTGATGGGAGCAACAGTGTCTAATGTACTGGTAAGAATAGTGCCCATGCTGCTAGTCACTTCATCTAGATCATCTGCATTTAGGGGTCTAATAAGAAATTGGGACCGATCCGGCAGATTACTTGTGAATCTGTCTTTAGTAGTGGGATTCATATTTCTAACAGATTGATAACGTGGGGAGACACAGCTAATCTGTTCTACGGGTAGAGTATATGTCAGGAGGTGATGATCTGTGATATCATCACTTTGAGGTATGATCTCTATATTAGAGACATCTATACCATGGGATATAATTAAATCTAGCGTATGATTAAAGCGGTGAGTTGCTCCAATTATATTTTGCTTAACCCCAAAGGAATTTAGTAAATCCATAAATGTGAGTGCTAAAGCGTCGTTAGCATCATCTACATGAATGTTAAAGTCTCCTACTATCAACACTTTGTCAGAGTTAACCAATAGGTCTGATAGCAGATGTCCAAATTCTTTAAGAAAATCGCCATATGGCCCCGGGGGTCTGTACACGGTGGCCAGGGTAAAATATAGCAAGGGTTTATTACGTATTTCATTTAGTGCAACATTAATGATAAGCACTTCAAATTAATTAAACCTGGGCCTTATTTTCTGGGTAACAGTGAGTACATCAGTGGCGACACCACCACTGCGACCAATTAGACGGGGCTCGTGCTTATAGAAATATCCTGACGGAGTAGACTCATTCAGACCAAAATATTCATTTGGTTTAAGCCAGGTTTCGGTGAGACAGAGTGCGTCAAGGCAATAATCTGAGATAATTTCATTAACAATAAGTGCTTTAGGCGCAAGGGATCTAATGTTGAGTAGTCCAAACTTTAGAGGTGGATTTTGACTACTTATTTTGCCTTTTTCTGGTTTTATGGTTATCAGATTGTTTCGGGCAAATTTAACAAATTTATTCTTTTTTTCTCAGTATTCGGGGAACAGACACAGATTCTATAGGACAAGCTATGTGTGTTTGTCTATCACTACGGTGAGTTGTGATGTGGCTAATATGTTTGGAATCTACAGTATGACTTACCGCCAGTCAGATGGTTCGTAGTGTTCTGGAGATGTTGTCAGAGAGGACCGCTGCTCCAGCTCTGCTAGGGTGTAGGCCATCGGTGTGATAGAGCCTAGGACGCTCCCAGAAAACATACCAGTTATCAACAATGCGTAATTTCTGTTGTTGACACCAAGATTGTAACCATTCATTAAAGGCAAATAATCTACTGAACTTCTCGATTCCTCGCTGAAATGTGGGAAGCGGTCCAGATACGATGATCCTTGTCGTGGGTGATGTGCTGCGGACCTTCTCAACCAGGCTCCTGAAGTCCTTCTTTAGGATCTCCGTCTGCCTCAGCCTGGTGTCGTTCGTGCCGGCATGAAGAACCACAGCTCCAATGTTCCTCCTAAGGGCAGCAGGCACCTGTGCAGCAACATCAAGAACACGTGCACCAGGTAAACAGCGTGTGTGCACCTTACCTTTAGCCGTGGTAGCACGCACGTGACGAACGATGGAGTCTCCGATGACCAGGACGTCGTGTGCCGTCTCACGGAGAGGAGCGAAGCGGTTTCGGGTCGAGATGTCGAAGATGGGTGGTGGCGGAGGGGGAGAGGTCCTCGCCCAGGGCTTGGCGTGCTTCTTCCGCTGCTGCTGTATCCAGGGTCCGTGGTATCCCGGCGCCGGGGTGTAGGAAAACTGGGCGGGCTGCGTCCTTGGTGTGTTGGACCTGGGCAGAGAAACACGCGGGGTTGAGGTTGTCGGAGAGCTTGTGTCACGCCGAGAATTTACCTGGGACAGGTGAGTGTCGGTCCGCGTCGATTCCAGCGTGGCTTTCCGCTGCTGTAGCCGGGCCAGCTTCACCTGTAGCTCACGGATCAGCTTCTCCACGGCCTCCAGCTCCAAATCCACCGAGTGCAGCTCCAATGGCTCCTCACCTGCACTCAGAGGCAGAATCACAACCGACATGGTGTGTAAACACGGAAAATAATCGGTGTGAAGAAGCGAAAACAAACTTTACAAACAAACGTGATAGCCGGGCTAACGGGCTAGCGATGCTAATGCTAATTAGCGATGCTAATGCCGGCTAAAAGCGGTGTGCTGCAAAACAATTAAAACTTAACGATATAACACGCGTTTCGAGTAAATATATTATAAGATACTTATCCGTTTTATGTACACTCTTCGTAAGGGGACGAAAAAGTTTAAAAGTTGGTCAGTATGGCGGAGCTCGGAAAAAAGCAGCGTCTCAGCGTCCTCGTACAGCATGCATGGCGAATTGTGGAGGTCTTGAAAAAGAAGGGTCAATGCTGCAAATAAAAGACTTTTCTGTTAACCTCCACCAAAAAAAACAAAAACAAAACCTTTCCCTACCGTGTTGACTGATGGTGCATAGTTAGTAACCTGGTAATCCAGTGTAGTGTCTGTCTAATGAGCACATTTCTAAGTCTCTCTGGATAGGAGTGTCTGCCACATATCTAAATATAAATGCATATCGTATACCATAGTAAAGTCTAACAAAAAGATCTAAAAGAATAAACAATGAAACAGCAGACTTTGTGAAAATGAATATTTGTGCCATTCTCAAAACTTTTGGCCAGAACTGTACACAGGGTAATGTAAGAACTGACCAAAAGTTACTTTTGTGAATGTTAGTCAATGTAGAAAACTCTTGCCTCTTGTCACCGTTCCGTACTCTGCCGTTTACTCTCTGGATCGTAGTGGTGAATCCATGTCTCGTCACCAGTAATGATTCTCTTTAGGAAACTTTCACCTTCCTTAGAGTATCGGTCCAAATTCTGTTTGCAGATATCCAAACGCTTCTGGTTAAGCTCTTCTGTGAGTTGTTTCGACATCAGGTACGCCTTCAGACCACAAAAAATTGAATCACTTCATGCTTCTCTTCTTTCATGCAAATCACAAGTGACGCATCCATTCTTTCTTGCACCACAGTTACAAATGAACTGATGTAACACGTTCACGCCTGCAGAGCAGTGACGGTGGAGACAGTAGCCTTGAACGGAAAGCACTAATAAGTGCAGCCTGCAAAAGTTTTAATATAACTGCAATGACGTATTTTGGAGGTGTGGCTTTACAGTGTACTCACACTAAGTGAAGTATACAATGCACAAGCCCGTTTGACCCCCAAAGTCCAGTTGTTTGACTGGTCTGGTCGCTCCCGCTCCATGCGGTTTGCTCTCGTCCTCTTGAAGAAGTTTGCTTGGGCACAGTTGAGCTGGACCCGAGAACAGAGCTTTTATACTTATTCTTTAGTATAAAAGCTAATTAAAGATGCAGCACAAGCTGAAGGTACATGTGCAAAATATATACCTGGTTTCCCTCCAGTGACAAAGAAAACCACATTTTGGTAGTTATTTCTAAATCTACTGCACATTTTTAACATTTAAAGGAGTTCCTGGGAGGCTAGAGTCTACCTGGGATCTACCTTGATGGTATCCAAGCACTAATGAAACGCTGTGATAAGTGCATTGGTGTAGCAGGAGTTTATATAAAGAACAATTGACAATGCTACAGACATTCCCAGTTTATTCTGTTTACGCTGGATCAAGACACATGCGTATCTACTTTGAAATATGGAGACTTTAAACCCTCAGCCACTGTCATTAATTTTACTGTAGTAACTGAATAACATGCTTGAAATGAATATGTGAATAATGAGCAGGGACTTTATTTTACACCTCAGGTTTAATCCCAAGGATCTCAAACAATTTTGTGAACCCGGATACCATTTTCGTCAACAACGAGATGAGCTTGCAGGACATTGAGATCTACGGTTTTGACTACGACTACACCTTGGCCTTTTACTCCAGCCATCTCCACACTCTGATCTTCAATGTGGCTCGAGATATTCTCATCCAACAGCACAGGGTCTGTACACAATAATATATGCAGTGTATAAGTCTAGAGGCAGTTTAGTTGTTAAAAGTCATTAATGGACAAATAATTTTTGTTTTTGTTTTTTTCTTTGAAAATTAAATCAGAAAAGAAATCCAACAAACAAAAAGATTGGTGGTAGTTAAAAGTTGTGGTATTTTAATAATTATTACATTTTGGTGTCAGTCTAAACCCCATTTAAAAATCAGGAAACACCATGAAGTTAGAAGCTGTGTCCAAACTTTTGACTGATAGTGTATACGAATAACTTTACGAGATCTTGCAACATTGCATCATTTTTTTTTCTTCAACATCTTTTTTTTTTTTTTTTTTCCCTTTCATGTTCCTGCAGGGCCTTTATACTGTAACATTCACTCTTCAACTGTTCATTTAAATGTTATTGATTTCATACTGTGAGTTTTATGATGGATCGTAGTCCGGAGTAATATTTGACCCTATATTAATTTCTCTGTTTGCTCCAGTACCCAGAAGGATTGAAGACCTATAACTACATCCCTGATTTTGTGGTTCGGGGGCTGCATTATGACGTTCAGAAGGTGTGTAGCTGCTCATGGGGTGTGCTTCGTGTTTACATCATATTATGACTGTGATCTCTCCTACATGTTTTCAGGCTTTACTGATGAAGATCGATGCTTTTCACTACATCCAGCTAGGAACAGTTTACAGGTATGTAGTGCAGTTAGCGCCTGTAAGATTGTACAGTGGTACTTCGGCCTTGCGAATTTTGCGAAAATTAAATGTTTTTACTGTATATGCAAAAATATGATAATGTTGGAAATGGGTAATATTTTTGGGTGGCTGGAACGGATTATCTGCATATACATTATTTCCTATGGGAAAATGCGTTTCTCAATACGAAAGTTCATCTTTAGAACTCGCCTCCGGGAACGGATTGAATTCGTATGTCGAGGTGCCACTTTATTGTATTGTATTGCATACATTTTGTGGAATTGTGTGTTCTCCTGCAGGGGTCTTCACCCTGTACCAGACAAAGAAGTCATTGCCATGTACGAGGGTTCTCATGTACCTCTGGAAATCATGAGTGACTTTTACGGCAAGGTTGGTCATTTATAAACATGCCTGGTTTTCACAGACAGTGTGTCAGGTCTGTTATGCGAAAGCTCTGTTTTCTCAGACAGTCTGAAACTGAGACCCTATGATTATGTCTCTATGGCAACACGGGGAGCTCACTTTATGTAAAATACTGTCATTAGAAAAAATCTTTGCGAAATTGTTTCAGATGGTGAATCCATGCCTGAAGAAGGAAATAACTATTTTACTGATAGATCAGTACGGCGGTCATGCTACATAACCTTGACATGTTTAGCATTCTTTTCTTTTTTTTTTCCCCCCATGTGCTTATTACTGATCTTAATGTTCAGATCATGACTTTTCTTACCAGATCCTACATTTAAACTCTTTCTCTCTCTCTCTCTCTGTTGTTGATCCAACCTATTATCTATTTGTGTATAGGGCTTGCTTTTGTCCAAAATGGAAGAATTTTTTTTTAATATAAATTAGTTCTTCGAAAAATTAAGCATTTTTAATGTGTTTTATTAATAGTGTTATCTGTTGGTTATCCTCCAAATAAAAAGTCTTAAGTCTTAAATTACTGTCTAATTTGGTTCTATAAGGTTCTGTCTAATCAATAATAGTCATTCTGTTTCCAGATGTATGTTCGTTCTTCCTCAATCATTAAAAGAGTAAAGCTGAGTTAAGATGAGCTCCGAACATTTAGTTTCAAGTTTCAGCAATCAGCTTCCATTATTTTACTATTTTAGCTACTATTCTCAGCTTTGACTAAGATTACATGGTCTGAAAAGGGAAGAAATTTGTGTGGAATTTAATTTTGTAAATGTCAAAGAAGATATTTTATTACAGCTGTGGTTGAGAGGAATTTGACACGTCGATGTTTAACATTATGTATATCATACTTGTTAGAAAGCGAGTTCCACCAGGAAATGTGAAGTGTGGTTTAGCACTAAAGGACCCTTTGCCTTACTTGTGTTCAAAGTAAGGCAAAAAAGAAACTGTCAAGATTCAAACCAGTCAGATCAGTTCTTCCAATTCGGTGATGCAGAGATATTGACGTAGAAATCCGGTGTAACTTACAACTCTTAGAGGTTTTGTCTCCGAATTCAACTCGGACTTTACTTGTCTTGTTTCCTCATATCCATGCCCTGTTGTGTGCAGAGCTCACATGGACTCACAATGAAACAGTTCATGGACATCTTCTCACTGCCAGAGATGACCTTGCTGTCGTGTGTCAATGATTACTTCATGAAGCACAACATTGACTATGAGCCTGTGCATCTCTACAAAGACGTCAAGGTCAGACGAGAAGACACCAAACACTACTATTATATACATATACAATTAGGTTATGCGAGTAACAAAAATGAAAAAGGCATTCGTGTCAACCTGGGACTTAGTTGCAGAATAACACTTTTATCGGACTAAAAACTGGGATATACAGTAAGCACTAATGCACTTATCTCAGTGTTCCACTAGTGCTTGAATACGATCAAGATGGAAAGTTTTTTCAAAGCCAGGAAATCTGCTTCACAACAGACTGGATTGCACCACCACATGATTACTTTCCTATAACAGCGTGTATTTAACTTCCTACTTACAGGGTTTGGACAATGAAACCAATTTAGTGTTGGAGGTTTCATGGCTGAATTTGACTATCCTGGTGGCCAATCTTCATTGATTGCACATTCCACCAGTAAGAGCAGAGTGTGAACAGAGTGTGAAGGTTTAATTAGCGCAGTAATAGCACAGTTTTGCTTAAAATATTGCAATGCACACAACATTATGGGTGACATATTAGAGTTCAAAAAAGGACAAATTGTTGGTGTGCTGTCTGTGACAAGAGACAGCAAGTCTTTGTGATGTATCAAGAGCCACGGTATCCAGGGTAATGTCAGCATACCACCAAAAAGGACGAACCACATCCAACAGGAGTAACTGTGGACGCAAGAGGAAGCTGCCTTAAAGAGTGTCCGGGTGCTAACCCAGATTGTATCCAAAAACATAAAACCACAGCTGCCCAACTCACTGCAGAATTAAATGTGCACCTCAACTCTCCTGTTTCCACCAAAACTGTACATTGGGGCCTCCACAGGGTCAATGTACATGGCCCAGCTGCTATAGTCAAACCTTTGGTCACTTGGTGCCAATGCCAAACGTTGGTTTCAATGGTTCCAGCAGCAAAAATCTTGGGCTGTGGACAATATGAAACATGTATTGTTCTCTGATGTGTCCACCTTCACTGTCTTTCCCACATCCGGGAGAGTTACGGTGAGGAGAAGCCCCAAAGAAGCGTACCACCCAGACTGTTGCATGTCCAGAGTGAAGCATGGGGGGGTGGATCAGTGATGGTTTGGGCTGCAATATCATGACATTCCCTAGGCCCAATACTTGTGCTAGATAAGCGCATCACTGAAAGGGCTACTGAACCATTCTGGAGGATCATGTGCACCCAGTGGTTCAAACATTGTATCCTGAAGGCGGTGCCGTGTATCAGGATGATAACACACCAATATACACAGCAAGACTGGTGACAGAGTGGTTTGATGAACATGAAAGTGAGGTTGAACATCTCCCATTGCCTGCACAGTCACCAGATCTAAATATTATTGAGCCACTTTGGGGTGTTTTGGAGGAGCGAGTCAGGAAACGTTTTCCTCCACCAGCATCATGTAGTGACCTGGCCACTATTCTGCAAGTCAAAATCCCTCTGGCCACTGTGCAGGACTTATATTCGTCAATTCCCAAGACGAGTTGATGCTGTATTGGCCGCCAAGGAGGCCATACACCATACTAATGAATTATTGTAGTCTAAAATCAGGCGTTTCAGTTTCATTGTCCAACCCCTGAATGCAAATGCATTTTATTTTGTCTCTCAAAAATTTACTCAGTCTTTCAAAATCACTAAATAAAGTTCTGCAGTGACTCCATGCCTGAAGCTCCTTCTTCTTGCTGTGAAACCCAAAAGCAACAAATTTAACATTAAGCAAATCCTAACTCATGTCCTTAGCACATGTTCTCTCCATGACATTTAGTTGATCCTGTTCATGCTGGATAAGTGCCTAGAAGTGTCACTTTTTCTGAACTAAATGAATGAGAGTGCTCACAGGAGGTTGACTGGCAGGGCTGCCATGTTCGCGTCTTTGTTCCAAGCTTTGATGTTTAGTGTCTGGTTTATTTTCTGTGCTTCCAGGAGGCCATAAGAGATGTCCATGTGAAGGGAATCATGTATCGAGCTGTTGAAGCGGATATCGGTACATTGGAAATGCTTAGAATTTATTGTTTTGTTCTTTGGTTTGTTAAAAAAACTGTTCTTGTGATTCACTTGAAAGAGGTCCTGAATATTATAGAATAACTCTCCCCACGATGAAGCAGTCTGAAACAAAAACAGGTGTATGTTACATACCTTGAATTATGTGTAATCAATTGCATTACATGCGATGCTGGATGTGATCTTCGTTTTCAATGGAGATTATTGACACATTTCAATGCGGCGCTCTGCGTTTTTGGCAATAATATTTGTGTGGGACAGGGCATTTCTTTCAAATCTCCCACTCAGGGACATCCCGACGTGCTTGAAGCGTATTTGAAGCTCCATATACTCAGGTGCACATGTACAGTTTAAACGTCGTTCAGATTGCTTCATCCTAGCGAGAGTTATTACAGAATATTCAGGACCTCTTTCAAGTGAATCACCTTGTATAAATATGGTTATGTCGGTATATACAGTATATTCACACAACCTTTACTTTGTTTTTGTTTGTTTTTTTCATAGAGAAGTATATCTGTTATGCTGAACAGACCCATGCTGTTTTAAAAAAGCTTTCAACAAATGGAAAGAAAATGTTTCTGATCACAAACAGCCCCTTTGATTTTGTGTAAGTGTAATTGAATGGCTTTCACACTTCACTTAACATTATTTCTGTGTGTACTGATTTTTATGTCTGTCTATGTTTAGAGATAGAGGAATGAACTACATTATCGGAAAAGACTGGCGGGATTTATTCGATGTCGTCATAGTGCAGGCCGACAAGCCAAGTTTCTTCAATGACCGTAGAAAGTGAGTTCCTGGAAAAACAGGAAGTCATAAAACTAAAATTGGTTCTTGGATGAATGAACTCGGGCACAATTATAAGCAACCTTTGGAGTTTACTTTTGTTTTTGTGTGTGTGTCTTCAAAGGCCATTCCGACGAGTTACTGAAAAAGGAATGTTGCTATGGGACAGAATACACCACCTGGAGAAGGGGCAGATTTATAAGCAGGTGCAGTATGCCCTTTAGGCTGAACCCAAACATGGCAGCCAGCTCATGTGTGTCCGTCCATCCAACCCCCACCCCTTTCCCCCCCCCCCCACCCGGTCCCACTCCTGTCCTGGATATTGTGAAGTTTAAATTAAAGCATAGGAGCCATTACCAGATTTTTTTATTTAGACTGTGTGGGTGATTGTGTTTATTTCTTTGTTTCCAGGGAAACCTGTATGAGTTCCTGAGACTCACAGGCTGGAGGGGCTCAAAGGTTTTATATTTTGGCGACCACATCTACAGTGACCTTGCTGTGAGACACTCATGCAAACAAACTATGCTAGTGCACACACTAGAACTAAGCATTATGGGTGAAAAATAGTTTCTGCCAAGAGCCTCTGAGCTTTCTTTATTAAATGACTAAAATCTGCATGCAGCAGTTACAATACCAGTATCCTTATTACAGGCATATTCCAATTTTTAAATATAATCTGCTATATATCTACATGTTTATGTTGAGTTATAGACAAGAATGAAACTGACGTAAAATAGATGCCAATATGTGACAGCAAAAAAAAGAAAAAAAAAACAGCAAAATCTTTAGTTTAGTCTCATTTTAACTTACAGATTATTATAATATTATAATCACCTATATTATTAAATATATTAAATATCTAATTTCCTTTATTGAACAGAAAATAAAAACATCACTTTTTCTTTTCTGAAACCTTAATTGACTATATAACTATTATAACTATATATTATACCTTTAAAATCTGCTCAGCTTCATAATTATTATAATTTTTAAAACTGAAGCATTTATAAGTAAATATACATAGCTGAAAACTTCCCATTAAATTTTTTTAGTTTATCAAACACCCCCCCCCCCCCCCCCCCCCCCCCCAAAAAAAAAAAAATCACTTGCGTTACTAATGCAAATAAACAGAATATAACAAATTATATAATATAAATTAAATAAATGTAAAAAGTGTTATACAGGGGAACCCTGGATTATGAGCATAATTTGTTCCGGAAGCGGGCTCGTTTTACAAAACACTTGTAAATCAAAGCGGATTTCCCATATTAAATAATGGAAAGTGTGTGTGCATGTGTGTGAGAAGGCGAGAGGAGGATGGGGCATGGTGTCCAATGGCGCATAACGGCAGGCTGATACAAAATGGATCTTTAACCTCTCTAATGAGACTTTTGCTTTAGACTTTTGCAGACAAACACACACAAAAAAGGTTTTTTTAATCACAGTGTTATAGTAAACAGTACATGCGTACACAGATGTTGATTATACCAGTAAGGGACGAGCACTAAGACCCAGCAGGGGAGACGATTACCAGCATCGCAAGAGAGAGAAAAACTGTTGGCTGATCACGTGACACTTGGCATCAAAACAAGAAGCCCATGCGAGATACATGATACTCGGTACTCGTAAAGACTTGTTCGTTTTTCAAGTCAAAATTTTTTTAAATCTTTGCTCGTCTTGCGAAACACTCGCAAACCTTGTTACTCGCAACTAGAGATGTTCCGATACCATTTTTTCCCTCCCGATACCGATTCCGATACTTGGGCTCAGGGTATCGGCCGATACCGAGTACCGATCCGATACCTGGGTGTGTATCTGTACTGTGTGTATGTGTGTGTGTGTGTGTATATATATATATATATATATATACATACATACTATAAAAAATTTAAGTAAAATACTACTAGCCCTGTGTAACGGGTTCGACCCTAAGTGCACGTGCGACACCATGAAACACGGACACGAGGCGAGGTCTTACAGGAAAAAGGGTAATTTATTTAGAAAAATGGGGAAGGAACGGGTTAAAGGCTCTCTGCGGTCTTTTCCCCTTCTGCGGCAGGGATGCGAAGGCGGGCTCTACGCGGAAGTGAAGGTGCCGCGGGAGCTCGCGCAGCTTGTGCAGCTCGTTCACGCGCTCCTCTCGCGGAGATCAAAGGCGCCCCCCCTTTTTTAAATCTCTGGGGCGCATCACATCGCCCCGCTCTTGTGCCACTGTCTCTCATAAAATCCACCACGTCGCAAAGTCCAGCTTCCCAACAGTCAGACCCCGAGCTACACTCCCCGCTGTGTTTTATAGCGGCGATAGCTCATGGGCCGTTGCCTGATTCTGTGGCTCTGCTACTTCACATACCTAAAGGGTGGGGAGGCCGCCTAACTAGTGAGCGAGGAGAGATATCAATTTGGGCGCATGCCGTGACACTCTGTAAGTAAGCTAAGCTAGCAAAGGTAGCAGGCATAAATAGGTTATGGTTAGGAAAATGTTATCGGATCGGTACGTGGACTCAAATACTCGCCGATTCCGATGTCAGCTTTTTTTGTGGTATCGGCAGCATTTCCGATACCAGTATCGGAATCGGAACAACCCTACTCGCAACCCGAGGTTCCACTGTACTGTACTCGAACTAATGAGTGAGTTATTTTTTCTTCAATATCTGCTGGTCTCTCATAACAAATACTGAATGTAGTAGTAAAGATAAAAATATCAAATGTAGAATTTAAGTATTAATATTGAACTGTTTAAAAAAAAAAACTCAAGAAAACATGTATATGTAGGATATGTATCAATTAATCTTTTAATCTTTAAATAGAATTACTAGAGCTATTAGTTTTTTTCTGGTATCCATGCACAGGGCTACTTGGTACAGTACATGTGGTACAGTATCACATAACTGTTTGATACAACATGAAGGACAGTGTATATAAATATAGAAATTTGTTTTCTATATTTAACAAAAAAATTTAACAAACAAAAGAATTTAACAAACAAAAATAAATTCTTATGGATGAACTAAAATAACCTTTATACCTTTTAAGTATCTGTTTATTTTTCTTTTCAAAGTAAAGGAAAATGTACTGAAATTCTTTCATCCGCTACAGACAAGTTAGTGGTAGATTAGGAGAACCGAGTCACATACGATTGGAATCTAGATCTGCCAGGACAAACAGTACAGCACAGTGAGTTCCCAGGACTGAAGTCTAATTTAGGGTTTCAAGCTGAATGAGTGATGTGGTTCTGTTTTTAGGACCTGACCCTGAAGCATGGGTGGAGGACTGGGGCCATCATCCCTGAGCTCCGGAAGGAGATCAAGATCATGAACACGGAGGAATATGTACACACCATGACATGGCTGCAGAATCTGACCAATCTGTTGGAGCAGATGCAGGTTTGGCTTCATTGAGTGTGATCACAGCTTTAGTGGCTTCCTGGATGCTTTTTAATTCCGTTCGGTTCAATTCAGTTTTTATTTATATGGAGCTTTTAACAAAGGTCATTGTCGCAAAACAGCTTTACAGAATCAAAAAAAAAAAAGATGGAAATGAGTTTGAAAAGTGTGGGGAAATATGTCTAAATTATAATGATCCGTTTGTCCCTGATGAGCAAGCCAAGGGTCTCTGAGATGGCAACGGGAAGTAACCTTGAGAGGAACCAGACTCAACATGGAGCTGTCCACATTAGGGTGATATCAGATCAGCAGGGATTGATCTGCAGTCATACTGAATTGTGTCTGTGTTGTTTCACTTGGATAGAATACTCATTTAAATGTGTGTCTTATTTGGCTATATTAGGCAAATTCTATAGATTTTAGTATCCAAGGTAATAATACAGTAATCCTGGCTAGAATAAATAAGAGTGAAAAGATTAAAACTATGAATTGTATAAATAATAATATCACCAACAGCGCAAATAAATATGTGCAGTTACAGGGTGGAGCAAACTTAACAATTAGCAAAACTCACATTCCAGAAATAAATCATAAGCAGTACAGGTTATGGAACCAAAATAAGATTTTGGATCTTTGATTATATTCAGGAAGTGTTTAATCTGTGTGTGGTAGGTGCACCGAGACTCTGCCTCACAATCAGTGATTGAGCAGTGGATCAGAGAGAGGGAGGACCTCAGGTAAGTCTGCTGTCTTAATTATTTACTTACAACAATGCAGCAGGATATGAAAGTGCCAGTGTGGGTGCAGGCTTTCATTCCAACCAAGCCGAAGCCTCACCCAGTAATCTGTTGAAAGTCAAGAATGACTAATTGAACAGGAATTTAACTTCTCATTAACAAATTATGACTTTGCGTTACAGTTTCTAAAAAAATTTGGATAATTATAAAATCAAGGCATTTAAAATACTGTGGAACCTTGGATTACGAGCATAATTCGTTCCGGAAGTGGGCTCGTATTACCAAACACTCCCAAATTTTATTTTCCCATAAGAAATAATGGAAACTCAAATTATGCGTTCCACAGCCCCCAAAAATAAATACATAAAAATAATTAACACAAAATATTAAGTAAAAATAAAACTCATTAACCAGCACTTTACCTTTAAAAAAAAAAAAAAAAGGGAAAAATAAATCCTGACGCTCTGTGTGTGTGTGTGTGTGTGTGTGTGTGTGTGTGTGTGTGTGTGAAGCGAAAGTAAACTCCCTCGTGTTGTCTTATACAGACCCTTCCTCCACTCTTTATCTGAAAAATAAACAAGAAATCTCTGACACTCGATTGAGCAACACACTAACGGAATCTGCTGCTGTATGTTGTAAAGTAAAAAAAAAACTAATTAACCTGCACTTTACCTTTGAAAAAAATCGCGACAGAGCAGTGTCTCTGTGTAGAACGGAGAGATAGAGTGTGTCTGAGTGTCTGTGAAGGCGAAAGTAAGAGGTGTGTGTGCGCGTGTGCACACAAAGTGCAGGCTGAGCCTTGAGCAGAGAGAGAAAATGGATCTTTAACCTCTCTAATGAGACTTACTTTTGATTTACACACGCACTGTACACACACATGCAGACAAAGTAAAATATGTTTTAAAAACACGCACACGTGGTCACAGTGTTACAGTAAACAGTACACACGTGCACAGATGTTGATTATGCCAGTAAGAGACGAGCACTAAGACCCAGCAGGGGAGACGATTAACCACAATTCTGCAACGCAAGAGAGAGAAAAACCGTTGGCTCAGTTGTGATCATGTGATGCTCGGCATCAAAACAAGAAGCACATGTGTGATACATGATACTCGCTACTCGTAAACCAAGACTTGTTCATTTTCCAAGTCCAAAATTTATTCAGAATCTTTGCTCGTCTTGCGGAACACTCGCGAACCACGTTACTCGCAATCCGTGGTTTTACTGTACAGGGAAAATCCCTGTATTTGTTATTGTGCCTGCTGGATCTGCCCGTCATTAAGATGATTACTTTCCAGTTATCCTTATAAATGATCACCTCCCATAATCCACTAAATACACACAATACAGAGCGGATTCTTCCTGTTACGCTGCTTTTTATCCACCACTAATGAGAATGCACATGCTTCACCATTCAGTGTTCCAAACAGAACAGATGTTGAAATGAGTTTTCAATGAGGTCATTGTCTTCATTAAGGAAACTTCTATAAAAATGTTTTAATACTGTAGTTTAATTTTTTTTGTGCCCTCTTTTTTTCATGTGAATTACTATGTGGTCTTGATTTGTCAGGTTTCAGTCGAAGAACATGTTCAACAGTCAGTTCGGCAGTCTGTTCCGCACGTGCCACAACCCGACATATTTCTCCCGCCGCCTCTCGCGCTTTGCAGACATCTACATGGCCTCCCTCAGCTGCCTGCTCAACTACGACCTGCAGCACACGTTCTATCCGCGCCGCACTCCACTGCAACACGAAGCCTCGTTCGGGCCAGAACAGTCCAGCTTAGGAGCCATTAACACTCCCTTCCAGAACCATCGCAAAGACTCAGACTAAATCAGGAGTAATAATATGGTATTATTTTATATATATATATATATATATATTCTAAAATTTTATTAAATATACAGCAAGAAGTTTAGCAGCAGATAGATCAGCCATATGATCTTGATCTTACCATAAGAGTTTATGATAATGACTGGTACTGATGAAGACATGGACAACTTCCAAAGTCTAGATGTAGGTTACATCATTGTATTTAAAAAATGAAGGTTTGCATGTACTTCTGGCTATACATTTAGATGCTAGGGTTCAACTGTTCTAGGCCTAAAATCATGACATATGCCATACCCAGGTCTCCAAGCTATAAAATGCTGAATTTTCAGGTTTTCTGTCAAACTGTAGAAAGTTGTTGTGGCATTGTATGATTATACATAGCTTTTATGATGTATGCTTATTTAGTAACTCTTTCTCTCTCTCTCTCTCTCTCTCTCTCTCTCTCTCTCTGACGGTACCAGTCAAAGGTTTGGCCACAAGTTTGTATACATTTTTCTACATTCTAGAGAAAATACTGAAGGCATCCGAAATATGCAATAATCTCCACCCACTCATGAAGACCTTCCCAGGAAATCAAGACCTGGCAGAGGAGAGGAGAAGTTCATTTAGAGTCACCAGCCTCAGAAATCACCAGTTAACAAACAGCACCTCAGATTGGAGCCGTTACGAAGGCTTTACAGAGCATAAGTACCAGACACACGTTGTTAAGCTGTTCAAACGAGATTATTGTATATTTTGGACGCCTTCAGCATTGTTTTACAGTGTAGAAAGAAATAAAAGTCAGGAAAGACCATGGAATTAAGAGGCGTGTCCAAACGCTCCAAAGGCAATTGCTTTTGTACACCACAACACTGAATTTGAAATAAAACACTCAAGATATGAGCAAAGTCAAAACTTTGACAAAAAGTATGATATTAACCTTTTAGGAATTATAGGCATTTTCAAACATGTGCCCCATTTTTGGGACTCATAAGTAATGGAACAAACTCTAAATTGCAAACGTAAGTATTGCCTGTTATACTTGAAAATCCTTTATTGTCAATGACGACCTGATGTCTTGGACCATGGACATTCTCTTAAGCTGCTTTGCCTGGGCTTTAGCTCCTGCATGATTGTGGGTCTTTCTGTGAAAAGCATTCTCGGTTCGGATAAGAGCAGATGATTGATTTGCCTTGAGAAACTCTTTAGTAGCTTTTGTTGTAAGAGTTTTCTTCATTATTTGGCTGACATGTGAAGTGGTATCCTATTAGTTTTGCAGCACTTGGCCTATACACTTCAGAATCTTGTGACCCAATTTCATTGGCAGCCATACTGTACCTGCTTATGCCATAAAACTGCCTCCACCATATTTGACAGATGCTGTGGTATGCTTTGGATAATGAACTGTTCCTTTCTTTCTCTATAAACTCATCTTTCTCTTTCTTATATTATCCTGGGACAAGTTACTTTTGGTTTCATCAGTCTAAAGAATCTGGTAAAGTCTAATCTGCCGTCTATGTTATCATTGTTTTGCACCTTGTCGTCTGCATTTGCTTCTTAAAGCCATCTCTTGACCTCTGACTCTAGACTTTGACAATGACACGCCTACCTCCTCAAGAGTGTTCTTGACTTGACTAGATGTTGTGAAAGGGTTCTTCTTCACCATGGACAAAGCTTGCTGAGCTTGCCCACCAAGAATGTTCCAGACTGTTGCATTTGGTTTATTATTATTTTTATTTTAAGCGTAATGATGATAACCTTCACTTGCCTAGACGCTTCTTTGTACCTTTTTGGCCACTCAGTTATACCTCCAGGCTTTTTATCTGCTTCATGAAGTAACAAGGGAACAGGTCATACCTTCATCTGATGGTCAGCCATCTGTTCCATTATTACGAGCCTTCAAAATGTGTATGTTGAAATGGCTGTAATTCCTGATTGGTTAATGCCTCATTTTTGCCAAACTCATTGAATTAAAGCTGTAAGTCTTGTTTTTGCTTACATCAGTGTTTCATTTGTCCTGGTGTACAGAGGCCAAATGCCAAAAACGTATCTTTTTATCTCTCTCTCTCTCTCTCTCTCTCTCTGTGCGTTCAGTATGTGATGTACTGTACCGTATTGTATCTGGTTAAAGCAGCGGTTGCTCAGTCAAGTGACCAATACATTGTCTGGTCTAATGTGATGTAATCAGCTGCCTATCACGAGGCAATATAAATAATTGTATTGTAATGTACTGAAAAAGATCTTTGCACTTCATTTTCATCCAGACATGACTTTAAATCATCATTTTAGCTCAGAAAATAGAATTGCTTTTATGTGATGAATGTTTTTTTTTTTTTTTTTTTATTTTAATTGAATGATGGAAACTGATCTGAACTGAAAAACCCAGAGTGCCTACAGTATTCTGTAGCTCTTCTGACTTTATAGTTTACTCTATTTGCTTTGATACTGTATGACGTTTTATTTGAAGTCATTTGTGATTTATTTATTAAACAGCTTCATGAAATGTTTGTGTATGTGTAACTTGGCCACGTCATTATCAAACTTCATTCATCTCTAGTTTATAGTTTAAATTTGTGGTCAGTTTAATTAGTGCAGCACAGTTTATCGCATAAAAATCGCAGTATGGCAATCACAGTATGGACTTGTGCAATTATTTAATCACAAAAGGAGGCATTTTATTACATGTGATATACGCGTAGTCTGGAATATGTGCAGAGTTTGGCAATAATTGACACTTTTTAAAAAAAAAATATTTTCAGTTAATGAATAAATATTGGCAAACATCAT
Source organism: Channallabes apus (assembly GCA_030522415.1). Lineage (NCBI taxonomy): Eukaryota > Metazoa > Chordata > Actinopteri > Siluriformes > Clariidae > Channallabes > Channallabes apus. The sequence continues at coordinate 35,471,043 of CM060113.1, forward strand.
CTTAATGAGATTGTGTGTCCAGTTTTTTGCTTTTAGCCTAGATAAACATTTGAATACAAAATGGTGCATGTAATAGTTAATCTTTCAGCTGCTCCCGTTGAGGGGTCACCACAACTTGGCGCAGGTTTTTACTCTTCTTAACACAGCCCTCCCATTTTATCCAGACTTTGGGCATTGGGTGGTAATCAAACCCAGGCAAGAAACCAACCGCTGAGCCACCAATTACATTTAATACGTAAATATAACAATTTAAATTGTCACAATGTTGTGTACTGTATATTGTATATATATTTTTTTTTATCAAATCATGTAGCCCTTCTTTTAATCATTTACATTGATCTTCCTTTTTTTTAATAACCTGCACTGAGACTTGGTGTACGTCACTAATCTTTTTTTTATCTGTTTAAATTTTAGGTAATAAACTTTACAGCTGATTTATTGCTTGGTTATCACATTTTGAAAGGTAGCCGGGCTTACCATAATTAAACTTTCCATTCTACATAAACAGACATGAAGAATAAGTGTATTAATTAAAGAAAAAAAACCAACATAAACCATATCTGTCACAAGGTGATATGATTACTGCTCTGAAGTGACTGTTTTTCAAACTCACCACACTGTAAAAAAATTCTTGCTACTCCAACTAAAAAATTTCTAGTGACCTGTTGCATCTAAAATTTTTAGTTGGCTCAATTTAAGTTGTGTAAACTATTTTGTTTTTGCTGTGCTGACTACCTCTAAATGTACACACAAATTGAAATAAAACATTCTGTCAACTAAATGTTCTATGCTGAATAAACATGCCTAGTTAGGCCAACAAGCAGTCTCAAATTGAAATATAATGTTGTGTCAATTAAATGTTCCAAGTTGACTGAAAGGTATATTTTGAATTGGAAATTATGCTTGCATAATTATAAAATTAACATCTTAAAGTTTACTTGAGTAGGTTATTCACTGGCCACATTTCAAATAACATGACACATTCCTCTAAATTTGAATATTTTTTTAATGTAAACTTTAAACACCTGTTAAAGACTATCAACATTGATTAAGTGCAATACAGCTACTCTTTCAACAAATAAACAAATGCTGCATTGTTATAACAAAATATGCAAATAACATTCCAAAATGCAAGAATGAAACTGTGCCCTTAACATTCATGTTACAAAGCTTACTAATATCACACTCAGTCAAAACAGTATACTGGATAAATAGACTTCTGCTTTGAGGAACAAAACATACTGATATTTCTCAGTAAAAACGTGCAGTGGCTTATTTGAAAATAAAATATTTGCTTTAACTCAGAAATGGTTTAAGATATAAAAAAAAAATGTTGTGAAATAATTTTGCCAAGCTCCAAGATTGTTTGCAGATGCAGTAAGCACTGTTTCCCAGATATTCTCCCTAATACCTGAAATACAAAAAGAAAAATATATGAATAACTAATTAAGTAACCGTTTGTAGTTCAAAACCATTAAAAATCCTATACAAAAAAATGTCCGTTTAGCCATTATAACCGTTTTCAGACACTATAAGGTTAATGAATGATGAAGGAGTGAGAACATTAAGCTCCCTCAGTGGTGCACTAACCCGCTGTCTTTTTCAAATAGCCTTTGAAATTATCAGTCATTAAAATGAATAAAATGTATGTAACGTAATTAAACTTTAGCGGTTTCATAGATTAACATTAATGTCAATGTACATACCATCTGAAAAAAAAATGCGTTAGGAGCTGAAACGAGTGCATTGTCAGATAACTACAGTAACACTCCAAATTCTATACATAAACACTCGAAAATATAATGTTCTAAAGCTTGCTGCTGGATAATATATATGTTATAAAGCTAAAATTGCTAATTACTTTGCAGGACAGTTAGTTTCCATGAAGTACTCACCATTTCGGGAGGAAATAGCGGGAAGTTCGAAAATTCTGGAAGAACGCTTTTGCGCATGCGCAGAGGTCCCTCTTGTTCGTCCAACATAAAATTGTTTGTGTGCAGTTAAATGTTTCATGAACACAGTTTTATTCGTTGCCTCGATGAAACTTTCGTAGTTGAGTAATGAAATTTATACAATCATTGAGAAAACATATTTTTCTTTTTTGACACCAGCATTATATTAGCCCAACATATATTTCTTTGTTCCAACAACTATTTTCAGGATTTATTTTTTACAGTGCATGTGTTTTATTCATCTTGTACTACAACAAACTGCCAAAGGGTGCAATTATTTATTAATTAAAGAAACGGCCTTTATTAATTACAGTTACATGTCATGATATTACTTTATCAACCTCTTCCTTTCTTCTTTGACTAGAGGTTAAGACAAAAAAAAAAAAAAAAATTTCACAAAATTTGTCATGTTACTGATGAATCGCCTCCGTTCTGAAGATGTTTTCTGTTTTGAAAAACTGCAATACAAAATAGAGATTTACATTTAATTGTTAGAAATTGTACATCACTGTAGACATCTCACAAAATCACACATGTTGTGCAGGTTATTGCCAGATAGATAATCCACAGTGCTGTTGAATTCTTGATTCTGATTGATATAAGGTGACAATAAACATATAAACAATATGAATTTAGGATAAACATAAGGTGTTTAATTAATACATTTTCTCCACCAGCAGCTCCAGCAGTAGTACCAGCTGCAAGAAAATAACAGGTTTATATTAAGATAGAATTGTGCATAGAAATTAAATCGAAATATTTAACATTCTTTTAAACCCCAGAGATTTAAACATCATCACACTTGAGGAAGTGCTGTTGTGCTGAATAGCTGCACCCTCGCGTCTACGACCGGTTCACAGCTGTGCTGATATTCGGGAAGCTAGTGCGCTAGGGCGTATTCACTTGTCCAACACATCAAGTAGTGCCCTTGATTAGAGGTTACAGTGGGATTTTCGATTCAGCCTTGTGTTTTTAGCTTTGTAGTTTGCTTTTTTTGTAGCTCACTACCTTCATTCTTTGCAAAAACCCATCCAAAATCCGAAGTTCAACCGAGACTCGCATGAACCTTCTGCAGTCACACTGAGTTAAACCAAGTTGGGGTCTTTCAAAGTTACAGTGTATTTAGTACAAGTTTAACTCTCACAGCAGTTGAATGGCACGGAAAAAACATTTAACATGACATGTTTTATTGTTTTATTTAAGTTTTGTATTATTAATTAAAATTAATTTCCATTAATCACTTGAAATATATCATCATCAGCAACTATAATCATTTATTGTCCCATTAATAATGGTAAGAATTTTGCTTTGTTTGTTTCCAATGCTGTGAATAGCCGTGTTGATTTGATGGTACTGTAACCCGGAAGAAAATCAGAGTTTGGAAAAACAAACCCAAGCTGACTTCTGTTGCGGTCAAGAAGGGTTCACTGAGCTGGGCAGGAAATAACCGTACCAGTAAAAATAGCAAATACCAGTAGCAACCACCAGTAGAAAATGGTGCAAATAATGTTTTAAATGTATTTGAAATATCACAATTGTCATCGTCTATCAATCGCAGGGCATAATTTAAATATCTCTTATTTTAAAGAACCATTGTTTGCTATAAATAGTACTGTACCTGTTCTTATAAAACCTACCACCTCGATACCCAGAGGTAGAGTCATTTTTAAGAAAATAAGAATGGAAAAGAATGGGCTTTTTGCTCATTTGTTATGTATTTAGGAATTTATCGGCATTTTTTATTTACCTTGTTAATGCACATTAAATTGTGAACGGTGTTCAATAATGCACCGTAATTGTTAATTTTTGCAATTCTTGTTTGCTGCTTACTTGTATATTATGTGAACTGGCTGCTGTAACTATATAAATTCCCTTAATAAGGATACTATAACGAGGATAAAGGACTCATCTATCTGTCTATCTATCTTTAAAAGTTTATATGTTTACAAGATATTTTAATTCATATACACTCACCATATTCACTCACATGGCAGTTGCTTCAATGCATTTAGGGGTGTGGTCCTGGTCAAGACAATCTCCTGAACTCCAAACTGAATGTCAGAATGGGAAAGAAAGGTGATTTAAGCAGTTTTGAGCGTGGCGTGGTTGTTGGTGCCAGACGGGCCGGTCTGAGTATTTCACAATCTGCTCAGTTACTGGGATTTTCACGCACAGCCATTTCTAGGGTTTACAAAGAATGTTGTGAAAAGGGAAAAACATCCAGTATGCTGCAGTCCTGTGGGCGAAAATGCCTTGTTGATGCTCGAGATCAGAGGAGAATGGGCCGACTGATTCAAGCTGATAGAAGAGCAACTTTGACTGAAATAACCACTCGTTACAAACGAGGTATGCAGCAAAGCATTTGTGAAGCCACATCACGCACAACCTTGAGGCGGATGAGCTACAACAGCAGAAGACCCCACCGGGTACCACTCATCTCCACTACAAATAGGAAAAAGAGGCTACAATTTGCACGAGCTCACCAAAATTGGACAGTTGAAGCCTGGAAAAATGTTGCCTGGTCTGATGAGTCTCGATTTCTGTTGAGACGTTCAAATGGTAGAGTCAATGGTAGAATTTGGCGTAAACAGAATGAGAACATGGATCCATCATGCCTTGTTACCACTGTACAGCCTGGTGGTGGTGGTGTAATGGTGTGGGGGATGTTTTCTTGGCACACTTTAGGCCCCTTAGTGCCAATTGGGCATCGTTTAAATGCCACGGGCTACCTGAGCATTGTTTCTGACCATGTCCATCCCTTTATGACCACCATGTACCCATCCTCTGATGGCTACTTCCAGCAGGATAATGCACCATGTCACAAAGCTCGAATCATTTCAAATTGGTTTCTTGAACATGACAATGAGTTCACTGTACTAAAATGGCCCCCTCAGTCACCAGATCTCAACCCAATAGAGCATCTTTGGGATGTGGTGGAACGGGAGCTTCGTGCCCTGGATGTGCATCCCATAAATCTCCATCAACTGCAAGATGCTCTCCTATTAATATGGGCCAACATTTCTAAAGAATGCTTTCAGCCACATAGAATTAAGGCAGTTCTGAAGGCGAAAGGGGGTCAAACACCATATTAATATGGTGTTCCTAATAATCCTTTAGGTCAGTGTATATATATATGTATATATATATATATATATATATATATATATATATATATATATATATATATATATATATATATATATATACACACACACCCAGAAGTTACTGTTTTGGTATGTGCTTTGGTTTTGATGATCTACCTATCTATCTATCTATCTATCTATCTGTAGTAGTAGTAGTATTATTATTTATATGCAATACCAAAAGGAAAATAGTATTAATCTAATCATATTCATCCCCCTGTGTGTGTAACTGGCTGTGCTCCAGGATGGATTTAAATGTCTGCGCACTAACGAATTGACTTCATGAAAAAACAACAATTCCCTCATGATTATGCCCTGGCAGGGTGTTAATTGAAAAATGACTGTATAACGTAAGCAGTGTGGTAGTCATGGAGTTTCAGGGCTAAACCGAAGCCGTTTGCTCTTGCAGTCACTCAAACGACACAAGACTGAACTGAAGATTCAACAGTGTTCCAGGATTTTTCTTACATTTTTTTTCTTTATTTTTGACTCAGTGAACATGGAAATAACAGGAACTGAGTAAAAGCTATTGGCATAGCACCTACTATTGATACTGTTTAAAAATATTAATAGGACAATAAGCAACAAGAGTTTTAGAAGATTCAGCTTAATTATAATGTCGAGGTATGTTCACTATTATATAAATATGCATTTAATAATGTTTTTTTTAAGTATTTATTGTTGAGTTAATTAAGCTTTTACAAAAATAAAGTATCTGTTCTTGACACCATTTTTACGATTAGTAATTTAATTCTTTGCAAAAATGTACTAGCGATGTACTAGTGACCTTCCTCACTTAGAGGTTTTCCTCTTCAGAAATATTTTCACATAGTAAAACATAAAACTGCTTATGCTTGTACCTGAATGCTCCATGAGCTTAGCTTCACTAGTCATGGGTAGACTCTTTAAGAAAATAAAGCAAGTAGTAGTAAATTGGAAATAATCAATAATAGGTGCCATGTCAATATGGTAAATGCACTTTGGAAATGATCGGTAACTTCACTCATCCTTGGGAACAAGTGAATGAGAATTCATGGAAAAATAACATCCATGTGGCCATCCTGGTTACCAACTGTGCGGTGTTGCTTGTAACGCTTTTGGTGGGAATTGGAGCCAACCTTTTCGTTACTTATGCTGTATATCGTCAGAAATCCCTCCAGACCTCCACCAACGCACTCTTGGTTAATCTCGCAGTCGTTGACCTGCTGCGATGTGTTACTGACTGCCCCTTGCTTCTGGTTGTCGTCGTGAATGGAAACAACACCAGAGACCTTGGGGACCTTGTTTGTGATGGACAGGTGATGTCATTTTCCCTCAGCTGCTGTGTCCAGTTGTTCACTCTGGCAAGCATTAGTGCTGAACGACACCAAGCCATAGCGAATCCATTTAAGACTGCTCAGCAGCGAAAACGGGTTAAGATCTGGATCCCGCTCACCTGGGTAGTGGCCCTTGTAGTATCCGTTCTGTGCGTCATGTTTACGAAAGATTCCTTGGTCTATGTTCGGTGTAGAGCTTTGCGTTGGGATGCGTTAAAGACATATGGCTCATTTGGACGTTATGTCTTGTTGCCTGTGTGGTTCGTGTGCTTGGCTCTTATCGTTGTCTTCTATTCTCACATATTCATCTTGGTCAAAGCACACAATAGAAAGATTTTTGACAAGGGCACTTCTGCCCCACCTAATAAAAAAGTGCCTGAAGACAAGAAAAAAGCACAGGAAGTTGTGGAAACCAAGGTCACCATTGTGACTGAACCAACGGCACCAAAACAAATTAATAATACACAATTTAAGCAAGAAGCAAATGAGTCAGGACCTGATACAAAGTCATGTAACCCAGATCTTAAGGGCCAAAAGACCTTGCCAACTGTTGCTGAAAGACAGACCCTTTCCATGGATCTAAAGACAGAAGAGACACTTCAACACCCAAACCAACAAAGTATGATGCTCATTTCTAACCTTCACCACAACACAACACACCTGATAGATTTGGAGAACAATGGTGACAAACCAGGTGATCCACCTAAAGATGGCAAGGAAACGAACTCTGAGCATGACCCTCCAGCAGCAACTAACCAACAAATCTTGACACTTGCTTCCAAACCACTCAGCCACAGAACAGAATTTTCGAATCTAAAGAACTATGAGGGGAACCCAGGTGATCCTCCAAAAGATGACGAAACTCTTAACTCTGAGCAAGCAGCAACCGACCAACAGATTTTGACACATGTTACAGAGCTGCACGACCAAACAAGCGAACCAACAGATCTAAAGAACGGCGAGAAGAACCAAAGTGACCCCCAAAAAGGTGACACGAAACTAAATCCAGAGAAAGTTCCTCAAACAGGAGATGGCACCCAGACTGCTTCAACAGATCAAACCATGGGTGTGATGGGAGAAGTGTGTATGATGCCGTCATTTGCCAATAGGGACAGAGCCAACAAGAAGAAAGAGGGCAAGCTGGCCAAACGCTCTGGTTACATCATTCTTACTTTCCTGTTTTTTTGGATGCCGCTGATTGGGACAATTCTCCTGAACCCCTTTCTAAACAGAAACCAGAGTTGGGATGTAAGTCTGATTGCTTATTCTGTTTTTGAGCAAAATACTAGCAGACAAACATGAAACTTTTATGACTTTTAAAGAGTAAATGTAAGTAACGTTGGGTAAATCTGATGGCGTAATCTGTATATGAGTCAAATATAAGCAAAGTACCATGTACTGTACAATAGTAGCCAATAGTCACCATCTGGATTTAACTAAGAAAATAGTTCCGTGGATGCCAGAGGTGACCACTGTATTTATTATTTTGTAATGTTGTAGGACCTCCAGTGAACATTCACACACTATGGGCAATTTAGGAACACCATTTAGCCTAATTTGCATGTCTTTGGACTGTGTGAGGAAACCCAGAAAGCATGGGGAAAACATGCAGACTCCATGCACACAGACCTGATGTGGGAATCAAACCCAGAACCTGGAGGTGCAAGACAATATTGCTAACCACTGAGCCATGGTGCTGTTTAAAATAGTTAAAGTAAGAGCATTTTCATGCTTACAATGTGAAGAAAACTTGAGGGATTGGGACTAAACAGCTGTGTAACCTTAAAAAAAAACACATCAGTTAGCCTAATCATAAAAAAGGATTAAATTCCTGTGGTCTGATGAATCCAGATTTATCCTGTTCCACAGTGATGAGCGTATGAGGTTAAGAAGAGAGGCGGATGAGTTGGTGATGCAACCAACATGCCGAGTGCTTACTGTACAAGCCTGTGGGGGTAGTGTTAGGATCTGGTGTTGCATCTGTTGGTCAAGTCTAAGTTCATCAACATTATGTGCCCTAAAAATGAGCTCAGCTGATTAACTGAATGAGCAGGTTTTTACTTTGGATTTTTTTTCTTCCTTGATTCCAAGATGATGATGCCCGGATTCATCAGGTTCAAATTGTAAAAGAGTGGTTCAGGGCGTATGACATATCATTGTGGCACATGTATTGGCCACCACAGAGTCCAGATCTTAACCCCATTGAGGATCTTTGGGATGTGCTGGAGAAGACTTTAAACAGTGGTCCAACTCTCCCATCATCAATAAAAAATATTGGGAAGAGAAATGAATGCTGTGACTTTGCATAAGCATATTTTTTGCAATAATTACAATGCCATTCCCTGTAATTAAAGCAAAAGAAAGTCGAATTAAATATTAGAGTGTGATATTTTTTGGGGGGGCTGGGAGCGTGTTTGTGTGTATACTGTATATATTGAGAGTGACATTTGTTAATTCTTAATACAGTATTCCTATTTTATAGTTCATCCAAGAGGTTGAAGTCTTTGTGGTATCCATTGCCTGCATGACGTCCTTCACCAACCCGATCATTTACGCAGCAGTGAACCCTCAGTTCCGTACCGAATTCTACAACCTGAAGGCAAGATGTAAAGCACTGTGCTCAAAATCATGAGACCATTAATGCTTCACTCTAACCACGTCACCGTTTCCTGACTATCCAACCCAGATACATTTGTTAGGGTTTTGCAATTGTGAATAGTTAATTCAATTGCTGTGGTGGAAGAATATGTGCAATTAGTAAATATATATCCAATAACTTGCAATGAAAGTGGAACTGAGATTGCCGAAAATGCATAAGCATACATAATCCTTTTATGTAAAGAATTTCGTTTTTTTTTTTTATTTAAAATAAGAAATAAACAGAAACATTTTGAAACAAAAAAAAGTAGAAATGTGCAATATATTGATGTCTGCTCTATTTCCAGGTTTCTTCTAAAATGTAAGCACATTTGTGATCCTGTGATTAATCTCTTCTATTGAAGCACATGTTCAGACGACTCCGATGGATTTGCTTGAACATGGATCATTAAGGTATTACAGAAGTTTGTGAAGTCCATGCTTCATCTTAATATCTTTAAAGTTTTTGCTGATACTTTGTCATTTAAAAAATGTAATACAGTACAGTGGTGTTCAAAATAATAGCAGTGTTGAAAAAAGGGAGTAAAGCTCCATATCCATATAATAACTTTTAATTTAAATCACATAAATGCACTGGACCGCCTGCACATTCTATTCTGAATCACAACATGAAGAAAAATGTGCTAAATGTATTATTAGTTTAACGTAAGTGAAGAAAAACAAATATTAGTCTGTTAAAAAAAAAAATAGCAGTGTGGAGTTCAATTAGAGAGGTAAATTATTCTGTGAAAAACAGGTGTCAAACAAGTTCCCCTTATTTTCCCCATAGGATAAATGCAGAAAAGGTTGTCCTGTGCATTTCTGAGTAAAATGTGTTGTCCAAACATCGTTCAGAAGAACAGCGTACTTTGATTCAAAAGTTGATTAGAGATGGGAAAACATACAAAGAAGTGCAGAACATGATCGGCTGCTCTGCTAAAATGATACCAAATCATTTTTAAGCTTTAAAATGGAGACCGAAACCAGAAAGACGTGGAAGAAAACATAAAACTACCATTCGAATGGATCAAAGAATAACAAAATTGCCTCAAAGAACATCTAAAGTTATTGATGTACTAGTGTACTACTTATATATTTATGTAATATATAATATTAGTACAGTTACTATTAGAAGACGGCTATGTGAAGTCAAGCTATCAGCAAGTAGCCGCCGCATTGTTGGAAAAAAGACCTGAAGAGGTTACAGTTCGCCAAAGAACACGTTGACTGGCCTAAAGAGAAATGGTGCAATATTTTGTTGACTGATGAAAGCATGTTCTTTTTGGGTATAGAGGCCGCACATAGTTTGTCAGACGACCCCCAAACACTGAATTCAAGACACAGTACACTGTGAAGACAGTGAAGCATGGAGGCACAAGCATCATGATATGGGGATGTAGCTTCTCGTACTGTGGTGTTGGACCTATTTATCACATTTCAGGGATCATGGATCATACATCAGAACACTTAAAGAGGTCATGTTGCTTTATGCCGAAGAGGAAATGCCCTTTAAATGGGTGTTTCAACAAGACAACGACCCCAAACACGGCAGTAAGCGACCAGCGTCTTAGTTCCAGACCAACAAGATTGACGTTATGGAGCGTCCAGCCCAACCCTCAGACCTTAATCCAATAGAAAACTTGTGGGCTGACATTAAAACTGCTGTTTCTGAGGCAAAACCAGGAAATTGTGGCGTGTAGTACAATTGTCACAGATGTGAAGCAGTTCTCAGAAACCTGGTTATACAACTAAATATTAGTTCAGAGATGCACAAGAATGAGGCGGCGTGGTGGTGTAGTGGTTAGCACTGTCGCCTTGCACCTCCAGGGTCTGGGTTCGATTCCCCGGCCAGGCTCGATTCCCGTCTCTGTGTGCATGGAGTTTGCATGTTCTCCCCGTGCTTGGTGGGTTTCCTCCGGGTACTCCGGTTTCCTCCCTCAGTCCTAAGATATGCAGGTTAGGCTAATTGGCGTTCCTAAATTGCCCGTAGTGTGTGATTGGGTGTGTGAGTGTGTGTATGTGTGTGCCCTGCGATGGATTGGCACCCTGTCCAGGGTGTACCCCGCCTAGTGCCCGAAGTCTCCTGGGATAGGCTCCAGGTCCCCCGCGACCCTGAACACAGGATTAAGCGGTATAGAAAATTAATGAATGAATGAATGCACAAGAATGATTAAACATTAAGCATTTTTGTTTAAATGGTAAATTCATCACTTTGTAAAGATGAGTGATGACGCTGCTATTTTTTCAACAGGCTAATATTTGTTTTTCTTCACTTACTGTACATTAAACTAATAATACATTTAGCGCATTTTCCTTCATGTTGTGATTCAGAATAGAATGTGCAGGCGGTCCAATGCATTTATGTGGTTTAAATTAAAAGTTATTATATGGATATGGAGTTTTCCTCATCTTTTTCAACACACTGCTATTATTTTGAACGCCACTGTACATTTGAAAACAATGCCAAATGGAAGCATTTTTAATAGTGGTCTAACAGTTTAAAAATATATATATATTTTTGCTAATATACAATAAGCACACGTTAAGGGTTTCCAAAATTAGATCTGATGCACTTTCCTAAACACCAAGCAACATTTATTTTGGTCTAATTTTATGTTGACACATTCATTATAATAAAATGGGTATTTTATTATTTATTTATAATAATAATAATTAAAAAAAATCTGTGTTATGATTAAAGTCAAAGAAATGGCAAATAGAAAACACACAGGGACTTTAAAATCTATTGAATTTATTTTTCTCTTTAATACAGTCAGGGAAGTTAAAACATTTGCATGTTGATAAAGTTATTATATTAGTACACTTTGCCTCCTTAGTAAGTTCTTCAAGGTCTAAATTGCCTCCATGTTTTCTGTTCATGGCTAACACGAGTTACAAAGCTACCTAGCTTCAAACACAAGGCTGAATCCCATATCCCTTTCCAAACCCTGATCAAGGGCACTACTTGCTGTGTGGAACAAGGGATTTTTTTTTTCAACTTTCCATCGTATGCTATTTGGGATTCAACCTCAGAACCTGGAAGTTAGCTGATCTTATAATGCGGAATAAATGTAATTAAATATAAAGTAAATATCATAAGATTATCAGGACTTCATGGTCTCCATGGCTTATTCTTCTCACATTTTGGGTATAGTACCGCTAAGAATTTAAAACTACTTTCAGCCCTTTCACCCCTGTTCAAAGCTCAATTCTAATTCCACCAGTTGCGATTATTTAATACCACAGTCGTGGAAGAATCTGTGTGGTGGAGCAAAAAAATCTAGTTAAATAAACAAATAAATCATAATCTGTTGATGATAAATTCCATTTATGGACCTGTTGTATAAAACCATGCTGATATTCAGCACAACAGCACTCCCTCTGGTTGTACTTTCCTAATTATTACCTATTCTGGTGTTCCTGACCAGATGATTACTTATTGTGGTAAACAGTCCCTGTATTTACTCTGGCGGAGTCTTACCATTGATTCATGACGTCTAATAACTACCTCCTGGAAGCTGTTCTTGATCTGGGTGAATGCTGTGTGAAGGACATTTTCTTCATCAGGGAGGGAATTCTTCTGTCATCCACCACATTTTTTTTTTCAAGAATCTTCACCAATAGTTGATTTGGTCACACTTAATGTTATAACTGATGCTTTGATGGCTTGCTTCACCGGCAGTGATGGCTCTTTTTGGAAAGTCATACTGAGATACCATTAAACCAATTACAGGTGATGTAATGACATAACTAATGTTTTCACAACAGCATCTGGGATAAATTACACAGAAAGTGAAGGGTCATTCCCTGTCCTGATATGAGTATCTTGCCAATTTCCCATAAATGTACATAATTTACCCAAGAGTATGTAGAGGAAGGAAACCTTCTCCACAAGTCCTAAATGATGCTGATTTGCAAAATTCTAGCTGTCAAACTTTATAAATTACCTCCAAGAAAAAACTAATTATTTTTTATTTGAATTTATTATATTGCATTTTGTTTAAGTGCAAAAGGGCAAAAATAAGGATTTCATTTGTCATTATTTTAGTTGCTTATATATTAGGCCCGGTTAAAAAAAATACAATGATAAAATATTTGTAAAATTTTCTTTTTTAAATTAAGACATACTGTACATATGTTTCCCAGCCCTGTTTCACATGGAACAAAAAACACGCAGACGCAATGTCATACTGCATAAAAAGCTGTGTTTACAGACAAGTTTAACCAAAAGCCTTACAAAGGTTTTACAAAACTTTGTACCATCCATCCATGCATTTATCCATTCATTCAACTAGAGACGAGTCAACTAGAAAGTAAGGCCAGTGGTGATTACCATTGTATTTATTCCCAATGGTAGGACCTCTGGTCAACATTCACAATTAACTACAGGCAATTTGGAAACATAATTCAGCATAAGTTGCACATCTCCTGTGTAAGGAGTCCAAAGCCATGGAGTAAGCCACATTTCTGTTTATGGAGTGCAAATCTCTCTGACTCAAACAATCATGTTTAAAATCAAAGCCTAATGAATAACACAGATAAAGACAAGAATCCAAAACGCTGTAATGTATTAAGAGATCCAATCTGCTTTTTAACAACCCGCTGGAGAAGGAGCAAAAAAGTAGATTGCCAGGAGGATCAGATACACGACAACGAGAGCCGTACCTGAAAAAGACAGAGAGAGATGGCTGAACTAATGGTAAAGAAATCACAGGAAATTCTTCAAACACAAAGATGTTGGATCAGGTATTAGAAGGAAGAGACATGTGCACACATTTTGTGTTACGTTTGCTTGAATCATGCGTCAAGCAACTGTGTATTTTGGCACATCCGTGTGCAAATTGATGACAGATGACTATTTAACTACATACATAAATACATAGGAATAAAATAGAAGAAAATGAGAACCAATTATTTTATGTGTATTTAAAATAATAATATTTTTGGAACTCAAAATGTAAAAGAAAAAAAAAAAAACGATAATTTCTTTATCGGACTCAAATGGCGTGACTCGAAAGCTTTTACTTTTTTTATATGTTTTTTTCTCTGCAATTCTCGTGCAATTTGAGGAAGAAAAACATGCAGCCCTCTTTGATATGCCACACTTAATGAGAGCAGGATTAATCAGCTGCACGGGGCTTTTATGGCTGTGGATATTAAACATTTAGTGTTAAGATCGGCCAAAGCAGAGAGACAACCGTCCGCAAGCTTCTCATGTGCTTACTTGTGTGATTAACTTTGAATATGGAAAAATCACAAACTATACTTATATAAAAGTAACATGTTTCTTTTAATAATAACTAGAGATAGTTATACATTACTGTTATAGAAAAGTAATAATTTATAGTAATAGATAGCTTTCACTAAAGAGTAACTAGTAATAGTAACTTATTACGTTTATTAGTAAGTAGCACAACAATGCAAATAAGCATTTGAGACCATATCTCAGGGAAGCTGAAACACTACGTTCTCTAGTATTTTGGTTTTCACTGCTTTCAGTATGTGAAATTACCATATTTGAATAACCAGATGCAGTTTCGTATCACTTCTTGTTTCTTGTCTTTTCTTACTAAACCACCAAGCAACTTATCAGTCAAATTTATTATTCAACCCTGTATACATCCAGTTGCGTCTGTCCGAGAAGCGATCAAAACTTGGAAAGTTTAAAGCCAAGCGAAGCAACTTTAAGGGTTTTTTTTTTGGACCGAAGACTATCAGGTGTTTCCTCCGAACCACGTGACGCCAGCCGACCGTATCTTCCCGAACTGCTCGCTCACACACCGTAGGGGATGGCGTAGAAAACACTCTGAGGACAGCGCTATCTGCTCCTTCTGCTTGTGTGAGCTAACAGATGCCCATGATTGGCTGTATAGCCGTGATTGATGTGAAAGCACTAAGTGCCTCCCATCCCACTCTCCTCTGAGAGAGCTCGGCCAATCGGCTCTCTCTAGGCCCCCGGCTGCGAGAGGCTACAGCATCAGGCTACAGGAATGCAGAAATATGAAACTGATTTGACCTGATTATAGAGATTATACCTTATAGATAAGACTAGACCTACAATGTGTACGATCACTGTCCAAGCATCTCAGTGATGTGTACAATTTTGGCTCTAATGTGTAAACGCACCAGTCACAGTGACTGATTCCACTGGACTGAAATAAAACTACTAGCCCTATTTAAAAACTAAAATCGTATATATATTTATTATTCAGAATCAATTCAAATCAAACTAGGTGCCTGAAGATCGGCCAAACGATTGCACTAGGGAAACAGAGTGTGCTGAAAGCAGTACTGATTTACAATGCATGGCCTGGTTTCTCTTTAATACCATCTGGGAGTAGTGATTGATGCTCCCAGACTGAAACTGGTACACTGTAGAAATCTCTGTGCAATGTGCAGTAGAGACAATAAATAGGAAGTCATACAAACCAAGTTTACATTCATACGATGTAAAATTGGCACAAAAAAAATAATAATCAGGTGTGTATGCAAGGGTGTTTACCTTGAAAGTAATCAGACTTTCCGTCCATGAAGATGTAGTTGACGAGGATGACGCTGAAGATGCTGGCCCACAGGTGCAAGTCACTGAACAGAAGCACGAAACCAACATCCTATTTCAAAAAAGGGGGGAAAAAAAACAATAATAATAATTAGACACAATAAACCATATAGAACTCTTATCATCGGTTCCAGTTTTAAATGCTATGCTGTAGATTCGGAAAAACTCTTGATTATTTGGGGCCGAAGCACTTTGACATCAGCTCTATGTCAGCATAGTGTGTTACGAGATTTTGCTGCATAGCTCGTACAAACTTAGAGTAGACATTTAGAGCTGAAGAAATTTCACATTTTTCATGTCATGGGCTCAACTCAACAGGAAGTCAGTTATTTTGTGTCGTATTTTTGAAAATCATTTGATATACTCCTCCTAGGGAATTTATTCAATCACCACGAAACCAGGCCAATGTGACCTAAAGGCACTAAGGATGCAAAATTGCAGAGGGATTTTTGATATCTCAAACAGGTCAGCTGTGACGATAGCTTGAACTTATGCCGAAAAGTGGTTAATAACTTTCTTAAAACCCCCACTTTTCTAAAATTGTTAAATGATGTCTGGTGTGCCCGGGTGGCGATGGCACACGGTGCTTGGGCCCACTTATCGCTGCTTGCAAATATATTTTTACACTGAGTTTGCTATCGTTTATTTTTATATATTTCTCCATGAGGTCTGATCATTTCTTCTGTACATTAACATTTTCAACGTTCAAATAACCCTAGATTGTAAGATATTTCTTGTGTCAAATACAAACAGAAGGCTCCGTAGTACATTCTAATGAAAACGCTTTGATCAGTTTTGTTTATATCAGACATGTTTTTTTTTACATACCAGAAACTCTAATTTGTATCTTTCTGTTAATCACTTTAGTCAGTATAAATGAATATAACATGTCTGAGCATCTGCATTAATGTAGTTTTCACAGTGACTTACATAAAAGGCATTGAACAGGATCAGTATGGGGATCTGAATCATGCACACCTGGACCGCAATGCAGCTCCCGACCTCTAAACTGCAAGACACATCAGCGCAACAGTGAGACAGAGCAGACGAACATCATGTACACCTCGGATCAGTATGCACCTCCCTTTCAGTTTAACAATCTGGTAAAGCGCTCGTCCTATCATACGGAGATCGCTGGTTCGAACCCCGGGTGATGCTGTTTTCCTCTCACAGCCGGAGGCACAGAGAGAGCTGATTGGCCGAGCTCTCTCAGGGGGAGGGATGAGAGGTACTTGCGCTCCCACATTAATCACGGCTCTACCGCCAATCAGGGGCGTCTGTGAGCTCGCGCACGCGGAAGGAGCAGCTAGCACTTTCCTCCGAGTGTGTTACTCCGCCCCTAATGGTGCGTGAGCAAGCAGTTCGAAAAGATGCGGTCGGCTGCCGTCACGCGCTTCGGAGGAAACACGGGATAGTCTTCGCCCTCCCGACTGAGTGGTAGTGGTAGTCTTAATGTGGGAGCCCCCTAGCGACGGGGAGGAATTGGCCACGACTAATATTGGGGAGAAAATTGGAAAAACCCCCAAAAAACAATCTGGAAACAATCATCGCTGTTTTTTTTTTTTAAACACAGCATGGACTTTTAAGTCATTTAAACACACCTCCCATATTATCATCTTTTTATTGCACAAGTGAGCTGTTTATCAGTGTAGGTTTTTCATCACACAATCACTAGAGAACTGTTCAGATACCAAACAAACACACACACACACACACTCTATAAATCTGGGTTATGAGCTATGGTTGAATGTAGCACTTAGACTATGTTGGATGAGACGTAACAGATAAGCTGTAGATAGTTAACAGGCATTTATAGGCAGATGTACCTAATAAACTGGCACCGTACTGATTTAAATAACAGACATCACTAACATGCCTCTTACTCTGTACATTTAACATCCTCTGTGTTCGATGAGGAGACTCACCTCAAGCTGATGTTGTTCTGAAGAGCAAACTGTATACCGTTGACGATCTCAGGTATTTCAGGAACCATGGCCAAAACTGTCACACCTATAAAGTTCTGATCAGACACCAGCAGAAGGATCAAATTTAAGAAATGTGCTAAGATCACCCTTTATTATTTGTGACATGTACTTTACAGTGAAATGAAATTATTTTTTTTCCCCACATATGCCAGTTAGAAAGCTGAGGTCAAAAAAGGTAGGTCAATAACGATTGCTCAGTAAAACCTAAGAACTATTTTACTTATAGTACTTACTGTGCAAAAGTCTTGGGTACATACAAAAATATGGCATAAGTAAATTATGCTTTTGAAAACATTTCTGAAAACAACATAATAAAATAAACAGTCAATATTTGGAGTGAAAACTCATTGCTTAAATCAGGACACAGATTTGTGGAGTTTTATAAGTAAAACAGTTGTTAGGTTTTACTGAGCTTGCTGGAGAACTCTCAAAATGATTTTTTTTTCCTCATCGAACCAACCAAAAACAACTAGCAAAACACTTGATCGTGTGTATCTGTGCTATTTCCTTCCCTATACGACCCATTTTTTTCCATTCTTTGCACAGTAGTTTTTCTATTGTCACTTAAAATGAAAAAGTTCATCATATTGCGTATTTTGTGCCAAAAAAAAGGATATGTTACTCTATACTGCACAATCCTGAGCCCCATATATGTTTATAAAAAAAGTTTTAACGACTATGTACTTTGCTCAAGGGCTTATGTACAGTATCTTGGCAGTCCTGGGGCTCAAACTGCCAGCCTTCCGTTTAGAAACCCAGTAACCTACAGCCCTAAGTGTTTGAGCCGACACTGCTGTATGTGTGTGGATTCAAGTCAGCATAGACAAAAATTCAAATGAGAAGATTTTGTACCCCATTTTCTCCCAAATTTGCTAAATCCTGCCCATAAGCAAGCTCTCATTTATCTAACAAGGGCGTTCAAGTCAAACCGAAACTTGTGGCGATTTCTTTTTAGTTTTTTTTAAGAAGACTTCAAGCACAGTATGGTGATAAAATATCTGAATGGTGCAAGCGTTTTAAAGAAGGCTGTAGAGGCCCACTGCAATCATTCCCATGAACGTTCAACGAGTAGAACGCCTCATCATTGAAAATCAATGCATAACTTGTCAACAATATGCGAAAGAACCACCACTTGCACGTTACAGAAACTCGGCTAGGAGTCATTGCCGCATCCCCTGTATAGTCCTGATCTCACTCTAAACCATTTCCACATGTTTCGGCTTTTAAAGGAGTCCCTGGGAGGCCGGCGTTTCAGACGTGAAGCAGGTCAGACTGATCATGGTTCCGGTGTACAGAGAAAACTTTTTACCTCGATGGTATCCAAGCATTAGTGTAGCAGGGGATTACTGTATAGTTTTTAAACTCTCAAAAGTCCTGGTTTGATTTGAACGCTTCGTTCCATGTTGGTATAGAGTCTAGAGCCTACATGAAGATTAGTAAAGTAAGTTATGTTTATGGTCATTGATGTCCAATATGTGCATGTTTTTATTAAAATTAATTAATTTTATTAATTTATATATAAAAAAAATATATATATGCGCTGTATGTGCGTGTGTGTATATATGTGTGTGTTTTGCGTGTTGAAGTACATGCCTGAGAGATGTTCGGGTGGCTCAGTATGGGCTGGATGTACTCTGTGATGAGGTCTGCGCAGGCGGACATCAGCACTGTGGCACCGATCAGGATGAGCAGCGCCCTCCAACGAGACCAGTGCACTACGGCACCTAAGTGACCCGCTGCCACACACACACACACACACACACACACACAAAAGCTCTTTGAATAATGCATGTGCATTACTGTATTAAACCCTAAATTTTATGTTTCTCAAAGTGCTGGTTCAGTGTTTTTTTTTCCTTGTTGCTGGTGTAGCCGAGACCTCACCAATTCCATCACCAACATGAATGTCGTAGATGTGTGAATGAGTCTTCAGAGTGAACAGAAGGCCGATGATGTAGGACACCGGCAGCAGAACTGACACTGTGTACACCAGGGGTCTGTGAGACAATGAGAAATCTACAGCTACCCAAGGTGCTTGAGGAATGACATGAACTGAGCTAAAGAAAAACAAAAGATGGCTACTTACTCTATATGGCTATGAAACAGGCTGTAGTTGTTTTCACTCTAAAGACACAGAGAGCAAATTGAATTAGAATGAACAAAAACAAAGAAGCTAACCAAATGACGAGCAGATTCATACACTGTAGAAAAAAGAAAAAGAAAAAATCGATGGCACCTCCAGGGTCCGGGTTCGATTCCCGTCCCTGTGTGCATGGAGTTTGCATATTCTCCCAGTGCTTGGTGGGTTTCCTCCGGGTACTCCGGGTTTCCTCCCATAGTCCAAAAACCTGCAGATTAGGCTAACTGCCGTTTCCAAGTTGGCATGTGTGTATATGCCCTAAGTCTTCTGAGATAAGCTCCAAGATTGAGATGATCCAAACGCATTTAGGGAGGAGTTCAATAGCAAGTTAGAAAGGAACAGATCATCTACCTTTATAGTGACAATTAATGCCGTATTTGTATCCTGAGTTGTTGGGTTCAGAGGATTTGAAATGCACACACAGAGAGAGGAAGAAGGATGTGTTTACTGCCGAAGCGAGGTGTCCTTTCGAGTTGAAGATAACCACGAGTCTACTACAGGGTACATCAGGTTCCTGCTAACCCCTACTGTAGCTCAACTCTCGACACGCTTCTACATTCTTTTGCCGCCGGTCCGTGTCATGCTGGGATAAGATCAGGCTATCTTTGCCATCATTACAAGAAGTTACTGCTGACTACATGCATAAATTACATGAAAGGTTTGGGGCAGACGTGTACAGGTCATGAGTTGTCCAGTCTATGCTACAACCACTGATTCATGCCTTGTATTAGAATTCCAAGTAGCATTCTAGGACCAAGGCCAAAGTTTGACGTATCCTTGGTGTTTTGGTGGTATTTATTTATTTATTTTGATTCATAAGCGGTGAGAAATTCTCAAAATATACAACGGGAAGATTAACATCTGGGACACTTCCACTTCTCTGATAACATAAAGTTGTCTGGCGAGTGTGTCAGGTGCTAATGTTAATAAGAGAAAGACTTTACATGCTTTGTTTACATTAACCCAGAACACATTGTACCCAGGCTGTGAGGGTTGCGTCCCTCATCCGGTGAGTGTTGCACAATGCCATGCCATGTCAGTTTGGAACACTTGTGCTTTAATGTGTCATTTAACATAACGACTTGTCACAATGTCACTCAAACAGTCACCACTCAGTCATCTTCCCTCTTAAAGTGTAACTGTTGTCAGTATTTTAACTACATTTCCATGGTATGTTGAAAATGATGTGTTGAGGTGTTGTGCAGTTTCACCATCGAGCTCAACAAATTCCGTCTAGAAGATGTTCCACACGTTATCTTGGTCACCGGAGCCTCAGCGTTTGGTTTCCCGTCTGTCATGTGGACGGCCTGGGTTTAATTCAAAGCCGAAGTCCCAAACCCCTTCCACTGGATGCAGTGCCAGTCCCAAGCCCGGATAAAATGGGAGGGTTTTGTCAGGACGGGCATCCGGCACAAAACATGTGCCAAAGACCAACAACTAATAACAACTCTGTAGAAAAGCTGTCATGTTACGTCTCCATCTGGTAATGACCTGCAGGGTTCAATGGTCGATGCTCTTAAACCTACAGTACAGTATCTCCTCCCGGTGATGAGATCTCAACACCACCACCCTATGGGTCAAGTTACATCTAAACTTGTTTGTACTCCACTAGATGTCATTCTAAAACACTGGCTTCAATGATCACTGATATATTCATTTTGGATCAGTGATTTATATTGAATGCATTTGGGCCAAGAATGGAGAAGTGCACAGTGCCATAGAGAGGGGAGTCCAAAGCGTTTCCCCAAAATGCCCAGCTCCATATTAATGGTTCTTTAACACTCTTATCAGTCCTTTGTTGACTCAATTGCTCGCAGCAAGAGGGCGTGAAAGCATTATAAGAAGGGCATAAATTCACCATATCGTAGTGACAGTTCCTGCAGATGAAAGTCCCATTGCTACTGTTGGTGCCAGAGGAGTTAGTGCAGTCTTCACACACCAGATTCCCATAAGCTTTAGAGAAGAGTGTTGGAGCAAACACACCTACAGCAGAGATAAACCTTAATTAAAATGGCAAAAATAACAATTAATGATAAAACTATGGGTTAACATTGTCATCAAAATGAATGCAAAGAAAAGTTCCTGACTTAAGTGTTGTAATCACAAATGGACGTTATGGGAACAACTTCGACACCATAGTTACTTTTGGTGATATTTTATGCACAATAAAAAAAATCAATCTATTTTTTTTTTAGATATTCAGATGGGTCTCGAGTATGCATGACTATACATAAAACATGAAAACAGTTGGGAAATACTGGAAATGGTCCCGAGCATAGTTTCTGGGACTTGCGTTCTGATTGGCCAGGAAAATGTGCTTCCTGAAAAGGGCGTCCACTTTAAACTGTGCATGAAACCTTCTGCAACCAACAGTTTTGTAATTAACGATTCTAGAACACCTGAGACACGGACTTAAACGTCCCGGCGCTCTTACCGTCCATCATCACCACTCGTGGAATGTCTCTCGTCCAATCAGAGTACTACAGTAACTGTTGCATATTTGTTTGTTGTCACTCCAAATGACTGTATAATATGTAATGAATGATTGAGTGAATGAAGGCGGGAAAACAGAAGAAGTGCTCACCTCCAATAGATATGAAAAGCAGAGAGGAGCTTACTCCAGCTGAGCGACTATTAAACCTCTGCTCCATGTGCTTCAGCCCTCCGATGATCATAGAGATCCCCTGAGAATTATTTAAGGGCAGGAGAGAGAGAGATAGAGAATAAGAGGAACACCAAAGACTGCAGACTGTACTGTATATGGGGATGTGTTTGGATCAAATCACTTACCGGGATAAACAGAATACATCCAAGCAATGTCCCGGTCAATGCTGCTTTTACAATCTCCTGTAGGCAATTGTTGCCCTGGTAATGACCCCTAAGCAAGGCTGTGATGTAAAAGGTAAGCTCGGTGATGGATCCAAACGTGGCGTTGACCACGGCACCGACTGCAAAGTTACTCTGAGCGGATATACTGCAGAGACAGAGACAGGGTTATTGTAGGTCAGTTTAGAATGTGAGCGATGGTCATATAAGTCTGTATGAGTTGTGTGGAGGAAAGAAATTTGGATGCTAGTGTGCAATAGCAGAAAACATGTTTCACAAGTTTCAGAAGACTTTTTTTCCCACCACTTTGCCATGGTTCTTCTGCAGACGTTGCCTTGACCATGTAAGTGTGTATGTAGACAATATGCACAATAAGACATTATTATAGTATTATAAATAAATAAATTAAGTATAAATTAAATAGATTGAATCGAATTTAATAAGAAGACATCAAATATATGGAAAAAATATAGATAATAAACAAAAATATAAATACAGTGTATACCCCAAAGTAAAGAAATATATCTGATTAAATAAATCTGAATTATTACTATTACAGTATATCTCTAGGAAATGATTTATAATTTTATATTGATATAAAATTAAAGTATGTGTGTGTATGCTCACCTGGCTATGCCCATTCCAATATAATAAGACAACGGGATGAGTGAACCTATTGCAGTGGCGAACTTAACTTCGGCACTGGCGAACTGGTTTCCTCGGTCCACATAGCCGATCACCAAAGAGACGATGACCAAAGGGAGGAGATCTACAAACAGTTATCTAAGGAAGACTACAGGGAAATGTCACAATAAACACTAATCAACTAAAAAGTTTCAAAAAAATCATTCCAGTTCCCACAGAGTTTACACTACATGTGGCATATAAGTGACGTTTGTGCAAAAGCAACCTTCTTGCCAAGGTACAGAAAGACTGGAGCACGTTTTCACGACAGAAAGAAAAATACCACCAAATTCTTGTATAAAATCTGGACTTACCTTAACTTTATTAAATTTCATTTCATTTTTAAAATAAAATGTTTCCCCTTATATCTTAGTGTCATATCTTTCACTTGTATCTAAAACTGTGTCTTCACTTCAAGGCTGTAAATCAACAAAATGTGATTATTTTAGTGTGAAGGGGATTATTTTCTACACCCACTGTACAGTACATCAGTTCTATTTGCTTAATTTTGAAGGATACTGACAGCAAAAACATTGATTCCATCAACCTTGTACTTGTAGTAGTAGAGATTCACTGCATGGTAGCAGCACAGGATGGCTTCACCTTCCTGTATTTTTAATAATAAAAAGATAAAATAAAGAGAGTTCAGATCACTTCATTCATGTTCGGTCAAATTCACAAATCTGTCCTTTACTAAGCTAGAAAGTAAGTCTCTTATTTTGAGCACAAAAGTGCACGTAGCTAATATGGCACTAGACTGTATGACTCACTTGAGCTCTCATCAAAACCTTCTATTAGGCTGTGTTCACATTACAAGAACAAATTCCTCATTCATTTCAAACAATGGATTTGATTTTAGCCTTTTTTTTTTTTTGGTCACGTTAGGGTAAAAAAAAAGGGTAAAAAAAAAATGGAATCGAGTTTTTCTTGCTGATAAGGTAAATGCATAGACTAAAAAACAATACATTGCATTACAAAATATTAGGGTTGTTCCGATTCCGATCCTGGTATCGGAAATGCTGCCGATACCACAAAAAAATCTGGCATCGGAATCGGCGAGTATTTGAGTCCACGTACCGATCCGATACCATTTTCCTAAACATAACCTATTTATGCCCGCTAGCTTTGCTAGCTTAGGTTACGTACAGAGTGTCACGGCGTGCGCCTGTGATGGACGTGCGCCCAAATTGATATCGCTCCTCGCTCACTAGTTAGGCGGCCTCCCCCCCTTTAGGTATGTGAAGGAGCAGGGCCGCAGAATCAGGCAACGGCCCATGAGCTATCGCCGCTAATGATCTCGGCGCTATAAAACACAGCGGGGAGTGTAGCTCGGGGTCTGACTGTTGGGAAGCTGGACTTTGTGACGCGGTGGATTTTATGAGAGACAGTGGCACAAGAGCGGGGCGATGTGATGCGCCCCAGAGACTTTAAAAAGGGGGGCGCCTTTGATCTCCGCGAGAGGAGCGCGTGAACGAGCCGCGAGCTCCCGCGGCACCTTCACTTCCGCGTAGAGCCCGCCTTCGCATCCCTGCCGCAGAAGTGGAAAAGGCCGCAGAGAGCCTTTAACCCTTTCCTTACCCATTTTTCTAAATAAATGACCCTTTTTCCTGTAAGACCTCGCCTCGAACCCGTTACACAGGGCTAGTAGTATTTTACTTAAAAAAAGAAATTATATATATACAGTATATATATATATATATATATATATATATATATATATATATATATATATATATATATATACACATATACACACACACTGTACAGATACACACCCAGGTATCGGATCAGTACTCGGTATTGGCCGATACCCTGAGCCCAAGTATTGGAATCAGTATCGGGAGGGGAAAAATGGTATCGGAACATCTCTACAAAATACATACAAGATGAACATTTTTATGACATCTCACCATAGCGGCATCCGTTATGAGAACTTGGTCAGGGGGAATCAGCAAGACATTGGTTAAGGTTCGGAAACTTATTTTGGACACGGGGATGGTGACGACCAAGATCCAGGAGAGAATACACAACACACCATGAGCCACAACTAGAAGAGGGTATCCCAGCAGCACCCACACATACACACTCAGATGATCCTGCAAAATAAAAACAGTTATTAGTAACAGATATCCTGAAATTAATAAAAAATAAAGAAATATTTGTTTAACATATAGACTGTTAAAAACAAGATGTTACTGTATTTTAATCAGTACTCTACCCAGCAGAGCCGCTCTGGAGGCCTGGATGGTTCCTCGATGTTCTCCACTACTGTGCCGGACCTCAGAAGCGGGGTGGCTCCGTTCCCCTCGTCCACCTCATCTAGTCCTTCGTTCTGGGGTTTCCCACTTTCGAGTGGATCTCTTGCCTGAGGGAAGCAAAAAACTCATTTCTAACAGTCTGACACATCATATATTCTGTATGTTCAATTCTATAAATTAATCAAAAAACAGAAAAGAATCTGAAATAAATCTATGACTTGATCTTTGAAAAATGCTTTTTGCTTTCAGTAAAATATTATTACAGCTATCATTTATTTAAAATGTTACTCTAAAAAAGAAAAACTTCCAGAGTAATGATATAACAATTATAAAAGTTCAACCTTCTTTATAGCTTTTCCAAATGGCCACAGAAAGTAACAGGACAATCGGAAGCACAGTTTACCTAAAACAAAGCAAAACTTAGTTTTACTTCCAGATTTCCAGGAAAGACATGCATCGCCTGCCCACTGAACCTGCTACTTCAAAAAAATTAAATAGCTTGTGCACATGTATTCTCTCTAATAAAGGTTCTGTCATGGTTCAGTCAAATTCCCAATTTTGGATAGAGGAAAAAGTGTGATGCTGGATAGCGTTCCCTTACGTTCCCTTACACAATGAAATATCTAGTGCACATCTACGGAATTAAACATCAGCTAAGCCAGTTGTCCACATATTCCACTTTAGTCTACCAGAACAAAAAGGTAGTGCCACCTTGTGGCACTATTTGGCGTAGACATATTACTAAACCTCTAACTCATTCATTCATTCATTTTCTATACCGCTTTATCCTGTATTTAGGGTCGCGGGGGACCTGGAGCCTATCCCAGGAGACTCTGGGCACGAGGCAGGGTACACCCTGGACAGTGTGCCAATCCATCGCAGAGCACACACACACACACACATATACACTCATTCACACACTGTGGTCAATTTGGGAACGCCAATTAGCCTAATCTGCATGTCTTTGGACTGTGGGAGGAAACCGGAGTACCCGGAGGAAACCCACCAAGCACGGGGAGAACATGCAAACTCCATGCACACAGAGACGGGAATCGAACCCGGACCCTGGAGGTGCAAGGCGACAGTGCTCTAAACCTCTAATTGTTAAAGTATATCGGGCAGTAAAGTATAAGATAAAATTAAACAATAAAAAAAGTTTAAAAACTAGTGCATATCTATGCTTTCTGAAAAGGCTTACAGGTAGTTTTCAATTTTGTTTAAATTCCCATGAATGGTTTTGTCGCATACAAAGTTAACGATAGCAGATTAGACCCTCCCCAGTTTAAGTAAAATAAAAAGGTTTTTTTTTTTAATTTCCGGAAATTAAAAAAGAAAAAGACAGGCGACAGGCGACACAAAAATAGTGTACATCTTGTAATGACATAAAATGATTACCATGAGGGGCTCCGATAATGATGATGCACATCATCATACCGACAAGAAGGTACACCAGTGAGATCCACCAACCAAATAATAATATATATAAAATATTACCACATGTAAATAAAGAGCCTGAAAGAAAGAGAAAAATGCAATTGTTTAATGAAACATTCTACATTTCAAGTTAAATCGAATGGTTTATTTATATAAACAAATGTTTACTAATGTTTTATTCGTATTGATGCATATGTTCATTAAATAATCTTAATTTCATCTATCTTGTGTTTGATAATGTTGAATAAGACCTACCTTACATATGAACAGTTTGACACTCATTTCAGATTTTTACTAATTTCAGCAAATTATTATACTCTGACACACAAGGTTGTCTATACCAAAATGTATAATTTATATAACCTTATTTTAGAAACTTAAAAACTTCCACAATTTGTGCAAAGCACTTCAGCACGGTGGCTGTCGCATGTGGTCTAAATGCGTTCAAATGGTTTATGAAGAATGTTGAAAAACAGTAAAACAATGTTTACACTCTGTTAATGCCATTGCACATGGAGTACAGGTATGCATCGCTCAACCACCACAGTTTGTTCTGTGAAACAAGACATTATGTGATTTGTATGTTGTTTAAAAATCATGTTATACTGTACACATTACAAAACTATGTGGGATACTGTAGTGTAAACACTTTAATGTAGCAGAGAAATAACTATACAAACCTTAAATTCCTGTACAAGAGATGCATGCGCTGTGTCTGAGACTGGTGGAGGAGGAGGTGCAACTGAATAATGTATTCAAATATTTGTATTGTTTAGAATCTTCATTAAGATTTTGTGTACAACAAATCTCAACATTTTTTTTCCTTGATCTATCTTATTTAAACTCTGGTGACATCAAGAAACCATGCATAAAATATTTTCTATCCATTTGAAATACTTTTTGCTTCATTAAAAAAAAAAAAAAAAATAGGTTTTTACGAATTTATCTTGTTTTGCTGTCAAACTGTTCATATGTTTAGTTAAGTGAAGACTTGGTTGAATAATGCTGAATAAGCTTGGTCTAAATGTGACCTTTGTTTGGTGTTTATTAATAGTGAGTGAGTTAAATCTGTAAAAAAATCTGTGTTTGGTTTAATCTAGTTGACCGATTATAACCTAATATTTTGAATTATGGATTTAAATATGTTCAAGCAGTGTTAGGTTTGATATCATTTTCAGGTATCTGACCTGTGTTTGGTTTAATGTTAGTGAGTTCGGAATAGAGCTCCTTCACAATGTCTGATCTGCCCTCGAAGGGTCGCTCGGTCACATGGCTTTTCCACTTTCTGAATCCAAACTTCACATGGAGAAAGCACACAAAGACAAAAATGCAGATCAGGGGCTGTTTACCGGTGAGTAAAGATGGGGGAAATGTCGATTCTGTCATATCACAATATTTTGTTAAACAGTTCATGTACTGATTCCTAAATAGATTTTTTTGGAAAATTTTTTTTTGTTTATTTATGGATTCATTTAATGGTGGCAAAATATTGCCTTTCCTCTATAATTCTACAGGTGGTGCACTCTAAACTATTCAACCACTAGCAGGCAGCACAGCACCTGTGTGGCAGCAAATTATTTGCTACGTCTGTTTAGAATTGTAACAAAATCTGAAGAAAATTTTACATCGAACCGGGATATTTGTAAAGTTGTGATACTTACAGAATCGCAATACAAATCAAATCAGCACCCAGGTATCGTGATAACATCGTATCGGGTGATCCCTGGTGATTTCCTTCCCTAGCGCTTACAGAAACTAAGACTCATTGGTCTTGTATGAAACCACCTACCTTGTAATTATTGGCAAGTTTCTGTGCCTCCACCTCATTTTCGGCGCTTATAGTGGTCTTATTACATGAGACGTCCGCCCATATTTCATTAGCTGTTTGTGTGCCATGTCCTACAAGCAGAGAGGAAAGGAGGAAAATAGTCATCACAAATGTATATATTTTACTCTTGTAGGTATTTTACTCTGTATAAAGCTACAAAAAATGATATAATAGTGCCCACCTCTGTTTGTGCATTTGTGTGTGTAAGAGCAGCAGGGCGGCTGCCGGTTAGAGTCAGTGGTACTGATGTTCTGCTCATTTCCACACACGTGATCACAACAGGAGCTGAAGGGATAACCACTAATACCAGAATAAGCTCGCAAACTACCATGATCCCATGAAAGCTCTGAGGACAAGTGATGAAAAATAAGGAACAAAACACACACATAAAACATCTAATCAACTAAAAACAGTTTGGATATTTTCTTAATCAATCAGATGTAGTAGTTTAGGTCAATCCTCAAATAAATGTGAATAATGGACAAATACAACAAATTTACATAATACACAATGAATTGTATTTATTGTTCTTGTAGAAGTGGGATGAAAGGGTTTGTCTTATACCATAATCAAGCAAATCAACAATTAATCACAAAATCTATGAAAGAATTGCAGAATCAAGAAGACGCAGAAAGGGCTTTTACACTCATGGTGCTGAATAATCATAATCATAATCATAATAAGAATCATAATAATATTACTACGATTGTTGTTGTTGTTATTATTATTACAGTACTTACAGTCATGAAGCACCCTCGGCACCATCACTTCACATGCCTTTGTGTATAGCTTTAATTCAAACACTGTTCATACACCACTTTAAACAATGGGCATTGTTAAAAAGCAGCTTTACAGAAATCCGGATCAAGATTTAAACGTGTCCTTAATAAGCTATCCAACACCAAGAAACCTTAAGAGTAACCAGACTCAGACCTAACCTAACCCGTCCTGGTCTGGGTGCCAACAGATAGTGTCTATATTCCGTATTATTCTATATCAAAGTCATCGAGTTGTGGCACAGTGACGAAGTGGTTAGCACTGTCGCCTTGCACCTCCAGGGTCAGGGTTTGAGTCCCGCCTTGGTGCTGCGTGCAAGAAGTTTGCACGTTTCTCCGGGTACTCTGGTTTCATGCAGATTAGACTAACCGGCGTTACCAATTTGCCTGTAGTGTGTGAATGAGTCCACAGTATGTATGTGTGTGTGCCTTAAGTCTTCTGGGATAGGCTCCAGGCCCCTGTGAGTGAGTCTTCAAGTAATGAATGATTGAAACATGGCCTTAAACACGTATAGTCTTCAAGCTACAGTATCATGTAAAAACATATACAGCATATACATAAACATCGTTAGAAACCCATCTAGGTGAAATATCTAAAATATAATAATATTGTTATTTTAACCATTTAAATCCAGATTAATAATTCAAGCAATTTTAAAGCACACATGCACAAATCACATTAAGGGTTATATTTCTGACTGACACCATGTGTTTTAATGATAATGTTCTTGACACAGTACAACCCCAAACAGGTTGATGCAGTTACTGAAGAATGAACCAATTTAATGTCTGACATACACCATATGGACTTATAATATATTCATTCATTCATTTTCTATACCGCTTAATCCTGTGTTCAGGGTCGCGGGGGACCTGGAGCCTATCCCAGGAGACTTCGGGCACTAGGCGGGGTACACCCTGGACAGGGTGCCAATCCATCGCAGGGCACACACACATACACCCAATCACACACTACGGGCAATTTAGGAACGCCAATTAGCTTATAATATATATATATATATATATATATATATATATATATATATATATATATAATGTTATATTTATGGTTATTATTTTATAACCATGTTGGCTTTAACAATAAAATACATTGTCTATCTTAGTTATGAGAAAACCAACATGTTTGAAAGCCATTTAAAAGTGTTTATTAAATGGATGGAGAGACATACAATATATGGACAAAAGTATTTTTTTAATTATCGAATTGAGGTGTTTCAATCAATCAGGCCCCTTAACCCCTAGTGAAGAGCAATCTTAATGCTTCAGCATACCAAGACATCTTGGACAAGGCTTAGCTTCCAACTTTGTAGCAACAGTTTGATGAATTCCCTTTTCTATTCCAACATGACTGTGTCCCAGTGCACAAAGCAAGGACCATAAACACATGGTTTGATGAGCTCAGCTCTGGTAGAGCTTTTTCATTGTCGACTTCAACCCCATAAAGCACCTTTGGGATGAACTGGACCGAACTGGAGATTGCAAGTCATGTCTTCTCGTCCAACATCGGTCATACAGAATACAGAATGAATGGGTACGAATGTGGGCAATCCTGAAAATCCTGCAGAGAGACTCCCAAGAAGAGCAGAAGCTGTTATAGACTCCATACTGAAGTACATGTATTCGGATACAATGACATTGCAAGTTTGGCCAAATACTTCTGTCCATCTAGTGTATGCGCAGGATTTTTATTTTACGTTGTTTACACATAACCGTGGCTGACTGAAGAGATCAAATAAAAGTTATTTTCTGTATCACCTCCATCACCATCACCACATCACTTCTCTTTATTCAGCGTGCCACATGGTTACAGGTGCAAGGAAAGGAAATGACCAGGGGAACTGTGAACAGACTTGAGGTTTTAGATGTCTTTCCAAAAAAATCAAAAAAAAAAAAGGAAAAAGAAGGAGGAAAAAAAGAAAAGTGTACAATAAAAGTCTAAACCTCACTACAGTCAGGTATATAATGGAATTAGAGAAGATGTTTTAGATACTGTATAGTAATATTTAGGATAGTTGATGATGTGATATGCAAAACTGGACAAAAAACAAGCAAATGCAGAAATCATACAGTAGTACTGAACTAAGAAGCATGTAAGTAGAAGATGCTCAGGGTTAAACAGTACAGTAGAGATCATTTCACACGCATGCGCAGTTAATACATTAAGAGTTTTTCCTTTTTTTTTGAAAATTAAAACAGAATATTTGACAAATATGCCTTCCGTAAAATAATACCTTCATTATCGGGGTCGGTGCTAGCTGCTCTCCACCGAGACTCTGTCCGAGTGGACATTATAGCACAATAACACACGGCTCATGTGATCGCAGCGCCGCTGAGACTCTCCTGTGTCCAAACGTGCTACCTACAAAGATGTACCGCAAGGCTGCTGTAGTGCGCATGCGTCTAAGTATGCTACCTGCGTATTACTGTTGCCAGATTGGGAGGAGTTCCGCCAAATAGTGCTACTTTTTAACAATGGTTTTATTATTATTATTATTATTATTATTATAACTCATTTATTCATCTTCTTATCCTGTACCTGGAATATATTGCAAGAGAATTTGGTCACAAGGCAGGGAACACATTGCAGAACACACACACACACACACACACACAGGTTTATTTGGGAACACCAATTAGCCTAATCTGCATGTCTAGACTGTGGGAGGAAACCCATCAAATATGGGAGAACATGCAAACTTCATGCACTTCATCCATTTAATAAACTCGAGGTGAGATTCGAACCCTCGACCCTTGTGGTGCAAGACAGTGCTACCCACTACGCCACCGTGCCACCACTCTGTGATTTTAATATAGAATAATATGGAATATTATGGCGGCACGGTGGTGTAGTGGTTAGCACTGTCGCCTTGCACCTCCAGGGTCTGGGTTCGATTCCCCGGCCAGGCTCGATTCCCGTCTCTGTGTGCATGGAGTTTGCATGTTCTCCCCGTGCTTGGTGGGTTTCCTCCGGGTACTCCGGTTTCCTCCCACAGTCCAAAGATATGCAGGTTAGGCTAATTGGCGTTCCTAAATTGACCATAGTGTGTGATTGGGTGTGTGAGTGTGTGTATGTGTGTGTGCCCTGCGATGGATTGGCACCCTGTCCAGGGTGTACCCCGCCTAGTGCCCGAAGTCTCCTGGGATAGGCTCCAGGTCCCCCGCGACCCTGAACACAGGATTAAGCGGTATAGAAAATGAATGAATGAATGAATGGAATATTATTTTCACCTTTCTAAGTCTGGCGCCATAAACAATAAAAACAAAAATGTCTTGGGAGGATAATAAACCTATAAACCTCCGGGTCCAGGTTCGATTCCCGTCTCTGTGTGCATGGAGTTTGAATGTTCTCCCTGAGCTTGGTGGGTTTCCTCCTGGTACTCCAGTTTCCTCCCAGTCAAAAAACCTGCAGTTTAGGCTAATTGGTGTTCTCAAATTGCCCGTAGTGTGTGAATGGGTGTGTGTGCCCTGCGATTGATTTGGCACCCTGTCCAGAGTGTACCCCATGCCCTAAGTCTCCTGGCCCCTGTCCACAGGATAAAGCAATATAGATGAGGAGTATTGATACTATAAAAAAAGCTTAATGCTGAAAAGTTGCTAATTTAAATGTTTAAATAAAAAAATAAAAAAATGAAATACTGTGCAAAAGTCTTGAGTCAAGCCTCATATTAAATTAAATTACATTAAGTTAAGCCTTTAAGTTAAACCTTTATTTGTCACATATACATTACAGCACAGTGAAATTCCTTCTTCGCACATCCCAGCGTAACTGGGGTCAGAGAGCAGGGTCAGCCATGATACAGAGCTCCTGGAGCAGATAGGGTTAAGGGCCTTGCTCAAGGGCCCAACAGTGGCAACCTGGTGGAGCTGGGGATCGAACCGCCGATTAAATTAAAGAAATAGGAATAAATGTTTTACTGCGACGGGCTCATTAAAGACACAAGTTAAAATTTTTCGTCTGTTCCAACCACTCAACATTCAGCATCATAAGTATAATAATCAACGTCCTGATCACCTGCACCTGTTTCTCACTCGATCATGCCATAAATTAGATGTTTTTTTTGCTTGAATGATTCAAAGGTCTCCGTGTAGCTAAACAAACAAAAAACATTCCTCTGAACGTGGCCAAGTACAGTAACTGATCAGAAACAGATCACTACAGAACCAGTGCGACAGGTTCAAGTAATGTCCATGAAAAATATGAGCTACAGTATAGGAGTGTTTCATAAAGCGGTCATTAATAACAGTGTTTAATTGGTCTTTTATCTAAAGGACAAGGAGCAGGCTAAGACTTGCCAGAACTGTCCTGGTCTGTAATCCGGAATTTATTAAGTTGTCTTCATGAATGCTTTACCCTGGTCAAGGTCACAGTAGATCCAGAGCCTTTCCCAGGACCTTTCTGAGGGCTGAAGGCAGGAATACACTCATGATGGAATACCCTTCCCATAGCAGTACCCTTCCCTAGCTGATAAAAGGTCTGGTACAGGGCCAGATGTTCTAGTTGCTATCCAAAGTCACGGTATGTGCAGATGTATTATCAGCTACTACTTGCATAAAGAGTTTAAAAACAAACATTCATAAAAGACAATTGTCCAAAATAAAATAATTTATTTCAAGGTTTTTCATACAAACATTAAAACGAGTCTGAATTTACCAATCATTAATAGCAGTGGCAGGCATGTTATGCTACTTTGAAAGAGGCATTTTCTCGACACCTGCAGCAGATCACAGGAAAACCGATCCGCTGTATTCACACAACTATGGTATAATCCATCAGCATGGTCACATTACAAGTTTTTCCAGTTACAGTCAAAGAAATGACCGAAGCAGGCTCTTTAATTACACACCTGTCCTAATGCAGCGTTAGAGAATACACAAGCGAGCAAACATTTGCACTGGACTCAACACACATGCAGAAAATACACCCAGCACTCAAGTACATCTTTGTCATCACAAAGATTTTTTTAAGCACGTCTTACTTTTACGGTATATGATTAGCTAAGAAAAGGAAAGTTTACAGGAAGCACTTTGTGTATAGGAGACCAGCGAGAGTTCACTGGTTAGAAAAGGTTTTTGGCACCAGCAACTGGATAGGGAGGGGCACGTCTCAGGAGACATTCACTGAGCTCACACGGGCTATTCAAACTAATCCGAGGATGTAACATTATACGTACGGGTGAGTGACAAATAAAAGGAATAAAACATAAGCCATCAAGATAATGCACAGAAGCATGGACTCCAAAAATTTAGAAGTGTATTGAATGAACAAATGCCATTCTTTTAAACCAGAATGCATCAGTTGGTGTTCAGGTTGGTCCCAGAGGTGTTACGGTTTTAAGATCTTGTGAATCTAAAGAGCATAGCGTATGATTTAAATCATTTCCATTCTAGACGGATTTCTATCCTGGAAGAGGCCGCTCTCCATCAGGACAGAAATGCTTCATAATGGATTGATTGACACACTATGGGGGAACAAATGTATGCCCTGAACAGTACATCATAGGCAGTAGTTTTCCCTTTACTTTATCACTGGTATGTTTATAAAATCTGCATTCTTTGCTTTTCTTCAAATTTGTCCATTTCCCTTGCTGCCTCCAAGAGGACACGTAGGCACAAAGGAGTCAAGATAAAGAAAAAGGATTGGCTTCACTTCCAGATGTAACATTTATTTATTTATTTTTTTTTTACAACTAATTAATAGCTGGGGTGGTATCGATGTTTATGTATTTCTTGTAAAAGTTCTGAACTTGTTCATTTCTCATTCAACTGTTATTGGCAATAAAAGTTTGAACTCTTACAGGCAGTGGTGGTTCAAGTGGTTCAGTTGAGGCTCTGGGTTGCTGATCAGATGGTTGGAGGTTTAAAGGGTTGCCACTGCTAGGTTATGCCCATATAAAATACCCAGCCCGGGGCAAGTCCCAAGAAATGGGTGGGTTGCAGCAGGATGGGTATCCAGTGTAAACTAATTTGGAGGAATGATCAATGTGATCCAATGTGGCGACCCAAAGAAATGGAAGTCTTAAACTCTAACACTTAATTCCTACAGAACTACCATTTTAAAAGGAATAACTTTATAACAGATTTTTTTTTTTTTTTTACATCAC
The DNA here is from genome assembly GCA_030522415.1 of Channallabes apus. Lineage (NCBI taxonomy): Eukaryota > Metazoa > Chordata > Actinopteri > Siluriformes > Clariidae > Channallabes > Channallabes apus. The sequence goes on from CM060113.1 coordinate 35,506,703, forward strand.
TTAGAATCCAAAGACTGATTCTTATGGACACGATGGTTGTAGTTTCCATTTACCATTATATACCCATAAATATTTATTGACAGAATTCAACAACTGCTTTTAGGCTTTAGTCATAAATTAGTTTAAGTAAATAGGCCGTGTGTTCATTTTCACAATAAAGAAATATTTTATGCAATAATGACAGAAACAGGTGCCAGGGGTTCTTTGGTTTGTTGCTGTGGTTGAACCTATAACCTTCTTCAGAACTCCATAACAAAGGGTTCAGGGAAATTTCGATCACCGAGCAAACCTTAAGAAACCCTGTTAAAGTAGGTGAAGCTTAGAGCTAAAAAAAAAACCGCTGCAGAATTCTTTTCCTTTCATCTAGACCCATAGTTAGTTCTTCACTACTTCATTAAATAGTTGCATTCATCAAAGACTGAATCATAAAAGCAATCCAACTGAACACATGTTCATATATGTCTAAGTGCACTGGCCCGGCGAGACTGGACCTTAAACACAGCATGTTTGATTGAGTTCAAGCTGTAGTCGAGAGAAGTGTTTAGGCGAGGAGCCGCAGCACCTGAGCTCTGACCTCCCCGTCGGGGTGGGACAGGAGTACAGGGAGTTTGCTGTGTATCTGAGACGAGCTGTCTAGCAGCACGCAGTAGAGGGAGTCCGGTCGGCTCCTCAGCACTTCTGCCACCTGAGCAGATGGTCTCCAGGCCCGCAGGTTCCCTACGAAGACCAGAAGGCGAAGAAGAACGTCTGTGCTCGTGCAGCAATCAAAGAGGAACACCAGGGAGGCAGGAGCCTGTACAAGTAAAACCCCAACTGGAGTTAATTTCTTTTATCATGTCAGTTGTTTTTAAACATTTTATTATTAAATATATATATAATCACATCCATTGCTTTAAGTTTTCTTTTTTGGGATGCGTCAGACAAACAAGTCCGTTCCTGCAACACAGCACCCGAAGGAGCCGCTGACAGCATCCTAGTGCCTACAGTTTTCCCAGAGGCTTTGTGTAATCATTTCGATTTATACATATTTTCTTACACATTTTATTCAAATTTTCATCTTTTTCGTTTGATCCTGTACAGCTGCCTTATAACAATGATGCTATACAAATAAAATTTGAATTGAATTGTGGTGTCATGCCCCGAGGGGCCAGAACCACCCCGGAGGCACAAGGAAAACCAACACAATACTGGGCTTAGTGTTTTGCATTGTAAGGCTCCATGTTGCAATACCTGACAAGCAAGAACACTACCCTCTAAAACTCTTTAGTAAGTAAAATAATATCGCACGTGATGGTACAGTAGATACTCATTTAAAACTATGAAGAATTCTGGTTGATAGAGACACGAATTAAGTGTTAAACGTGTTAAGTTGTACCGACGGACTCTTTAGCGTCTGCCAGAAGATAAAAGTTCATATTCTGAGTGCATAATATGGGACGATTCACAAGTCAAACCAGAACTTTTGATTGTACAGAATAACAAATCAAAACAGTTACGAGAGTAAAACCTCCCTGTATTTCTCTACATAATCCCCTTCTACACTAATGGACTTATCCCAACGTTTCACTAGTGCTTGGATACCATCAAGGTAGAACGTCTTCACATTACGCCAGAGCCAGGATCAGACTGCCTGCTTCAAATCTGAAACGCCGGCCTCCCAGGAACTCTTTTAATGGCCCAAACATAAGGAAATGGCTTGGAGCGGGGTCAGGACGGTAAAGGGATGTGGGAATAACTCCCAGCCGAGTTCCGTAATGCACAAGTGGTGTTCGGGAATGATTGCGTGAACAGTCTCCACAAATTCGTCTCTTCTGCAATTTGATGACCAGTTATCCTTCGAATTTCAATGATCAGATGTTCAATCATTGAATGATCACTCGCTGAATGTTTAACAGCGGCTAAGAGCCTCATCTCAGTACTCTCAAATCCCGGTTTGACTTGAACGTGCCATAATCACAGTAATCCATTCAGAAGGAGTTTCCAGTTCTACTTATTTAAGCAAATGCATCCATACTTCACCTGGGCTTGTACTATGTCGTCCATTATGTCTGGATTAGACGATAAATTCACTAGAACCTTCAAAACCTGAATCTGCAGGAATAAACATGAAAAAACAAGAATATGTAAAACAATTTACTCCATGCGATCACAGTAACATAAAAAACAGATGTTGTAAAGCACCTGGAGAGCGCCGTTGCTCACGACGAGGAGTGACAGGAGGAGTGTGATGGAGCTCTTTAGTAAATGCTGATGGTTATCCGTGACGGTCAAATTTGTCAGTAACCTCAGTGCCGCCAGCTGAAGATCCGAGTTGACGGGAGACATCTCGATCAGCTCCAACACTGACGGGACGTAGATCTGAACAGAAGGAGCTTAAAGATTATACTGTAGCAGCGCTGAACAAGATGCTCTGTAATGACGATTTATCCGAACTCTGAGGCAAACCTTTAGCTGCTCCTGATTGAGGATGTTCATGCTCAGGTTATTCAAGGCGTTCAGAGCCTGCGCTCTGACATCGGGTTCAGGGTCAGTCAGGAAGCTGGCGATGATGTGAAGACCTCCCAGTTCACGGAGGAAATCCTGGAAGGAGATAAATAAGATCTAACTTTATTATATTTATTATTACATATGAAAATGATACCACAATGTGATCAATACAGAAGGCATAATTATGTAATAGTGGTAAAGGAAAGTGTATGCACCACGGATGTGAGTGTATCTGCTGCAGCAGTGTTGCTATACCCGATACTGGCTACTTTATTAGACCGAACTAACCACTTAGTCCATATTAAAAGGTGTACGAAAAGGTCAGCCTACAGAACCGGAATTAAGTAAAACAGAAGCAAAGCCCAGCATGTAAGTATACTGTACATAACCGGAGTTGTATTTCAGCTGGAATATTACGAGACACTTTTAGAGACATTTAATACTGGTTTAAAACCCAACTCATGTGTTATTTATGGCATGAGACAGAAGATTCGATATAATAAATGAAGTGTTGTTAAGGGATTGGATTTTACTTTTTGTTTTGTTTTTTTGTGACAATTTTTTGTGTTTTATAGATGATACCTGATTTACTGTAAAAGCTGCAGTGTTTCCTAAAGTTATAAGAACTTGTTTTCTCTCAGTCGGGCTCGGGCTGCTCTGTAGGAGAGAGAGAAGCATGCTGAGGTGACGAGGCTCCAGACTGCTGGGGGATTTGGAGAGAATCTCACCTGAGAGGAAACAGGGTGGAGAAAATATGCATTTTAAATGTTTTATTATTATTATTATTATTATTATTATAAAAGAACTTAAAATCTTGGATGTTACTGAAGATTAACTTTTAATAAAAAATATTATAATGATAATTAAAAAAAAGCTAAACTACCGTTCACAAGTTTTAGATCACTTTCTAACACCATCATCGTTCCGTTCTTCAATGCTGAAGTCGTCCAAAAAATGCATGAATCTCCTTTGAACAGTTGATATTGAGATGTTTCTGCTACTTCTGCTCTGTAAAGACTTCATAACGCCTCTAATCTGAGCTGCTGTTAATTGGTCATTTTTCAGGCTGATAACTCTAAATGAACTTCTCGTCTGCAGCAGAGGTAAGTAGGTTTTGGTCTCGTCCTCCTGGGACGGCCTTCATGAGAGCCAGTTTCATTATGGTGCTTGACGGATTTTGCAAATGCACTTGACAATACTGTTCTTGCAAGAAGTATTACAGAAAGGCCGACCTCTGTGTCTTAAAATAACAACTAACTGTTGTTTTTCTTGTTGTTACGTAATTACCTAATTCCATGTGTGTTATTTTCATTCATTCATTCATCTTCTACTGTATACCGCTTTATCCTGTATTTAGGGTCGTGGGGACCTGGAGCCTATCCCAGGAGACTCTGGGCACAAGGCAGGGTACACCCTGGACAGCGTGCCAATCCATCGCAGAGAACACACACACACACTCATTCACACTATGGTCAATTTGGGAACGCGAATTAGCCTAATGTGCATGTCTTTGGACTGTGGGAGGAAACCGGAGTAGCCGGAGGAAACCCACCAAGCACAGGGAGAACATGCAAACTCCATCCAGGTCTGGGAATCGAACCCGGAGCCTGGAGGTGCAAGGCGACAGTGCTAACCACTACACCATCATGCCGCCATGTGTTATTTTATAGTTTTGAAATCTCCAGTATTATTGTAGAATGTAGAAAATAAATCACTAAACAATAACAAATAAATTTGCAAGTGACCCCAAACTTTTGAACGGTAGTGTATTTTTTTTTTTATTAAATTAAAATGTTAATTTTTATGTTAAATAAAAAATAAATTTAATTTTTCTAATAAATTTTTGAAATATAATCTTCAATACCATCCACGGTTTCTTCCACTATTTACATGTTGGTCCATTTTCACTGTTAATGCTTTATCACAATGGAAAACCAAGAGGTTGCCATAGGAATCTAATATCCCTACTTTTCCATTACTGTCTACAAAATCTGAAGTTGTTTGGTTGACGTCATATTAAAGTGACGTCGGAGGACCATGATATAGAGAGCGCACTTCTCACACAATCCTCCACCTGTGACATCAGTTCAGTACATTACTACACCTTCTCAATGGAATATCACAAATAAACCATCACCAAAATCACTAAAATCATCACAAGGATACGATATTGTTGTTGATCTTTCGGCTGCTCCCGGCAAAGGGGTCGCCACAGCGGAATACCCAGTCCGCACAACAACTTAGCACAGGTTTTACGTCGGATGCCCTTCCTGTCGCAACCCTCCCATTTATCCGGGCTTGGGACCGGCACTGCATCCAGTGGCTGGGGGGTTTGGGCACTGGCTGGGAATCGAACCCGGGCCTTCCGCATGGGAGGTGAAACACCTACCACTGAGCCACCAGTGCCCTACAAAGATACGATATAAATATATTTAATGTGTCTCAGGTGGAAATTCCCCTTTAAACCAGCAATAATTAGAGGAACTGCTTAGACCACAGATTCCTACAGTAACTCTGGTTCATGTGAAATCACAGGAGAACACCACAGGAGGTTCTCCAGCACCACAGGAGGTTCTCCAGCACCACAGGAGGTTCCCCAGGACCACAGGAGGTTCCCCATCACCACAGGAGGTTCTCCAGCATCACAGGAGGTTCTCCAGGACCACAGGAGGTTCTCCAGCACCACAGGAGGTTCTCCAGGACCACAGGAGGTTCTCCAGGACCACAGGAGGTTCTCCATCACCACAGGAGGTTCTCCAGGACCACAGGAGGTTCTCCAGCACCACAAGAGGTTCTCCAGAACCACAAGAGGTTCTCCAGGACCACAGGAGGTTCCCCATCACCACAGGAGGTTCTCCAGCACCACAGGAGGTTCTCCAGGACCACAGGAGGTTCTCCAGGACCACAGGAGGTTCTCCATCACCACAGGAGGTTCTCCAGCACCACAGGAGGTTCTCCAGCACCACAGGAGGTTCTCCAGCACCACAGGAGGTTCTCCAGGACCACAGGAGGTTCTCCAGCACCACAGGAGGTTCTCCAGCACCACAGGAGGTTCTCCAGCACCACAGGAGGTTCCCCATCACCACAGGAGGTTCTCCAGCATCACAGGAGGTTCTCCAGGACCACAGGAGGTTCTCCAGCATCACAGGAGGTTCTCCAGGACCACAGGAGGTTCTCCAGCACCACAGGAGGTTCTCCAGGACCACAGGAGGTTCTCCAGGACCACAGGAGGTTCTCCAGGACCACAGGAGGTTCTCCAGCACCACAGGAGGTTCTCCAGGACCACAGGAGGTTCTCCAGCACCACAGGAGGTTCTCCATCACCACAGGAGGTTCTCCAGCACCACAGGAGGTTCTCCAGCACCACAGGAGGTTCTCCAGGACCACAGGAGGTTCTCCAGCACCACATGAGGTTCTCCAGCACCAGAGTAGGACCACAGCTGTATGATATGATGCATGATTTGTTGTCATGTATTTCGGCTTACTTGATGTAGCGTCTGTTCTCATATTCCCACTAACGACGTTAAACCCGGACACTTTGGCCATGAGGCTCCCCGGCTGGATGACCTCACCGTCTCCCGCCTTCAGGCTCCTTCTCTCCGGATCTTCTCTGCAGGAACGCAGTAAGATTTTGTACAGTCCATACGAAGCTCCTGCTCCTGCTACGATGCCCAATAAAGCCTTCATGTTACCTAGTTTTTGTAAAACCCCGTCCTCACTCATCATGATATAACAATAATTATTTCTTGAACTAGATTTGAAGACTACTTCTTGGGAATAAACACTTTCTTTGACAGCCCATGGCTGGTCTCAAGCGCACTTGTTCCTGGCCACCGTACAACTCGGTGGGCGAGTATTAAACCGCGAGCGCTGTGATAGAGTAGTGCACTATACAGGGCACAAGAGCCATTACCTCACACCCTGAGCAGTGCGCTAAGAGTGGAAGCACAGAACGGTTTGAAACTCCGCCTGTTACAACGCCTTGCATCAGTGGCCAATCGAAAGGTTTCACGGAGTTTATTTATATATTTATTTATTATTTTTCTTTTTTCTTTTTTGGTTGCGTCTGACACAATAACGCCAGGGCTAAAAAAAAAAAAAAAAAAAGTGACTAAAAGGCCAAATTGTTTTATTAATTCTATTATATTTAACGTGAACTGGTGTTGTTTCATTGTTTGTTATGGAAAAAACATTAAGATATTTTCTCCTTATAATGTTATCTACATTCAACAACAACAACAACAATAATAATAATAAATATTATTATTATAATGCACCACAGTGAGTTAGTGGTTACTGTAGCACTGGTCAGAGGTAGATCAAGGTTTAAGGTATTATAAGGACTAGATCCAGGCAGTGTTTGTTGCCAAAAAGTTCTATCTTGGACTCATCTGACTGTACCACAATAGTCCCAGTTTGTAATTCTAGGTGAGGAAAGACTTTGTGACCCCCAAGATGCCACTCTTTAATGCTTTTTCCTAACACTGAGCTTTGGAGATTTGTTTTACTTCTCTTCTCATGCTCCTCACTGTACGTGGTGGAAAGATAAACTTGGGTCCTCGTCCAGCCTTGTTTGTCTCTGTTCCAGTTGTTTTAAACTTCCTAATGATTCCTCTGACTGTAGGTATGGGCAAGTTTAGGGAAGTGGCTATTTTCTTGTAGACATTGCCTGATTTATGAAGGTAGACAAACATCTGCCTTACTTAAGAGGGGTGTTCTCTTGTCTTTCTCATGATGAAGAGTGGATAAGAGAAATAGGCCTCTGTGTTATTTATATTATTTATACCACATAACATATTTATACCACAGGTAAACAGGAAGTCATGAATTAAAAGTTAAAAGATACTCTAATCAACTTTATGATTGAACTGTAAAAATGACAAAAATGCTTCAATTACATTTATTTTATCGGAATTGTTAGGGGTGCCAATAATTGTAGAACAGGTGATTTATATATATATATATATATATATATATATATATTTCTTTTTTTTTCAGTTAAAGGTTAGATTTTTCTACAATTTTCAGTGAAAGATTATGCTTCTGCAATAAAAAAAAATGATTAGAAGAACCTAAGATTTAATTTATAATTATTGAAGAAAACAGTCAGTAGAAATTGCAATGTACACAACAGAAAAGTCTGGGTCTGTGTATATTTACTTAATTTTTTTCTTTATTTACACACGAAATTTCTATATTTTACACTATGCATTTCACTGCATCTCGTACTGTGTATGACTGTGTATGCGACAAATAAAATTTGAATTTGAATTATTTCTAAATAAAGTGCACCATCAGGGTGTGATACATATTTTCCATTTATTCAAGCAATAATGATACACTATACATACAGTATAACAAAACTAAAAACATACATAAGAACTCTCTTCATTTTGAACGTAAAGGCGAATCCTCTGAGCTCCCCAGTTTAAGCGTCTCGAACCAGCTCTGAGTCTTGATGCTCACGGGGCCTCTGTCAGCACTGGCACTGATCCAGCAGTCCTCCTGAGTGCCACCATTCAGCGGTCCTGAACACAGACCAATTCAGTGTGTTTACTAGAGCACAATGAGTACAAAGACATGTATCTAGTATTCCACAGATGCTTGTTTACCCTGTTTACTTGGCCCTAAAACACCCACTGTTTTCTTTGTGATGAATTTGTGATAATAAAATGTACACTACCAGTCAAAATTCCATCCTTCTAATTACATGGTCTCTCCGGATTTTTATTTCTTTTCCTTCATAAAACAATTCTGAAGCCATCCAAAATGTACAATAATATCCGTTATTATAGCAGCCACTGTATAAGCCTCTGGAGGCGGGGTTATGATCTGGTGTCACTTCAGTTGGTCAGGTGACGGCCTGAATGTACTAAATGACCAGCTTATCACATCAATAGAGTTTTGCTCCAGGAGGAATCATTTTTATACATGAACTGAACACCACATTGTATTCTGTGATCAAAGCTAAAGGTGACTGAATGAAATCTTAGCGTGTGGGACTTTGTTTTGGCCAGGCAGTGTGTCATGTTGGTTTATGGGATTAATTGTGCAGCAGTAGTTATCACTGTCAGCTCCTCTAACTGTACAGTGTAAAGTCAGGGCTTTAATAGCTTAGCTACAATTTTTGCTTATAAAGAAACACTACTCACCAGTAAGTACAGTTTTTCCCTCAGATGATTGCATTTGTGTCACTTGAGCGATCTCTGAGCTGGCGTCCACTGTCGTCCCGCACAACTGGACCCAGGCCTTTAAAGTGGATGGAACCCGAACACTCACGGCACCTTCACAGAAAAAGCAAGCTTTTATAGGAAATGAATCACATTCTTTCAATTATTATATCTTAGATCCTTATATACTGCCTGGAACAGGATTAAGAACCCTTCAGCACATTTTTAAAACCTTGAAGGACAGTACTGCATTGTCAACTTCGAAGAAATATGATTGGAAAGCAAAAAATCATGAATGGAGATCACAAGCACTTGATGAAGTTGCATTGTTCAAAATATTAACAGGAAAAAAGCAGAGCTATGCGTAATAGTGAAAGTACAAGCATTTCCATAGACACACAATGTGATGTGCTGTGTGTTTATAAGAAAACCACTTGTTAGTGAGAGGTCATGTGGTCTGATGAGTCCAAACTGACCCTATTTCAGATTGATGATTAAATCAGGGTAAGAAAAGAAGCTCATGAAGCGATGTACCCATCATGCATAGCGGCCATTGTACAAGCCTCTGGAGGCGGGGTTATGATCTGGGGTCACTTCAGTTGCTCAGGTCTAGACTGAGCAGCATTATTTGGCAATAAAATGAACTCAGTTGTCGACCTGAATGTACTGAATGACCAGGGTGTCACATCTATGGCGTTTTTCTACCCTGATGGCACGGGTATATTCCAGGACTCAAATTGTGAAAGAGTGGTTCTGGGAGTATGAGGGATCATTTTCACACATGAACTGGACACCACACTGTGTTCTGTAATCAAAGCAAAAGGTCATGGTTACTGTAAAATACCTTGCTGTGTACGAAGCTCAGCTGTTCCTGTTTGGCTGACGTACGCATCGATGTTTCCGCTCTTTGTGTGCGCTCTCAGCGAGCCGCTAGAACTGTCTGGAAAAATCAGATTAAGTCTTTATGAGTTTAATACTTTATTATTATTATTATTTTTTGGATTTTTTTCCTGATTTTCTCCAATTTAGTCGTGTCCAATTCCTCCCCGTCACTAGGGGGCTCCCACATTAAGGCTACTACTACCACTCAGTCGGGAGGGCCGAAGACTATCACGTGTTTCCTTCGAACCGCATCTTTTCGAACTGCTCGCTCACACACCGGGGGGTGGGGTCGTAACACACTCGGAGGACAGCACTATCCGCTCCTTCCGCTTGCGTGAGCTCACAGACGCCCCTGATTGGCTGTAGAGCCGTGATTAATGTGGGAGCATAAGTACCTCTCATCCTTTCCCTCTGAGAGAGCTTGGCCAATCAGCTCTGTCTAGACCTCCGGCTGTGAGAGGTTACAGCATCACCCGGGAATCAAACCAGCGATCTCCGGATGATAGGGCGAGCACTTTACCACTGCACCACTCGGAGGCCCAGGAGTTTAACACTTTAAACCTTTTAAAATCTTTTTACCTCAGACAGAAAGCGTACATACCAATGATGATATCTCCTGTGTCACTCGTCACAAATGCTTCACCTGTTCAATCAATCAGAGCGCATACTCAACATATAGGATGAACTGAATTAAAACAGATTTGATTGGTTAGTGGTTACCATACTAAATTCCATAATTTCTAAAACGAGATTCAAAACATGTCACACACACACACAAGAGTGGCTCTGATTATTGTTACAGAATAAGACATGATTAGGGCCGATACAACTATTAACTATTAAGGAGTAATGCAAAACCGTTCCATGAAGCAGAATGGAAGTTGTCCTGCAAAATTTCGAGGACTTTCCGGTGCTGGACAAAATGAAAAAAACTCTTACACAGCACTCACACTGGAGACTCCTTCTAGAAACGTTACATCATCAACGATTATACAGCAGGTTTTTCATTGTTCCTATAATCCAGTGTAACTTCAATAAAGTAAGTGAGATCCTGGAAATTCCCCAGAACTGAAAAGATCTGGATCGCTCTGGTTTCTCACCGTGTAAATGCCCAATATGGATATTCCCAGACGAGGAGGCCACAGCACTGGACTCGGCATACAAGGCTTTCACGTTTATCGGACCGTGTTCTGTGGACAAATTTATAGACGTCCCCTGGACCTTCTTAATGTCAACGCTCTGAAAAACGTACACAAATTATGCGATCATTCAGTGTTAATAAACTGTATAGTTTGTATAGTACATATCAAATATACAGTAGTATGTATACACTCTGTCCTGCAGTCGTTATCTCCACATCACCGTGGATAGTGCCCAGGCCAGTGATGCTTCCTCCACTAGATTGTACCTGCACGTTCTGACTCTGAAAATAATAATAATAATAATAATAATAATAATAAACACCATAAAATAAGAGCTGTGAGAAATATTTTGTGCAGTTCATTTTAAAATACATAAAACAGCTGCCTCATCAAATGCAAAACTTGCAATAGATTTTTCTGATTTAAGACGCATTACCTTGACAGAGTGAAGGACGCAATCACCTCTTTCCGTCTGTACCCGACACATATCACTTTCCATGTTCTGAATCCTTACACTGCCGTTCCCATGAGTAACAACCTGAAGGTCTGCAGAGACAAACATTTATCAGTCTCCTAAAAGTTTCATGCTATCCGAAAAGCAATTGTTAATAGAAACATTTACTAATAATTAATAACACTAATTAATAACAATAATTTCGACAACGACACAGACATGCATTGTTAAGAGGTGCGGCAGGTAGGATTATTCCCATGTTGATCCTCTGTTAACATCTGCAGGTTCTCCTCTGTGATTATCCGGTTTCCTCCCAACTCCAAAATCACATTATTATTATTCAAACTGGCTACTCTAAACTGACTTTACACCATCAGAAATAAAATTACCAAACAAAATCCAACTCTTTATAGCTTTACTATGCTTATTGTTTATTTGTAAGTGCACAGTATATATATATAATTTGTACTTATGCTTATACTACAGTAGAGTCGTGGTCCTTGAGAGCAAGATCAGATTTACACACTAAAGGAATGAAAGTGGAGGAAACATACAGTACAGTTGACTCTGTGAATGAGGGAGTGAATGTGTGTGCAAAGTGGACTCTGACTATTCCCCCAGCATTTCCTCTGGATCCGCCACAATACTGACTTCTTACTGAAGATGAATGAATGACTGAATGTTCCTTTGAGTTTTTTTTATTTATTTATGTTTTATCTACATCCACAAGACAGGCGGCACAGTGATATAGTGCCAAGCACTGTGCTTGCGAACCTTCGGGGGTTGGGTTCGATTCCCGCCTCTGCGTTCTGCATGCGTGGAGTTTGCATGTTCTTTCTGTGCATGGTGGGCTTCCTCCAGGTGCTCAGGTGTTCTCCCACAGGCCAAAGACATGGAGATTAGGTTAATGTTCCCAAATTGCCCGTAGTGTGTGAGTATACGTGTGCAGGCGATAGATTGATGCCCCTGAATAGGCTCAAGGTCTCCGGTGACCCTGAACAGGATGAGCGGTAAAGAAAATGAATGAATGGATGAATGTGCATGAAAGGGGAGACGGTGCATCTTAAAGACCTAAGAGAAGAGACACACACCAGCTTTAACAGGAGCTGTGATTTCCACAGACAGATTACTGATGGACTCCTCGTGGAGAACCTGCACTTCCTGGCTCTGGTCATTATACTGAACTTGAACCTGGTCCAAAGCAGTGACGTCATCGCCGCTGCGACCGCGAAAAGTCACAAACAGCTGATCCGCTCCTGGAGACGTGTGTGTATCCAGGGGCTGCACGGAGACACTACAGTGTACATGACAGTGGACTTTAATAAAAGGCTCGACTGTGAGAGTCCACTGTCTCAAAGGCTCGGTAGCGACATCCGAAAAAGCCCGAAAGACACGAACAGGACGCGGGTGTCTATATATCAAACGAGAAACTCCGTAAAATAAACTGTGTCTCATTATAAAACTGAATACTGAGGGTGATGTTTAATCCGTTTACACACACACACACACACACACACAGCGATAAACGCTCTAAACACAGAACTCAGGGTAAAGAACTGCGACTCCCGTCTCATTCATCAGCAGATCCGCAAGGCGCATGCGCATCGTCACATAGCGATGACGCAGCACTATCGCTGGTTATAAATACAGCGCAAAAAAAAAAAAAAAAGCTCAATCATAACCTAGAGGTGTACAGCAACAAAACAACAACGATTAAATAGACATTTGAATGGCAGTTTATTTTAAAACAAAACAATATTTAATTTACTATACATTGAATAAGAAAATGGATGGATGGATGGACTTCAAGTCGATTAGTTTATGCTTGTACTGTAAAACAAGAAGAAGAAGAAGAGATAATAGAAGACCTGGACTGCCACCTAGTGGATATAGTGGATAAATGGATAATGTTCAATTAAGTTTTTAGATTTACTCTACAGTGTTTACCAATAATATAATATATTTAAAACACATTAATAATAATAACTGTCATCCCTACAAATATAATATTCATTAACGTTATATCTTATCCTACTGATGGGTCACTAAATGAATGCACACAAACATGCAGATTTTATAGACGGGGTAATTAACCTGCAGAATTGTTTTTTTTGTAGTAGCAGAGGTGGAAAGTGTAATAAAAGTTTATACTCAAGTAAGGGGCATGGGTGGCTCAGTGGTGGGTGTTTCGTCTGCCATGCGGAAGGCCCGGGTTCGAGTGCCCAAACCCCCTAGCCACTGGATGCAGTGCCGGTCCCAAGCCCGGATAAAATGGGAGGGTTGTGTCAGGAAGGGCATCCGGCGTAAAACCTGTGGCAAATTGTTGTGCGGACTGAATATTCCGCTTTGGCGACCCCTTGCAGCCAAAAGACCAACAACAACTCAAGTAAAAGTACTGTTACTTTAGTGAACTTTTACTGAAGTACAAGTAAAGTTCCCTTATAAAAATCTACTCAAGTAAAAGTAAAAAGTCGCTCATTAAAATTTACTCAGAGTAAAAGTTACTTTTTTTGTTTTACAGCGGGGTGGGATGGGGGATGGAACACACTTGTATAATAAATCTGTTCCCTTTGTTGTGTTTGAAATCAAAGTGGTCGCTTAAATATGGCCAGGGGTTTGCTTCATGAGAATTTGTTGGCGTTTCACTTTCAGCTGTGTCTGTATCACTGGCATCTGTTTTGTCCGTCTCTATCGTTCTTGTGAATTTAGTGCGTTTGTTCTCCATCAATCAATCAGTGCAGTGGTTTCTGGGGTGCAATTCTTTTCCTTCCCCGTTGTATTATTTATATTATTTTTCATTTTCATTCATTTATTTTTTCACTCAGTTGCGAATATGATTTAAAATGTAGTGACGTACAATACTTTAAACAAAACATACTTAAGTAAAAGTAAAATTACAGATTTTAAAAACTACTTAAAAAAATAGAAGTACAGAAAAAAATCTACTCAGTTACAGTAACGCGAGTAAATGTAATTCATTACTTTCCACCTCTGTGTAGTAGTAGTGAACACTATGATTTAATTATAATTAGAAATGTTTAAATAATGTGTTTGTCTACATTTAATGTTGTAACTATTTAGGCAAAATACACAATCCATGGTAACTTGGCAACCTGCAGCAGTCATAATTCCTGTATCCTATATCGCCTGGGAGGGGGGGGGGGGGTGTTCAGTTTAACTCTGGTATGATTAGGGGAAAACGACTTTTGTTTTTTGATGCGACGTGTTTATTAGAAAATCAGTTGAATCAGGATATTGATTTATGGACCCTGGTGTGCTAAGGAGTCCCAAACAGACTACAGAAAATTAGCAAATAAAACCTGTGTTTCTGCACTTCAGCACATATTTCACGTATCTACGTTATTTAAGTGGTTTTATTGATTTTTACTCTTCTACATCGTACAGCAAATATCTGTACTTTTACTCATCTACATTCCTGCATGTTTTGCCACCTGCTGACTATTGCTTGACGTACCTTTCATTGGAGACGCACTATACAGTAGGTACATCAGAAGCGGAGCTGGTTGTAATCGGCAAGAGAGTGAGAAAGCCATTTTTTTACTAGAATAAATAAAAAACAACTCTGAGCTAATTCAAGCATTGTACTTTTGTACTTTTACTCAAGTATAACATTTACTGCCTTTTTCACAAATAAATAAATGTACATCTATGATTTCTTGATTATTATTTTCTTTTAAATAGCAAATCCGGTTATTATTATGCTTGGATTTCTTGGAGAATCCATGTGAATTACAGTAGTTTTATCTATAAAGTACAAGGGTGAGTTAAAATCTCAAGGAGAATATGTTAGAAAATGTATTTGTCTTTTCTAAAAGTTAATTAAAATACACTTTACACCCTGGGTGCGGATAATATTTGACTTACTCTCATTAAGCATGTGCGGTCATAGTTAGTTACCTTCGTTTGTAATCTTTTTTATTATTATTATTATTATTATTATTAAAAGATGTAGAGCTTCCTAAAACCTGCTGAAATCTACTTTATCTGTTAATATAATGATATATCTGTTGTATATAGTTAATATACAGTTAATATACTTTAATCTGTTTTGTGTCAGAAGAATCCATTACACACACAGAAGCAAGACAACAACACGTCGTTGTTACGTTCTCGTTTATTTGTCATTGTTACATGATCAGTACACATAGATTGATGGCTTAATTCTATATAGATTTACATTGTACATGAACCCTTGTTTGAATCAGGCAGGAAAGGTTTGGTCTTACTGTCTCTACAGATTTCTTGTGGAGTTCTGAAAGGAAGAACCATCTCAAAACACAATAACTTAATTATTGCTCAATACAAAAACGATGGAGGATAATAATAATAATAATAATAATAATAATAATAATAATAATAATAATAATAATAAGTAGGACTGGGGGAATGTGAACTGTATACTTTCACAAGACAAAGCAACCCTTTTTGCTTGTTATTATCTAAAAACAGCCAATATCTACAGCAGGAAGAAAGTGAAGGATGTGAAGGATGTGAAAAGCAGGGCACGAGAGTGCTGAACCCAGACCGAGTAGTAGTTTAGGTGTTTTGGGACGGAGCCACGCTGACTGATCCGGCATCAGTTCCGATGATTACAAGCGTCCCAGACCAAACCTGACCTCAGATCAGTGATGGGAAGCACTCGGTTACGTGGAGAACAGGAGGCATGCTTAACAACTGACAGACATTAAATCATGAAACACAGTCTCGGGCTTATACAGTATCATGCAAACAGAGGCAGGAGAAACATACAGCTTGTCCAATATCAGTTCTAAAACACGAGAAGCTTTCTTCTACTGGTGGCTAACCTGGTATGTTTTTACTCGTTAATTTAAAAGCATTTTCATTTGATTTCATGTTACGCCTAAATCCTTTCCATAGCTTATTTCTCAAGCCTTAAAACACTCTGAGCTAGATTTAACACTTGTGCAATATTAATTTCATTATTAGTATCATTAAACCTCAGTCACTTGGCTCTAATACGAATGATTCGCAGTCAAGCATCATCCAAAATCTCGAAAGCCTTTCATGACTCCCACATTTGCTCTCACATTCCATCCTTTTCACATAACTTACCAAAGTCGATTCATTTCAAATTTGCTGTATTCGGCGTTCGATCCAGACAGCGTATGCAGGGTTCGTCCCTTTTCGTGTGCACTACAGTAGGAGTGACAACACAGGGAACAAGGGGTCGATTAGCCCTTTGGGGCGACTGCACGTACTGTATCTCTGAGGGTCGGGGCACCTTGAGTTTTTAGGGGTTTTGGGATTTGCCCTACATTCCGAGCTTGGAGCATGACGCTCCAGACAGCCCCGTCCCTCACAGACACACATGAACAAGAAACACCCCTGTAGTAGTAGTAGTAGAGGAAGCTGAGAAACTGACGTAACATTCAATAAGATCGGATCGAGCGGTTGTGTCTTGAAAGGGGAGACGAGGAACAAAGATCTGAGCACGAGGACCATGTCTCGTTTGGGATACAATCACAGAGCAGCTCTAGCCAATCATCTCACAGCTCATGTGCTTGGCATGGTCTTAGTGCCAGCGCAAGTGCAAATCATGTTTTCGCAGTCATTTGCTTCATCATGGAACCAAAGAAGAGCCTGAATGAAGAGTGTGGTGTGGTTTTTGACTTTATTATGCTTTTCTTTTCTTTCGACATGCTTATCAGTTCTATGGCCTGGATTATGACCGATGACCCATGACCTCTCCACCTGCACGCAGGTTCAGCCTCAGTTCGCGGTTCCGGGTTTGGTTCGTCTCGGAGGGTGATTGTCTACAGAATGGAAACCGTGATGAACCGATCTCAGGCAAAACCACTTCCATGTAGAAGGGGAGCGCATACCATAATGAATATACTTAAAACACACTGTAGATAGTGACGAGTGGAGACGTCGAAAAGCTAGAGAGGAGTATGCTTCGGTTCGGCTTCTGCACTTTTAGTATGCATGATTTGACTTGAAGAAACTACAGTATGTAGGTGGTAAATAATACAGCATGTATTACAGTTAGTGTACAAGAGATTAACGCTCTGTACACAACAATACTATAAAACCAGGGAGAGAAATGCACCCACCACCTAGTGAACTAGATATTATGGTTATCACGAATGGAGTGTACACATTATGAGCATGCAACATGCAACGCTTGGTGTACGCACCATATGAGGAGTAAGTAAGTTATATGTATTTAAGCCAATACTACAGCTAGTATACTAGTGATCAAGGCAGGAGTAGTGCACACTTCGCTGAGAATACTACAGTTAAATGGTACCGTTTATACAGTAGCTCTCAGAGCGGTGCACTAGCATTAGCATACGAAAGCCGGATAGCGTTATCATAAGGCTTAAACAGTGTAGACTACAATAAGTATACTGTTTAACTGAGCAGTGCAGTGAACTTTATCTGTTTTAGAGTTTTATAATACCGTTTGAATACTGTTTGAAAGTACGTAGTATTGACATCCCACAATGCACTGCAATATGTGACAACAAGATCATTTAGGAAATACCGTTGTTTAACATGTACAGCTGATTTTATAGGAAAACGAGCCATTTCGAGCTATTCAGCAGAAAGATTTCGTAACACACATGAGCTGCAGTGTTTGGCTAAGAACTGACATCTTCACATCTCTTTTGCTCAGCCACAGGACATCCCTCAACCTGGATAATAAACCCTACGATGGTGAAAGTCATGCATAAACGTAGGTCTCCGGTATATCAACCAGATCCGAGAGCATGTAGCTGGGTTTCCAACCAGGATTAGCTCACTAGCTAACTGAATACATTCCATTCATCCATCTAGGAACCTCTGTAGTCCAACTAAGGGCAGTGGAGGCCAGTAGTGACCATTTTTATGACAGTGGTAGAACCTTCCGCCAATATTCACACACTACTGGAACGCAAATGAGCCTAATCTGCATGGCTTTGGACTGTGGGAGGAAACCGGAGTACCCGGAGGAAACCCACCAAGCACAGAGAGAGCATGCAAACTCAATGCACACAGACCCGGAGACAGAGACAGGACTCGAACCCGGACCCTGGAGGTGCAAGGACACTCCTTATCATTTTTGTTGTTTTCAATTTTTTTTCCCCCTTTTTTATTTATACCCAAAATTCATCTGTGCCTTCATCACAGCCACCAGTCACTCCAGGAGATCGCGATAGGACATGTGAGCACAGGATCATGGGAGTTGTTGTCGAGGCTCGCGTGATGTTGGAAGGACAGAGGAGGACACTGAAGCGAAAAAACACGAATACACTTTGCGCAACAACAGAAGTCATGAAACAAGCAGAAGAGGAGATCGGCACTGTGTGTCGACTTACAGAACAGAAACGCACAGAGGAACAAATCTCTGCCCTTTCCTTCAACTCAGTCCCTACTGCTATCTGTTTCATGCCCTCCATCTACACATGTGTATGTATGTGTGTGTGTGTGTATGTGTGTGTGCATGTGTGTGTGTGTGTGTGTGTGTGAGATGAGCTCAACAGGACACCTCCATGGTGTGGCTGACTTGACCCACACCCTCGGTGCTGTCTGAGTGTGTGCACGCTCGGTTGCGGGTGCCGTCCACTGAGCCGCCGCTGGTCAGAGAAGCAGTGCGAGAGCGCGCCAGCCGAGTCATACTGGCCGAGGGCACTGGGAAAGTGACACAGAGAGAGAGAGAGAGAGATACAGAGAGATACAGAGAGAGAGACAGAGAGAGAGAGAGAGAGAGAGAGAGAGAGAGAGGTTAATCAGTAGTACAAATTAGTTGTTCTGCATGCTATGAAGCGAGGAGGGTGGTTAGGATGGCATGCTGGAATTCCTTACCGTAGCTCATCGACCTGAATTCAAGAGTGAGCATCAGAGTTATACAGTGCTGTGAAAAAGTATTTGCCCCCTGATTTAATTATGATTTTTTTTCTATATGTGTTACACTTTAATGATCCAGATCATCAAACTAATTTTAATATTGTACAAAGATACCCAAAGTAAATTAGTTTTTTCAATGATGATTTCATTTATTAAAGGAAAAAAAGCTGAAAAAAACCTTCCCGGCCCTATGTGGAAAAAGTAATTGCCCCCCCCCCCTTTGTGATATGATGAATGAATTGTGATTAGCCACATTTTCCCCACTTGCCACAACCAGGCTTGATTGCTGCCACCTACTGTACGTTGGTTAAGGCATTAGAGGCCAGGCAGATTTGGACAGCTGTTTTCCCTTAATAAATGAAATCATCATTTAAAAAATGCATGCTGTAATTCATAATTGTGATCAAACAAAGGTAAAGGGCAAATATTAACCTATTAACATATCCTGTTGATATTTCTTGTAATCGGGATGAAGTAAACACATGTTGAGTATTTTAACATAATCGATCAGACCCATGAACACTGGCTGAATAACAAAAATATAAACACAACACAAGGGGTAAAAACTGTAATTTGTATTTACGCTGGTTATCTTTGTATAATCTTAAACATTTGTTTAACGATCTGAATCTTTTAGTGTGACATATATATATATATATATATATATATAAATAAAAATATAATAAAAATCAGGAAGGGGCAATTACTTTTTCACAGCACTGTAAGAAACACTTTCATGCAATTACCGAACGGCAAATGCAGTCCTGCGTTCCAATACTGTTCTTATCAGGCCCTTGTCCACTTCATCTCATCACTATGTAGTAGGGGTGTCAACAATAATCGATTCGGCGATGCATCGTGTTACGGGGCATGAACGATTCAGCATCGATGCGGCAAAGTGCCAGAATCGATTATGTCACTGTTTATTTTCTGGCGGAAAATAAAGTTGTGAAGTTTCAAATGCTTCCGGTTCCGGGGGAATAACAACAACAACAACAACGAGCAAGATGGCTGAGGCGGAGGGAGATGACCGCGATAGACGGGTTATTAAAAACGCGCCCAAAGCTTGGAAAGCGGACATCTGGGCACATGTCGGATTTTATGAAGTGAATGGGAAACTAGACAAGTCTTACGCGGTGTGTAAAATCTGCCACACTAAAATCAAGCACGTTGGCAATACAACTAACTTCACGAACCATGATGATCGTTGGCATCCTGAGTTAGCGTCAACAAAAATCTGTTGTTTAATATCTGCTTGTATTGTCTCATGACTGATAAAAAATTTGCCTTGTGTGCAGTAGAATTTTGATGGCTCGCGATGCATCATAGAATCGAATTGAATCGAATTCGTTACCTGGTGAATCATAATCAGGAGGGCAGTGCCAATGCACACCTCTAGTATGTAGTAATTCACATCTTCCATATTGACCGTAACCAAGATAAAGCACTGCTGAAAGTGCATTAAAACTATAAAATAAAATGAATAAATAAATACATTAATTAATAATAAAATAATAATAATAATATTAATAATAACAAATATATATATATATATATATATATATATATATATATATATATATATATATATATATATATATTTTTTTTTTTTTTTTTTTTTTTTTTTTTTATGTCCATGTCCTATAGGATTTTACTGCTTAGTAAATTTTACTGCTTAATTATTTGTCTGCTACAGCAAATGAACCCCATTTGACTATTCTAAATCCCCAAATAAATCCTAATATAAACAAGTTTGAAATGTTAAAAACTCTCATATCCTGTTTGGTACTGTAGGAGCCGCTGAATGGACTGACTTGTTCTGTATATTTTGAAACGGATATGAGAAGGTACCAAGGGCGCTCCGGAAACAGCGTTGGAACGACGCATGAGTTTTACAGCTGGGGTGTCAGTTCTCATAAATCTTTGCCCTTTCTCAGCTCCTTGGGTCATACATACAATATTATCATAAAAACATTCTCAAGCAGCTTGACAAGCTCTCTAGCCCCGCGAGCCTCGCGTCACCTTCGACAATGCAGGATTTTACATATCTCACGTGCAGTTTTTGGAACATTAAACCTATTTCACAAGCATCTCTTTTCTTGGCCGGAGCCACCGTAGTCGGCCATGCAAACAGGATGATGGGACGTTTGATGGCTGGTCTGCAAAATGACAACAACCCAACAGAAATCGCACATTTACACGGGGACAAACGAAAGAAAGGAGGGATGGCAAGATCCAAACAGAGTGAAAAATACAAATCGATTCGTTTCAGATGGAGGAGGCAGGAGAGGAAACAGGAAGTACCTGGTCCTCCACTCATCCTCCGATCCTTTATAGACGCGACTGAGAGAGGACAGGAAAACGCACACAAACACAAAAGGAAAGGTTACAACAAAACTCTGCCTTCTTGCACACACAAGAAGAACCAACACGCACACACACACTCACACTCACACAGAAGCACATACATCTTCTCCTACCTTCCTACATTTTCACCCAAGCTGACTATCTGATAATGTTAAACAGACTGACTGAATGTAATTAGGAGGAGATTTAGAAATGCTCTTCTCAAATGAAATCAGTGAATATAGACTAATATCGTTCTAATTATAAAAAAAGAAAACCTAATAATGATAATCATTAATAACACTTACTGTAGCCCATCCCCTGCAGGAAGTACTTAAAGGCCTCTGTCAGTTTTCCAGGCTGAGGCAAAAACAGTTAAGGGTTAATGAACTCACAACATCCTGATCACGATACATAATCAGTACAAACATGAAGCATAGTCGGTTTTTGCAGATATAATCTCACTCATTCATCATTTACTGTATATAGTTTTATTCAAATTCCATGCACTCAGACCCTGGGCAGGAATCAAACCCAGACCCTGGTGGTGCAAGGTGAAAGTGCGAACCATTAAGCCACCGTGCCTCCTTCCGAAGCAATCTCTGAACAAAATATCAATTAGCTTTGGTGTCCAACGTTTGATTAAGTAGCTTTAATGAAAGTGTGTTGGTGCTTGGGTCTGAACTTTCGAATGTCAGGGACTAGGACAGAGAAATAACTATTATTGCCCTAATAACTGCAGGTCTGGGAATCACCAGGGTCCGCACAATATGATATTATCACGATACCTAGTGTCGAATTGGTTTGTATTTCAATTCTATAAGGTTTTATAAAAAAAAAAAAAAATTCAGATTGTTACAATTCTAAAACAACTTGGCAAATACTTTGCTCCTACTACACGGAGTGCCACCTTCAGGATCATGGAGGAATGACAACACTATACCTCCGCAAATGCAAACATTTTTAGTTTAAAAATAAAGTTTAAAATTTTTATTTTGGAGTCAGTATGGCCACACGGGAATTTCCAAATAAAATAATTGTGACAGATAACGAACGAGATTTTCCCCCATCTCTACACTTGTAATGCGATTATGTTATTTATCGAATGAATTTCCCTTTAATTAGCATTTTTGAATTCCGTTATTAAACGGAGCATTAAAGGTGCGATACAGGGAAAATACACTGGGGTAGCAGATCATGTAAGGGTCATGTAAGGGTCATGTAAGATCATGTATTTTCCCGTGTCTGGGTTTGTTTCCTATTTGCCTGAGGATTCTAGAAAATTGAGGGTCCAATCTTGTTTTCTCCTGATTCAGATGATTCAGTCCAGGAATGAAAGTTTTACACAAACAGATTACAGTACATCAGAGGTGTCAAGTAACGAAGTACAAATACTTCGTTACCTTACTTAAGTAGAAATTTTGGGTATCTATACTTTACTGGAGTAATTATTTTTCAGCCGACTTTTTACTTCTACTCCTTACATTTTTAAGCAATTACCTGTACTTTCTACTCCTTACATTTTAAAAATAGCCTCGTTACTCTATTTTTATGATCAGAACGCGCAACACCCCCCCCCCCCCCCCCCGGGTCGCATGATAGGAACACGCACAACGCATCAGCCCCCCCCCCCCTTGAGACCTAAATGCTTTTGTCGCCCCTCACGGTACTTTTGCTTTTATACTTTAAGTAGTTTTGAAACCAGTACTTTTACACTTTTACTTAAGTAAAAAGCTTGGGTTGATATTTCAACTTCTAAAGAAGTATTTTTGAACCCTAGTATCTATACTTCTACTCAAGTAATGAATGTGAATACTTTTGACACCACTGCAGTACATGCTGATCCTGGATCAGTATTCTGACCTGTGTGATCTGAGGCAGTCCACCCGAGTCAGCCATCTGAAACAAAGCACACAGCTCTTTAAACCTTAGAAGCGACAGACTGCATACAATGGTTTACAAATCAGTAATGTATAAAGAACTGTTTATTTTAATTTGTGTAATTTGGATGCTTTATATTGACTATTGACAGACAATTACCTTCAGGAAAGTGGTGTTGGTCGGGTCCAGTTTGGAGTTGCACTCAACCTGTAGATTAAAAAAAAATGAGAAAAGAAGTGAAATATTTAAAATAAAGATTTATATATTTTTGGAAAATCATATTTATACTTTGTGCATATTTGCAGTTCACCAGGGAGTGATGAAATTCTATATTTTATATATACTGTACTATAATTTGAGCCTTCCTCATTTCTTCATATGAAATTACATTAAATTAAATTATGTAGATTAGTTTTACAGTTTAAAAATTGCTTGTTTATGTAACAGCCTCAGCAGCAACCTCATTTCCCCTCTCGTCTGTTCCAACCACTCGGCATTCAGCATCACCAGTATACTAATCACCGGCCTGATCATCTGTCAGCATCTGCACCTGTGTCTCACTGGTTCATGCCTTAAGTTAGATGTTTCTTTGTTTTTTTGCTTACATTATTCATAGTTTACTGGTCAGGGACTGGAGTAAAAATAAGAGCCAAAAGTCTTTCTGGAAACATGAAGAACTGTTCCACAATACTACATAAAAAATAAAGGAATATCTGGGTCACACACATTGTATTTGGGAGGAAACTTGAGCACACAGGAAATCCACCAAGCATGGGGGAGAACATGTAAACCTCATGTGCACAAACCTGAGGTGGGAATCAAACCACCATTCTAGCAACTACGCAACCGTGCCACCAAATTATAGGATGTCACATGTTTTAATCAGTTAATGCAATATAAATGACTTCTAAAGTATTAAAAAACAATATATATATATATATATATATATATATATATATATATATATATATATATATATATATATATATATCTATATCTATAAGCATAATTTTGTGCAGTTATGAAACTAACTAGTGGCATGGGTTAGCACTGTGGCTTCGCACTTTCAAGGTTAATGGTTCAGTTCCCGCCTGTGTGTATGGAGTGTGTTCCGTCTCTCTGATTTTGTAAAGATATGATTTTGTGAAACATTTACAATAATTTCAGATCAAACGTTGACTATATAGTCAATTAGCCTAAGTAGTTTGTGTTTCTTTCACATGAAAATGCAAGAAAATCAAGTGTGTTTAAATGTCTTAATTCTTTATCCTAGTTTGTGTGTGTGTAAATGTATAAATATATGTGTGTATTGACCCAGATATTTCAGTTCTACATGAGTCACTCCAGATGTGGCTACACAGCTGTAATTCCCTAAAGCACCAGATTTATGCAGAAATGCACCCAAACACACAAAGGCACGCATACACACGGCACATTAGTAACGCAACAGTAATCTGTCCCAAATGTCATTCCATATATTATACATTTAAAAGAATCTATTTACTTTAGTGTTTAATAAAAAAAATTTAATTATATAAAGCTTCAGTAACTGATCAGTTTATAATCAGGTTTTATCAAAATCCTTCAAATGGAAATGTATTAGACACAAAATGTATTAGTATATCATAGAATACACAGTATATTAACCATGTAAGGTGAATATTTAGTATTTGGTATTTTTTTGTTCTTAGTATAAATGAATAAAAACAAATCCCAAGGGCCTTTGCTTTTATTTTCACATTTTTCATTTTTTAAAAATGCCTACGACCAGAACACAGTATCAGTGCTGATTTATTTATTTATGCTCCACATACTGTATAATAAAGAAAATGTGTGTGGCTTCTAAAGTTTATGCAACGTGGAAGTGATCTTGTTCCAGTGAAAATTTCAAGTTGTTTAAAAGTGGCCATATCTCTCCATGAATATTGATATTAAAATTGGTGTAAACTTCTAGAAACATACAGTATGACCTGAATTTTGCATTTTAGAATATTACACAAAAGATTTGAATTTTAAAAATGCCACTAGGCGGCACGGTGGTGTAGTGGTTAGCACTGTCGCCTTGCACCTCCAGGGTCCGGGTTCGATTCCCGTCTCTGTGTGCATGGAGTTTGCATGTTCTCCCCGTGCCTGGTGGGTTTCCTCCGGGTACTCCGGTTTCCTCCCACAGTCCAAAGATATGCAGATTAGGCTAATTGGCGTTCCCAAAATTGACCATAATGTGTGAATGTGTGTGTGTGTGTGTGTGTGTGTGTGTGCGCTCTGCGATGGATTGGCACGCTGTCCAGGGTGTACCCTGCCGAGTGCCGAGTCTCCAGGTCCCCCGCGACCCTAAATACAGGATAAAGCGGTATAGAAGATGAATGAATGAATGAATGAAAATGCCACTAAATAATAGGGGATAGGGCATAATTGTATTGTATTTGTATTTATTTGTGTATGCATATTTACAAAAAAAATAAGCATGGATTGAGATAAGAAGCATTTAAGTATTATGGAAAATTATGTTATATGATCTGAAAATTCTTAGCACCAATCCTACATGTTTTGTCCATTAGTGATTATGTACTGTAATAAGAATATAGGAATTGACGTTTGTCCATCTCTACTGAACTCAGATTGTCTCTCCTACTCGATTTTATGCGCTTTTTTTAAATATATTTTTTCTTTGCCCCCAATCTCATAGCATCTCTTTACAGTATTTGTTCCTTCTCTTTCCATAATTTACTCTCTCTCTCTCTCTCTCTCTCTCTCTCTCCTTCTTACACACTTGTGATGTGATGTGATGCTTCAGTGACCTGAGATTTATACATTTCTATATAAGACAGCAAAAATTATTGTTTACAAAATCCAAAAGACTGACCTACTGTAAATCCTCTACCATCTGTCTCAGAGAAAAAGATGGGAGAAACTACAGAACCCAAAAGGACACACAAGAGTGTGTAGAAGGTAAAGATTTAGGAATAGGAATAGAAAATTGAATAGTTAAGATCAGCTGAGCCTAGTTTAGTATTACTAATACAATCAGGACAGGCATTTGGTCTCAGCTGTATGGACAGAAGAAAGGAAAAGCACTCACCACACCCTCCTCTGCTGGAGCGTTATCTCCAACCACCAGCATCACTGGGCATCTAAAAGATGAACATAACACAGAGAGAGAGAGAGATATCAGGATTATCCACAGTGCATACAGAATTGCGCACAAAGTTAAGAGGATGTGAAGAAAGACAAAAACGGGAGAAGAAAAGTAGTGCAATTCTACAAGTAGTACTGCATGGGCTGGAAGAAGGACAGCTATTATGTGTTGAGACATTTGGAGATGTTGGATGACCTATATTTACATTTAGCAGATCCAGAGCAACTTGAATTTTCGGATATTTACAGTATACATCTGAGCAGTTGTGGGTTAAGGGCCTTGCTTAAGGGCCCAACAGGGACAAAATGGTGGTCGTGGGATTTGAACCTGGGACCTTCCGAACTGTAGCTCGAGAAAAGTAATAGGATGCATACAAAAAAAGAGGCGTAGAGAAAAAAAAAAACATACGCAGACAGTGAAAATAGAAAATTTGAAAGAAAAAACGGTGAGTGAATGTACGTGAAAAAAAAGAACAGCTGGAAAAGTAAGTACTGTAATGCAAAGGCAGTGGAGGAGAAAGATGCAAAGGGATGTAGAAAAACACACCTGAGTGTCTTGGCATTGAGAACAGTCCCGCTGCGATTCATCTCCAGATCTCTACGGCTTTGAGACGAACACACAGACAATTCGCATGAATGAATATGATCTGATCTGTTAGATCCTTTAAAATGAGTGCATTGTGTCGTGTTTTTGTCGATTGTTGTTGCTCTTGCTTGCACATTATGTGTGTTATATATAATTGATTACAGTACAGTAGTGACTGGGGACTGATTAACACTAACATCATCTAATAAAATGGATTTAAAAAATATGGTGTCTGATTTGCAAATGAATATCTGTTACACACTTATGCTGATTACCTGTTATACATATTCCAGAAGAGCTGCAGGTTGAACTGGTTGATGGTGTTGTTGATCTGCTGCCGGTAACTCTGCACCAGCTCGCTGTTGTTCATCAGCTCCTCCTGCAGATTAAAGTAATGTCTTGGATTAAAAACTTATTCTTTGAAGTATGCATTCTGCTTTTAGTTTACTTCATGACTGTATTGGCCTGAAAATGTCTTTTCCCCTTACTACCCTGTCTCTCTTTGTTCTTGACCTCTTCCTCATTCCTTAAATGGCAGTACCTACAGTACAGTATGGCTTATCGCCACAGATTTCTATAGTGCAAACATGTGAATGGCTCGTACACTTTGATGTAGTAACTGATGGATGTAGCACTTACGTATTTTGCATTAAATTCTAGGAATCTGTTACATACTGTACCTCTCTGTCCTGTAAATAAACCAGATAACATTCAGACACCAGATTAGCAAGCATATACACTACCGTTCAAAACTTTGGGGTCACTTGCAGATTTCTTTTTTTTTTTGTTTAGTGATTTATTTTCTACATTCTACAACAATACTGGGGATTTCAAAACTATAAAATAACACATATGGAATTAGGTAATTACGTAACAACAACAAGAAAAACAACAGTTAGTTGTTATTTTAAGACACAGAGGTCAGCCTTTCTGTAATAGTTCTTGCAAGAACAGTATTGTCAAGTGCATTCGCAAAATCCGTCAAGCACCATAATGAAACTGTCTCTCATGAAGGCCGTCCCAGGAGGACGAGACCAAAACCTCCCTCTGCTGCAGACGAGAAGTTCATTTAGAGTTATCAGCCTGAAAAATGACCAATTAACAGCAGCTCAGATTAGAGGCGTTATGAAGTCTTTACAGAGCAGAAGTAGCAGAAACATCTCAATATCAACTGTTCAAAGGAGATTCATGCATTTTTTGGACGCCTTCAGCAAAACTTTACAATGTAGAAAGAAATAAACATCAGGAACCATCATGGAGTTAGAAAGTGACCCCAAACTTTTGAACGGTAGTGTATATGCACAGCGGAAAGATTTGGAAGCGCACACGCACTACAGACAATTTGGGAAAACCAGTTATCCTAATGTCTTTGGACTGTGGGAGGAAACTGTAGTACCCGGGGGAAACCCACCAAGCATGTGGAGAACATGCAAACTCCATGCACATAGAGACGGGAAGCGAACCCGGACCCTGGTGGTGCAAGGCGCCAGTGCTAACCCTATGCCGCCGCCTCATCGTTATATTATATTTAAATCAGTCCTGTATTTTCAGTATAGTTTTTAAAAAACCCTGTACAGCCAGTGTTTCTTCTCCATCACTGATTCTATTCAGTTTACTGAACCATTTTTTTTTAAGTTTCAGTGGCTCGAAAATTAATCAAAATGTCAGTAAGGTGAATCAATCAGTATTAGAGTGCATTCTGTTGAATTTGGATGTATTTGATCCAACATTTACTGTAAATGTTTAACATTCCAAGAGTGCACCAGCTACACCTACAACTCTCCACTGTCTCGCATTGCTTAAAGCGTTGTCCATAGGATTTATGTAACCACTTTGCCTGCAGTTCCAGAGGCGCCACATTAGTGATAAAAGCAACAATCACCATGGCATGAGACACTTTGCAAACCAGCACGTCAGCTCTTTTATATTTCGACCGCATGCCGAATGGATTAATCGGCCTGTGCGAACAGGAAACCATCACTGCCTGTATTCAAGACATTAATCTTAACATTGAAGCTTCTGCGCTACCTCTGGAGCTGGAATGTATGCCCTTTAACAGGCTGTAAAAGTCTAGTATTTTATTGAATACTTCTTTTTTTTTGTCTTTTTTCCGTTGTAATTACATGCTAGATGCCTTCGAAAGCTGTGCTTTTGTCTGATTTTCCTCTGGCAACTTTGTCCTGCAGATGTTCCTCAATGACATTATTGAATACTGTATGTAGGAGACTTTCGCCTCAATCACGTTTCAATCAAGGAATCAGCACATTTCCAAGAAGGTTAGGATATTTTCAGTGTGTGTGTGTATCCACCTGGCTGAAGAGGTGAGGTAGGACCGTGTCAGGCAGTGCGCTGGTCAATCCAGATAGTTTGGAAGCAGCCCAGTCGATCCAGCCTTTCCCATTTGGGTCAATGTTGAGTAGAACCAAACCCTCGACGAGGTCAGGGAAGATCAGCTAGAGAGAAAGAGAATCGAGATGATGATGATGATGACTTGTGGATTTTGTAGGAAAATGTGAATCAGGTAGGAGAGAGAAATAGAGGAAGGAAGTGACACTCACAGCGAACTTGGCAAGGACATATGCACCAGCTCCTACTCCAATTCCCACAATGCTCTTAAATCTGGAGATGAATAATAACGTTAATAACAACGATAATAATAATAATAACAACACAAAATATGACTTGCACATAGTACACGAACTCTCCACAACATTCATCTAATCATACTACACTAAGCTAACAATACTCCCACACTTTAACCAATATTAGTCTAAATAATTCTCTATACTAGGGGTCTTCAAATCCAGTCCTGGAGGGCCAGTGTCCAACACAGTTTGGCGATTCTTCTTCTCAAACACAGCTGATTTAACTAATCTGTTAATTACTAGGTTCAGTGGGTGTTTTTAGGTGTTGGTGAATTACAAACTGGTCACTGGCCCTCCAGGACTGGATTTGAAGACCCCTGCTCTATACTGTTTATCCTATACAGGGTTGAAGGAGACCTTGAGCCTATACTAGGGGACTTGGCGCACTTGGTGTGTTACACCCCTGACAATCCACTTATACATTAGAAATGCCAAATTTTGCACGTCCTTGGAATGTGGGAGGAAACGGGAGCACCCAGAGGAAACCCACCAATTGGGGAGAACATGCCAACTCCTCATACACACACCCACAGGCGAGAATAGAACCTCCAACCTGGAAGGTGGAAGACCACAGTGCTACCCACTATGCCACCATGGTACCTTATACTAATGTAACAATACTGTACTATCACTCACTAAACTAAATGAATACAATCAGCACGATCTCACTGTAAACATATCAATCTAATACTGTAAGACTCACATTCTCTAATGATATCTAACCATCCTCACACATTCTAATACTAAACGAATCATGCTGAACCACTGAATCAATCAGTAATCTAACCACACTCTTCTCTTTTAAAAAAGCCATTTTAACCATACTTACCCAAAGTGTTCCACCACGCTGGGCAGCATACCTGCTAGTTGGTCCATGGTGGGGTATTGGTACCTTCAAATATACAGGCAAAGGGAATCAGAATGGAGGGAATATGTGTGTACTGTATGTGTGTGCTGTTTATACCGATGGATTTATTTATTAATTTCTGTGTGTATTTATTATTATTTATTATTATATTATTTATTTATTATTATATATTTATTATCTAACGTACAGTATACTGTATCAGTATATTAGTATATTACCCCGCTGGCATCTGAGGGGCTCCGACTTGTTGGCCGGGAGCATCGACATGGCAGACCACAAAGTGTTTAGTGATTTCCTGCATGTCCTCATTATGAAATAGAGTGTTGAAGCACAGCTTATCTGAAAGAAAAATGAATGTATGGAATTATACATTATTTAATTACTAGTTTTAAGTCCGAAAGAGACAGAGTGACCTTAGGTGTTCTTTAAGAACTTGAATATTGCCAAAATGTGTGTTATTGTATAGTTACTGCATGTACAGTGGTGGCCTGAAGTATTAACATGACATATGCCATGTACAGTATTATACACTATAACAGTGAGTTCTGACTGAGCAATCTGATTGGATGAGACGCATTACATGAGTGGCGAGATAATGGACAGTAACGCCACTGGGAAGTTTGAGTATAGGCCAAAACAGTATTGGTGCTGTTTTTAAAAAAAAAATGTATGTTATAAAAATAATACAGAAAATGTGTGTGCCTGAATGTAGACTTTATGCAACATGGAAGTGATCAATCGTGCTTCCTTAAAAACTTCAGCCATTTTGGAGAAATAATTTTATATGTGTATTTTATAAATCCTTCATTCATTCATCTTCTATACCGCTTTATCCTATGATCAGGGTCGTGGGGGGCCTGGAGCCTATCCCAGGAGGCTTTGGGCACAGGGCGGGGTACACCCTGGACAGGGTGCCAATCCATCGCAGGGCACACACATACACACACTCACACACCCATTCACACACTACGGGCAATTTGGGAACGCCAATTAGCCTAACCTGCATATCTTTGGACTGTGGGAGGAAACCGGAGTACCCGGAGGAAACCCACCAAACACGGGGAGAACATGCAAACTCCATGCACACAGAGACGGGAATCGAGCCTGGCCGGGGAATCGAACCCAGACCCTGGAGGTGCAAGGCGACAGTGCTAACCACTACACCACCGTGCCGCCTATTTTATAAATTTCATATACAATTTAACAAATTATATCTAAGATTATTAAGCCTATTTCCAGACTGTACCTTTTTAAAACATAACCTTATTGTTTTATTGTTAGATAATTTTCCTAGTTTTAATCATTTGTTTCTTGAACGAAGCCAAATGAAATGTTTTTAAACAAAAATCATAAACTTTGTCTAGAAATAGGCTTAATAATCTTATATCTTGTTTGTTGTCTTATTGTAATACAGTATATTATGAAATTATAGATACATTTCTAGAGATATTCAAGATATTTCTACTTGTTAAGATAACACTTCACAGAACCTTGTTTCACATTTTAACACACTAACACGCATTTTTAAGCAGCACATAACAAACCATATATAACCCGAGAACAGACTTCACACTGACACATCTCTTCCTTTCACCTTATCTGCGACACACACCGACCGTGGAGTCGAGTACTCCTAAAATCATCCTCTGAGTCACCTTTGTGCTCCTCTTCCTGACCTGATTCTCTCTTTATCCATCGTTCACCTTCCTCTGCACTTCCTCTTCAACTCCTCCTCCTCCTCCCTTCCCTTATCTCCATCTCTACTCTGTTTCGTGACCTTTCTGTCTCGGTCGGAGGCTGGTCTGGTTTCAGGAGTCACTGTGCATACTAATGAGTAAGCAAGGTCAGATGGATGGAGTGATGAAGGAGGAGAGAGATGCATGGATAAATAAAAACAATCACTTTCGTTTCTCTGGCTCATCATTCCTAGCCAACAGGGAAATACGGACGCCGAGCTTGGGCTTGCTACTGAGTGAGGGAACGGAAAATAAAATGGAGGGATACGATCGTGTATGGATTCTGCAGTATCACTGCCTTTTTCCTCCCCTCCTCCCCTCCTCCCCCTTCTCTGCCTCTCTCTGATGTTGAATGGAAACAGGAAATGGATTCTCTTGAACAGATGGATGCTACCGTGGCATTTAGTTGCACAGTTGACTGTGTAGTTTTTATGCCCTGTCCCCACCCCTAATCCCCAATACAGACAGAGGAGAGAGAGAGGTTTAGGTTTAAATCATGGTTAAGAAAGTGTGTTTTATTGTGGTGTGATATCAAACACCGTGGAAGTGACACACCTTACAAATCAGACTACCGAGAAATTTATTCTCATCATTAATCCTAACTTTAATAAAGACAACATGGACTTCATCATGATTTCTGGTTACTCTTTCTGACATTAACAATAAAAGAGATTGTATATTTTACTTCACATGTTTGAAAGCAATTTCAAAGTGTCTATTAAATGGATCGGCAGACGGATGGAGAGTCAGAGGTATTTGTCCAATCCTGTTAATTATTGAATTAACATTGAATTTAGGTGTTTCAATCAGGCCTCTTATCCCTAGTGAAGGGCAAATCTAAATGCTTCAAGCATACCAAGAAATTCTGGACAATGTTTTGCTTCCAGTTTGGGGAAGAACCTTTTCTATTCCAACATGACTGTGTCCCAGTGCACAAAGCAAGGACTATAAAGATATGGTTTCATGTGTTTGGTGTGGAAGAACTTGACTGGCCCTAACATACAACCCTGACCTCAACAACGACGAGCACCTTTGGGGATGAACTGGAACGGAGACTGTGAGCCAGGCCTTCTCGTCCAATATCAGTAAATGCTCTACAGAATAAATGGACATGAATTCTAACAGAAACACTCTTCCAATAAGAGCGAAAGCTGTTATAGCTGCAAAAGGTGGATCAACTCCATATTGAAATATATGTGTTTGAATGCAATGTCATTGCAGGTATGGCCAAATACTTTTGTCCATATAGTGTATGTGAACCAATCTGTGAAAAATTCTTTGACGTTAAATGTAACGAATGATGGAATGTAAGCGGTATTGTAACAACCACATAGTTCTCATTAGGCACAAAAAATTATAAACAGAATGATCAATCATAAATGCAGAATTTTTTTTTACAATACTTACGATTGAGCCCTACATCATGATAGGTGAGAATTGCAGGCTTGTTACCCTTTGGAGCCCCACGGATCACCACATGCAGCATACCATGGGGAGTCTCAATGTCATGTTCCTAACAGAACCGCACACACACACACACACACACACACACACACACACACACACACACACACACACACACAAGTTAATGACCGCAAAGTGTATATAATTAAATGTAAAATATCTACTTATTCCACAACCATATACAGTATATACAGTATATAATACCAATAAATAATGTGTGTGCTTATAAACTTGTATACATTATTATATTTTAATAACTATGGTACAGAATGCCACACCATAAAATGTTTATTTATAAAGGTTCTAGTCTCCTTATTTCCTCACTATACTGTATTTTTTTTCTTACACTCCTAACCGTTATTTACAGTTCTTTCAAGGTCACAGATCTGTCTCTGAGAAAACATTTATAAACACCTCATTCCACACACCTTCGAAACACACGGACATATTTTTTTTTTCCTTTGAGAAAAAAACAGCCATGCATCCTCGATCACTGAACACTCCCTGGCGCAAACCATCAGATGATGTATATGTGAATTTGTGTGTGTGTGTATGTGCGTGTGCGTGTGTGTGTGTGTGTGTGTGTGTGTGTGTGTGTGTGTGTGTGTGTGTGCACCTGCACTGCCACCTTAGAGTCACCTTAGTCACAGATGAGACCCTTATCCCCAGCAAACATCACAGTCACACATGTCAACCATAGTAGTGTGAATGAAATAGAGTTTAAAATATATATATAATAATAAAGATCATCTTTTTTTCAGCTGTATTGTACAGTAGACATGGTGTGATGTCATGCTACAGTGAAATGCAAGCACTGAGTTACTTTATTACTGATTACCACTATGGAAGCATATTACTTATTGGATTGTTATTATACTGTATATTTCCTTATTAATGTGTTCTTATATATTTCAACAGACGTATTTCCTGAAATATAACTATACAGTATATACCACTTATGCACCATCCATATCTAGTCATGTTTTTTAAATAATGCTTTAATACGCTCACTGTTAACATAAATACGACATTTTTTTCTAATTCTGAACAGCAAAACCACAAAGACATCCATCAGTCAGTCTAACAGCACTCACCCCATCCCAACACTCAGGCATGGCTGCTAAAAAGGAGGATGAGGATGCAGAAGAGGAAGAGTCTGATTTAAGATGAGTCAGAAGAATGATGGTTTCTTCTGTAGGATCCAGACAGCAAGAGGATGCAGAGATGTTTCTGTTGCTACGGTGCTTTTCTCTTCCTCTCCTTTCCTCCTTCTCCTGCTCGTAACTACCCCCGCCCCGCCTTTATAGTACACTTCAGCCTCCTATTGGCTCTCAGTGCTATATGATTGGCCGGTTTTTCTGTCTTTCAGGAAACTGTGTTGTCATCCTACATTTTCTCCTCTGCAGCATTTCTGGGTCATGCATGGTGAACGTGGTCTTATACTAATTCACCCCCCCCCCCTTTCCTCTCAGTCCCTCCCCCCCTTTTTACCGCCCGGCTCCCTTCTGATCTGGTGCAATCTGGTCCCAATTCACTCCACACATGACCATAACAGCAGCACTGAATGATGATCCAGTCATTTGTACAATAAATGCGATGCACATTACCAGGTTGGAGTGACACAAAACTGATTTTCTGCCTTAATGTAACACTTTTTTTTTTTTTTTCTGCCTCCATAAAAATGTATATCTTACTCTAATTAATTGCAAACATCTGACCTAAGCAAAACAAAATGAACAGAAATCAGAATTGTGGACAGAAGATCTTAAAGTTCTCTACACCTGTCACGCAAGTTGCAAACAGTACTGTGCGAACGTCTTGATCCACTCCTCATTTCTTCAAATGAAATAACGTTTTATTAAATGATGTCGTTTAAATTCAAGAAATTGGAACAAATGCTTTACTGCGACAGGCTGCGAAGTTCTTAAAGATATATACAGTATGTTTTTAATTGGTTGTTTACGTAACAACCTCAGCAGCAACCTCATTTCCCCTCTCGTCTATTCCGACCACTCAGCATTCAGCATCAGAATGCTTGAATGATTCATAGGTCACTGTGTGGCTTAACCAACAAAAATCATTAATCTGTACATGGACTAGACTGAAAATGAGAGGTTGAACTATGTTTTTTTGCCTTTTAGTGTTTTTTTTTTTATTGTACTGAAAAGCCTCTCTAACATGGAGACCAAAACCAGTTCACTTTTTCTCAGTGTTTTAATTAAACGTTCAAATAAATAGTTCAAAAAGTGTCTCTGAAGAGAGAGAGAGAGAGATGCATGTGCTGATGTGTTTATTGGGGGGCAATTATGAATAATGGGTAATGTTCACAGCGGGGATAAAATGCCGCCAGATGGTAGAGGAGGGGTAAATGAGAGCAAGCGTGAAAATAATGACAGTGGTTTTCTCTTGGTTAAGGTCTTAAGCTGCTGATCGCAATTTTGTAAGTTCAAAGCTCTCAGTACCACCAAGCTACCAGTGCTGGATAATTAATCATAGTATATATAGTTTCTTCAAAGAGCAATTTGAGAGCTATATGGTCGTGCACTCAACCAGTGGCCACTCTTGCTCTAAATGTCTTGATTATCTCTGTGATCTTGTTCCATCTCAGTGGTGCACTGTCCAAGTGTTAGACGGTCCTCCGAATATAAGTGAACTACTGCACTTTATTTTCCAGGAATACAAGTAATACAAGTCGAGGACGGTTCAAGTCAAACCCGGACTTTAGTGTGTACAGAGTAACAGAAAACTGCCTGGATTCCATCAAGGTAGAACGTTTTCTCTGTACGCCACAAACCATGATCCGACTTCCTGCTTCACGTCTGACGACACTGGCCTTCCAAGAGCTCCTTCTTGGCCCAAACATGTGAAAATGCTTTGTAGTGAGGTCAGAACTCTATGGGCGATGTGGCAAAAACTTCGAGCTGTGTTCCTGTAATGTGCAAGTGGTGTTGGTGAATGACTGTGTGTACAGTTCCCACAGACAAGTCATCCCTCGAGTAGTATGGATCTATCCATCTGAGCAGTAGGCTCAGAGCCACCTCGGCCGGGATCGTCATTCACGGACCTTTGCACCATTCAAACGTTTTACTGCCGTCATCAGTGAAAGTTTCTATTACATGTCCCAGTTTGACTTGAACACCTCTACAGAGTCTCATCCCCATTCTGTACTACAAGTTTTCTCTACATTTCTATTTAAGACAAAGTCCCTTCATTTACAAGAAATTTCAAAAGTCCTGGTTTGACTCGAACGCCCCTTGTATAAGAATGTCTACGCAATATATTGAATGTAGAAGGCTCACCACTAGAAGGCTCTCTAGACCTGTCTATCACTCTTGCACTTCTGTAGATGGCATGCTACCCTGTCCTTAGCTGATGTGACATTCATTACATCTCATTTTATTTTGCTATTCAATTTTTTTCCTCCTTTTCCTGTTTAGATTGAAATCATTTATTTTCAAAGTTTAAATGTCACACTAGTGTTTTAATGTATGTGTATCTGGTACGATATGTCTATGCGGTTTACATGATGCTACACCCTCCTATGCTGATTGTTTTGATGGACGACACTGATGTATCGCGTCATCCTGAAAGCTTGATATCTGATCCTGCAGTGCGTTTATGGATTGACAGACAAGACAATCCGACCTTGACTTCACTTCCATGCTAGTCACAGTGATTCAGCTATACAGTACACATACTCATCTCAGCTTTGCTTTATTTCTTTGCTTCATACACAAATCACATGAGAGAAAACTACTCTTATGCATCCATGCATAATGAATAGATCTGAGCTCCTACTGTAGTTCAATCTCTATCTCAATCGATAGTTCCGGCCACAGAGCATCAGGTCTCCATCTTCAGTCTGAGACCCATAAACTGGAGGCGAATTCACCACCCATGCACACTCCATTACCGTTTCACTAATACTGTGCTAACTGGTCAGTAATCACACACACACATACACACACACACACACTCTTAGTGTATGGATTACTTATTTTAAAGAATACTGTATTACTACTAGTTTTTCTTTAGGAATGACAATTTAAACGTTACCTTCCAGTCTCCTACAGGCATGAAGCTCTCACAGTTCTCCTGCAACACATGAACATATACACAGTCACGACCACTAGAATAACTACAGAAAAGGTGCACAGTTTGCATAACTGGAGCTGCTTGAAAGAGCACTAATTTATCAGCTATGATCACTGTTAAATATTCTCCTTTTCCGGCTGATCTCAGATGCACAGGACTGTTTCGCTTCTCTCGAATACGCTGTAATACAGATGACTATAGAGGCTAAAGAGAACAGAATGAAAACAGGAACCGGCTAGCATTATACAGTGCAGATCATGATACCCAGTTCTCATCTGTTTTCATTCCTCAGGTGGATCATGGATCAGTTCCTGAACTCCAGAGTAGAGAAGCAGAGAGGTTAGTGTGTGTGTGGACATCCTTAAACAACACATGGCACAAGTGAAAAGGGGTTAGCTTAGGTGTAGACATCAAATTATGCACAGTGCCGAACTCAGAGTTGAGTTATGCGTGTAGTGACAATTCAGACGTATAGAATTGTATACATTAGTACTCAGACCTCAGACTATACACAAGGAATGGTCAGTTCTGAGTCTTGATTTAAGCTTTTTTTTTTTTTTTTTTTTTGCCTGATATCGTCTCAATCAAGGATCAATATTCAATCAAGTGCAAATTTTCTGACAAAGGAAAATTCATTTTTAGTTTTTGGTCTATAGAAATACAATCAAAACCCACGAAATGTTATTCAAGGCTTACGAATATAACACAATTAATGAATTATTACAATTTTCCCATTCAGAATTAATTTTAATTTAGTATTTTCTTCCTTTTCTCACAAATGATACTGTATCAGAGAACTAATTAGTTATGATAATTTGCATGGCATTGCATGAAGAATGTTAGGTACAGGTTAGAGCCACCATTCATTATTAATAACATATTTGAGTTCTAAATTTTATTTCCCCGAATCATCATCTTTCATCGCAGAATTTCGGCTTTAGGTTAAATTCTGAAATTAAAGTCAGAATTATGGGTTTAAAGTCATAATTCAGAGTTTAAAGTTAGAATTCTGAGAAAAAGTCAGAATGTGGGTTTTAAAGTCAGAATCTGGGACTTTAAGTCAGAATTCTAAGAAGAAACGTTAGAATTCTAACATTAAAGTCAGAATTCTGAGAAACAAAATAATTTTTAAATAAGCAAATTAAAAAGTAAATTTTGCCCAGTTAAAATCAGAACAAAGTTGAAAAACTGCACTATAGTAAATGATGATGTGCACCATTATTGAAGATAATTGAAGTACATTTCCAAACTTCATTTATTTTAATAAAATATATATATAATCAATAGACAAAAGCTACACAAAGGCCAAAATCAATTTTTGTTTTATTAACAGTTTTATACTCATTAATGACTGGAAGCCACATTGTTAGATTAAACCAAATTATTATTGGATGATTAGAACTAGGACTAGTCAAGCAACTAGGTCTGCATTCTGTCATTCGATTGCCATAATCTCATATACGTACTGTATATATCATCATATTAGTGTTTTTTTCTTTGTTCTTTTAAATTCGGGTAAAATTTGAGTATTACATACTTATATCATTATATCATACCACATTTAACAGCAAAGAAAGAACGATAACTTCTAGACCTCTTTCCTTCT
The DNA here is from genome assembly GCA_030522415.1 of Channallabes apus. Lineage (NCBI taxonomy): Eukaryota > Metazoa > Chordata > Actinopteri > Siluriformes > Clariidae > Channallabes > Channallabes apus. The sequence goes on from CM060113.1 coordinate 35,546,071, forward strand.
TCACGGCACGATATAAGGCAAGAATTTGTTTTTAAAAGAATTCGACTAAGTACTATTGAAAAAGCAAAAAAGAAAACATCTTGTGTGCTCCTACTATTTGCATAATCTCAGTGGGGAGCCTCAAAAAATGACTTATGTGCCTATATAACCAAACTCTGAATATGTGTAAATTTCCCTGTTTAAATATTGATTGGAGTTCCGTTAGCAACTCTGAATTCGGCCAACTGTGTCTCAGAATCTTGCAAGAATTCAAAAGCAAGAAATGTTATTTGAAACTGCAAAGATGCTGAAAATATAACACAATTACAATTAAATAAAGAAACTGTACAAAGAACATGGCTAAGCATGCATACGAATGTAGTTTAAACCACTACATAATGATATGCATGGGATTATTTATCAAGTCAATGATAAATAATAGATTAAACACGTATGCAAGTGAAGTGTTTGAAGGAAGGGTCACCCGTCCACCCGTCTTGAATCAGTAGTCAGAAGTCATCTACCATCTGTGTGAAGCTGATCCAGTTATACTGAATCGAGATAACACTATATCCCCAGGGCTTGGTGTGTCTTTAAAATTGCATTCAAAATCATGTATCAGATAACAGAGTTTGGCTTTATTTCAAGATCTACAAATTCCTCCAATTAATCCGAGATGTGTGGAACATGTGGCCCTGGGAACATAGATACTCTCCCTGCTAAACAGTTAAGAGAGATGTGTTAGTAATGTATTAGTAATATTATCACCACAGCTATTGCAAGATTAAAAGCAAGCTCTGGAAATATAAACTCACCAGCTCTTGGTTTAACATCATTTTGGACACAGTGTGTATGTTGGGATCGTGAGCCAATCTGGCTTGTGAGGGATAAAGAGACAAACGAGAGCTTGCAGTTGCGTTAAGATTAGCGGGTTTCAGGGATTCACCAAAATAAAACCTGGGACTATCGTTATGTGATTATGGGCTACTTCAGCCTGTGGTTAAACATGATGCAGATTTAATGCCACCACTGACAAAGCACTTAGTACAAGCCACAACACTGAGCGTGAACAAACCCAATGACAAACAGAGTGATCAGTCATCTGTAAAACCTGTGCTAACGGACACGCTGATGTGAGTCAAGCGCCTCGTTCCAATAGTGTTTTAATACGCCCTCGTCGACTTCCCTTCATGACTCGTGAAGTGTTTACTACCTAGTGAGGGAAAAAAAAAAGTCTGAACCCATACAGTAGGTTTCTAATCAATCTAGAAGGTGGCATTTCCTAAACTCTCACCCGCATGCTAACAGGAACTGGCTAACAGTTTTGTAAAAGTTATTTATTATTATTATTATTATTATTATTATTTTAATAATTGTCATCATTATTTAAAAATTACTTAATTATGCAAATACATTTGGCTTAGCCTAACATTGAGATTTAACAATTAACAAATATTCAAAAAAACTGGACAAATTTAAGTCCCGCCTTCATTCTATAGGTTTCTAACCAATCGTAGACAAGACCAATGTCATCAATCCAATCATAACACAGAAGGCAGGATTCGTCAACCTCACACAGAGGCTTGCTAAATGTTTTGCAATTCTTTGTGTTTTAATCATATTTGTAATGTACTTTAACAAAAAAAAGAGCATTTGTCTAGCAATGACTCTTCATAACTTCTCTAAGCACTTTTGTAAGTCACTCTGGATAAAAACACCTGCCAAATGCCTAAATGTAAACATAATTTTTTTGCATATTATCTCTCCTGTTATGTCTGTCATATTTTTTCCCCTTTTATCAGAGGCGCCTGGTGCAAAAAAAATGGGTGGGGGGGGGGGGGGGGCGCAAACAAAATTTAAATTAAACTCTTAATAATTTTAGAAATTTCAGTTTACCCTTTAAAAAAAAAATATATATATATATATATATATATATATATATATATATATATATATTATATATAAACCCCCATAAAACATTATGCACATTAATAGGAAAAAAATTTTAGGGTCCAGAACAATGAAATTAAAAGAAAAATGTCAACTCTCTCCATCGCCTGTAAATAGCCATAAGAAGTGCTGGAAAAGCACTTAGTGTAATCTTGGCCACGATCACTTGACTGCTGCTTAACTAGAAGATCAGGTCGACCTGGTCCAAGCTATTCAACTTTTTTTCTAGATCTATAGAATTTAAATCTATAGAATTACTGTATATTTAGATTAGATTTATAGAATTTTCTCTCATATTTAGCTGCTTCCACGTCAATCACTATTCAATACATTGACTAACAATCTGCTGAAAGATTTGTTGAGATTGGTCCAATCACACGAGCCCAAATTTTTAAAAACAATATTGATTTGCTAATAAAAAAAAGTGGGAGGATGATTTGAAAAGATCCAATTAGAGCTCAGCCTCAAATCACATGCTTTTCAAAAATGTACGTGCCTACTGTACTGTACATAGACCCCCCCCCCCCCCCCCCCCCCGCGTACACGAACACAAATGAACGTAATACAGTTTAGATTTTTTTTATTGTAAATAAATTATATTAAGGAATACAGGGGAATATTGTGACTAAATGACTTTATTTCATTATTAAAATAAATAATTATTATGTTAGATAATTACATGTTAAAGTAGCATTCTTCTTTGCCTAACTTTAAGGGGGCGGCGCCATTATGGGGTTCAGTAGTATTACATCATACTGTCTTAATACTCTCTTGTGAATGAAATGTTCAGCTACATTTTAAAACAGCTATTACTTTTTCTTGTAATTCTTTTTGTATTTCTGTTCATGCTTATATAAAGTAGCTTTAAAGTTGATTTGATTAGATTTTTTTCATGCATCTAATAATTATATACTGTAGATCTAAAACTTATAATATAATTAGAAAAACCTACTGCTTTCTGCTTTGTACTTCAATTTTCAAACATCACAACATTCCTCTATAATAATATAAAAAGTTCAATGTTATGGCATGAAAAGATTCAAGAAGTTTATTAAAATCCATGACAAATACAGTACAGTACTCATCACTAAAATCCTCCTGCTGCTATGTGCACTTTGTGTTTAGTACTGAAATTTGTATTGTCAAAGCTAGTTATTCTCATACTTGCAGACATCAGAGGATGTTGTTAACCTTATGGATGTTGTTAAATTTTACTCTCATTAACTAAAGTCAACGTGAGATGCCTTTTTGTGAATAGTTCTTGTATATTGAGACATTTAAGGCTTTAAACTTAAATATTTTAATTGGAGTAAAAAATTTAAGCTGTCGCTTTATACCTCTTTTCTATCTTGAAAAGGATTTTTTTTATTTATCTATACTGTATTTCATTTATGCTCGGTATTGAAAAAATAAAATAATAAATGTTTTTCTCTCGAAAGGAAATTATGTTAGGAAGTCGACAAGAACACATTACACACAGTACTGGAATGCAGGGGCACTTCACGCGTGTGAAAAATCCTTTATAATTTTTTCCTGTCTAAAGTCTCCTGACTTAACATGACTGAAGAGATTTAGAAATGTATTATAATAAACTGACAGAAGCGGTGGTTTACAAACCTGTGCACTGAAGTGATATTTATTTATTTTTTTGCCTTCAAGCAGCAATTACATAATCTTGATCAATCTATGTAATCAACAATACCATAACTTAATACCTAATATCTGACAAAAGACATATTTATTAATTGGCAAGGCTTTACTATAAGATCCACAAGAAATAATCTATTAATACCGATGAATGAATACACACACTAAACCTTAGCACATCAGGAAATAATATGTGCAAATGTTAACAGGCGACTGAGTCATACAGTACAGTGGATGTAAAAAGTCTACACTTGCTGATCAAATTGCAGACTTTTGATGTAAGGTATAAACCAAATGCATATCATCTTAGATCTTTTTCCACTTTTATTGTGATATCACAACCGACAAATTTCAAATGTAAAACAGATCTATTTTTTGGGCACACCCTTTATAATTGGTCACGTGAACGTGTTCAAAATGAACCAATTATGTTAAATTCATGTTCAAAACAAATTATCATACAAAAGTCGTGATTATGATTAACTGCATTAACTGTAATCTATTATTGCAAAATAAAACCTGATGGTGTCTACTGAAGATAAAGAAAAAAAATATCCTGTCTGTTAAGCATATTCCAAACCATGAATCAACAAAGGAATGGAGGAAGATGTAGAAGAACAACAACAAAACCTTTATTGTTTGATTTTCATTTTCTTTTTTTACTTATAAAATTCTATTATTTGTTTTTCACTTAAGCCTTGTTGGTTCATATTGATCAGAAAAAATGGAAAAAGATCTGAAATGATCACAAAAACCTGAAATCTCATCAGTGCTGTAGAGTCTCTTCAAATCCATTGTGTTTGAAAAAACATTTCAAACAGCATTGGTTTTAAAGAGATAATTCTGTTTTGTTCGTTTTTTCCCCCTTAAGTCTCTATTAAATCAAAATTGCGATCAATATAAGAACATTACAGTACATCTTGGTTGTTATAAATTTTCATGCTCCGCCCACCGAATGTGAATTTTGTCACTCAGAGCGCGAGTACAATGTAATTGATTGGGGCCAAATTCCACAAACCTCGAAAAATGTCTTTTCATCTCCAATGCAAGTTCAGCTGAGACTCATACGAAGCTCCTGCTGTTATACTGAGCAAATTCCAATTGGTATCTTTCACAGTTATGGTACCAATGTTAAAGTTTTCTTGCCCCAGAAATAGCGATATGGCTAACTAGAGCTAGTCATACTTATTCATATATTGTTAATTCATTCTGTTAATTAATCAGGCAACATTTTGATCTATTTAATTTATAATTCACAGTACAAAGCCACCAACAAGACATCACCTGATTCAAATCAAATCTTGTTTTTAAATTGGCATTGATGATGATGATGATGATGGTTTTACACTAGGATGAGAAATAACTGTAGGATAAGATGATAAAATTATACTTACCACCAAATTACAATACAAAATGATAATTCCTATGCTTAGGTTTATTTTAGGATTGGGGGCGCTAGCAAACCTGTTCAAAATGGTTTCAAACCTTTCCTTTTCACAATGTTAATGGAGTTGTTTTTTTTTTTTTTTAATACAAAACATTATGCTCATTAACAGAATGAGATAACAATATTCTACTTATTCCTTAATTATCCTTAATGCTTATTTATTACTATTATTAATGTCTTGTCATATACAGTATGGGCGGCACTGTGGTGTAGTGGTTAGCACTGTGACCTTGTACCTCCAGGTCCCAGGTGTGATTCCCATGTTGGGTCTGTGTGCATGGAGGGTGTGCTTGGTGGGTTTCCTCCCACAGTCCAAAGATATGCAGATTAAGCTAACTGGCGTTCCCAAATAACATATAAATACAATGGTCACCAGTGGCCTCCATGGTCCCTAGCTGATCTACAAATGGGTGAATCTCACCAATGACTCAGATGCCTGGTAATGTACAGTATACACTTCATTATTTCCTTATGTGCTAAAGATTAGTTCATGTATCAATTCATTATTATTAGTCATGTATTAGTTTGTTGCTTAGTTGTGGACCTTAGAGTAAGGTGTTACCCATAAATTTAAAAAAAGAGCATTTAGGTTATATTTACTCATTTAGGTTATATTTCTGCTCCAGTTTCTCTATGAAGATCATTTGAATCTATGATGACTGTAAAGATTAAGAGAAATTTAGTTCAGAATCAGGATTTTGTTGGCCTGATTTATTTTCACAGTCTTGCATCACTGCAGAGTTTAGTATCGATTCCATCATTACAGTTAGTTGATGCTTTTAGACAAAAGGGCTGAGTGAGGCAGAATCCAATCCACGAATCCTGGCCGCAGGTATAAGGTTTGGGATTTGACCTTAACCACAACACCTAGTGGGAAAACTCCACCACACTAAATATGTTTTCTACTGAAATAATCCTTAATGCGCTGATTTATTGGTCAGTGCTGTATTTCTGTTATTCCAGTGAGAAGTCAGAGGTTGTCTGCTATGCTGACATCACAGGAGGACATTGCTAAGGCGAAATACAATTACACCGGTGTTTAATAGGATACAGTTTTCTCTTTTAGCTTCCACAAACAAAAGGATCGACTGAATGACTAAAGCACTACTCCATCGCTTTATTCGTTCAGTGGTTAAGGTTCAAACTCCAGGTCAGACAGAGAACCATGGCCGAACACTCGGTCATGGCGCTGTACCATTTGGGGTTGGATAAAAGCCTCTGTCAGTTGTCAATCATGGAAAACACTAAGCTCTGCAGTGGTAGTGGATCCTTCAAGAGTGGAGAGTTTCTTTCTGAAAAGCTCATTCACTTTTAGTCTACTGTTGGACGAAGTGGGCGTGGCCTGTGCATTTGTTACCGGGATGCACTCCCCGCTGGTCCGGTGGCGGCGTGTCACACCGAGCCAATGGCGAGCGATCTCATGCCACTTGCGGGCAGGGCGTGCTGGCTGGGGGCAGGGTCCTGCGTTCACACACGCTGCCTTTGCCTGCCTCATTACACATAAACACGTGTTACAGGGAAAACACACAGCGACTTGTATATGTGCGGGCTATGACATGTCCTATACTGTATACAGATTTCGCCTTGCCTGACTAAAGCGCTAACTTTAGCATTAAGCTCTCTTAACCATCTTGAAGTTGTTGAAAAAATACAGCAAAGAAAAACCCACAAACAAATAACTGGGGCAGTCTGGGAATACCCTTCATGTGATGAAACTGGGTAGAAAAAATATATTTCTGGACCCTTTTGATGAAAGATACGTACTTATATTTCCTTGTTGTACTGTATATACACTGAAAGCAAAACTCGTATATGAACATATTTAACTTAAGGACGTAATTTCCATTTGTATACATTTACAGTACTGGCCAAAACACAACCCAGTATATGGTATGTATTATACAAGGGGCGTTCAAGTCAAACCGGGACTTGAATGTAGGTGTAAAACCGACGGCAGTATGGTGATGAGACTCTTAGCCGCAGTAAAACATCTGGCTGGTGTTAATCACGATCCGGGCCGAGGTGGCTCCGCAGTCTTTCCCGTGAACATTCAGCGAGTAGAACGTCTCATCCTTGCAAATCGATAGATAGCAAGTTGTCATCAACAACTGTCGGTGTGGACTGTACACACGATTATTCACAAACAACACTTGCAGATTACAGCCAGAGGGTGTTCGCCTCTGCGAGTAACACCAGAGTACTACAGATGTTGCGACTGTGTGTTTTGAAGAATGAAGAACTTCATACTTAATATTGATTGTTGTATAGTAATTTCATTGCATTGAATAACTAATTATTCTTAGTATCTTGACTGTCATTCTTTAAGCAAATTGAGAACCTCAATACTTTTGGCCACCACTGTGAGTTGAACAAACATACAGCAAGTCGTAAAATAATGATAGGTTTATGTCAAATGTGTTCAATAGAACTGCGTACATTTACAAGCTTGATTTATCATAATAATGTAGGTGTTAGGCGGCACAGTGGCTTAGTGGTTAGCACTATGGCCTCGCATCTCCAGGGTCCGGGTTCGATTCCCGCCTTGGGTCTGTGTGTATGATGTTTGCACCTGTGCTTGGTTGGTTTCCTCCGGGTACTCCGGTTTCCTCCCACAGTCCAAAGACGTGCAGATTAGGCTAACTGGCATTCCCGAAATCCCCAGAATAGTGTGTGAATGAGCATGTGATGTGTGCATGTGAATGTGTGGCACGCTGTGGGATAGGGTCCAGGGCCCCCGTGACCTTGTGTATAGGATAATGCTGTATAGATGATGATTGAGTGAGTGAACATACAGTAGGTGTTATTTGAACATGTAAAAGCTTCATAACTTTTTAAAGTGTAGAGCGGATTAAAGAAAGAATGCTTTGCAAAAATTGTGCTAGAAATCAGCCACATCAACATTTATTGGGTTTTCCCAGACCACCACAGATAGCACATGCATCAATTCAATGTATCACTTGAAGCAGTTGGTATAAAGTCAAAATAAATAAAAAAATGAATTTAAAAAGTTTTTTTTTTTTTTACACTAGAAATAATCTAGATGGTCTACATAAGTTTATATTCTAGTGTCTGTGCTGATTCTTTGTTTCGGATCAAGCCTAGTTTTTAGTCTTTGTGGTTTAAATACTTGTTGCTTATACTTTAGGTCTGCAGTATAGATTCAGACATGCAGTTTATATGATGATAGACAGGAATCTATGATTTTTGTCATTCCCTCTCTATGACTGGGAATCAAACACAGTTTATGTGCTCAAGTAACAGAATATTCCACGCCGTAAAAACGGGCTGTTATTTTCAAAACCATTATATATTAGGCGACATTGTTCTCACTCCCGCATTTCATGCTTTTCAGATCGTGTTAGTAACCTCTACAGTATATGCTGAAACTGAAAAACAAAATCCTCCAAAATGAGGACACCCAAATCACTACTTTATCCACTATATTTAGACAGATGAACATATATATATATATATACAGACACACTCACCATTTCTGTCTCCTGGCCTCGGGTTTCTGGAAGTAACGGCTTCTCCTCGATGAATTGCTGTTCTTTCATGCCAGCCATCTTGGAGAGCAACCTGAAATCACCATAGCAACCGAAAAATACCTGAAATTGTTAAGGCTGCTTCAAAGCATCCGGTTCCAACATCAGATTTATCTCTCAGCATCCAAGAGCAAGATGTTGCACACACTATGCATTTTAGTAACACAATCTGCACCATATTAAGTGAACATGGATAAACTAAGTATATATGTGTGTGTGTGTGTGTGTCATGCAGGACTGAACAGCTCCATCAGTTAGCGGAAAGTCTATTCAATAGCAAACCACAACAACCCAGCCTGGTAATGCTAATCAGCCTAGTTGAATGGACTCAACAGGGTGGGATTCATTGCAGGTCATTTCACTGATTCACACAGCCAAAGATTAGCATTGTGGTGCTTTACCATGCTCCAACACACACACACACACACACACACACACACACACACATACACACACACACACACACACACACACATACACACATACACACACACACACACACACACACACACACACACATACACACACACACACATATACACACACACACACACACACACACATACACACACACACACACACATGCACACATACACACACACACACATACACACATACACACATACACACATACACACACACACATACAAGATAAACAAGCTTATTTTTAAGTAGACATGACTAAAACATTGGATAAAATGATTTCTACGAGACGGCAGTGGAGTGAAACAAACCAGCACAGCAGTCAACGGTCATTAACAAATTTGTGAATGTTTAACTCACTAGAAAGTACTTCCTTCTATACTAAAGCTGTCAAAACTGCTATCATAATGATGCATTTAATGATAAAAACATACACATTCATATAGATCACATGGTCTGCTAATGCAAGTCTAATGAAGGCTTTCTAGGAAAATTACTGCGTTTGACAGTAAAACGTACTACTCGCCATTTCCAGCCTTTTATTATTCGATTTCTGGGAAATTATTATTCTCTGACTCACAAGATTACCTATAACAAGATGTTTCATTTGGAAACCGCTATACAATATATTTCTGACCGTGTCATCTGATTGGGCGAGAGACATTCCACTATTGGAGGAAAAAGACAGTACAGCACTGGGATTCGTATCTCTTCCCATCACAGATGTTCTAATAACTGGTATTAGTGGTGACTCAAACGGTTAATGCTATGGATTGCTGATTGGAAGGTCGAGGGTTCAAGCCCCAACACTGCCAAGTTGTCCTGTTGAGCTCTTCAGCAAAGCCCTAAACATTACATTACTCCTGCACCACTGCTGCTGGTATCCTGGCTGACCCTGTGCTCTGATCTCAACTTCCTAACTGGGATATGCAAAAAGGAATTGAATTGTGCTGTAAAGTACATGTGCCAAAAAATTTTATCGTATTATTCTTAAATCCTTCTATAACCCCTAATCAAGGGCACTACTAAGTGTGTTAAAGAAGTGAGTATACACCCTAGCACACTAGTTTTTCATTTAACACTATTTGGGAACAGAGCTGATGTTTTAAAGTGGAATAAGAGGATGTATAAGGGGAACTTCGCAGAATGATATGTTTTTCCCGGAGAAAAAATACTACTTACAATAAATAAGCGAACACATCATAATCAGTTAATAATAAAATGTGTCTACAGAACTGTTGTATAAAATCGATATGACACTCGAGGTTGTGCTGTTGTACTGAATATCAGCACTGCAGTTTTTGTGTGATATTGTTTAAATATGTTATAATATACAGTACTTAATTTCTGTTGGTTAAACGGCGGATACCTGTACCTTTGATCATGAGCTGTCGTCATGTGATCAAAGTGAAACTGGTAGAGATGGATGTTGTAAATTGAGGTTTTCACATTGTTTAGAATGTTTCTCATGATCTTTAACAATCCTGGGAATTTAAAAGGTTTTGTATGCAACAAAACTTCTCTTTGATCTATTGTTCAAACTTTTCAGCTTGACTCGCTATAAAATCACAATCAAAGATTAATATTCCTTTCATTGAAACTCCACCAACATATTATTGATACTAAACTGCATACTTAAAAAAATAATAAAATATAATAAATAAACACACCTCCAGGTTGATTTAGCCGTTGTAATAAAAACAGAGGGTAATGGAATTATAGCTTTTTGCAAAATCACGCAAAATCCACACTTATATTATCCAAACAAATGTAGACAAAATATTTTGTTCCTTTTTAATACAGCCTTTTTGACTCACAAAATATTGTCCATCAGCATGCATTCCTTTCCATCATATGAATAGACAAATAAAATAAAAAAATCTCTAAAACTGTTCTCATTTTGCTGTGAAACTCTGCAAATATAAAAATTTAAACACAAAAAAATGACTGTAAACAAATGAAAAAGAATACTGTGAGTAAAGAATTTAAAAAGTAATCTGAAAATTTATGGTTTTATATATATATATATATATATATATATATATATATATATATATATATATATTTTTTTTTTTTTTATGTTTTATATTTTTTATGGGTATATAATTAAATTATGATGCTACTTCCTTCTTTCTTTCTTTCTTTCTGCTTAGAGAACAACACTTTTCAGCTTCTGTGGTTCTTATGCTATAAATGCATAGTGCAGCACTACGACTAACGTCTGTTGCACTTTAATAAGAACTGAATTGACAGGAGCTGTGCAAATCAAAGATGACCTACAATCAGGATCTGCCTATTAGAATTTGCATCAAAGAATCTGTAAGAGTGGGTACAGTATACGTTCGATATACCATCATAAAGTGGCGACTACAACAACTGTGTTGTCATTCTAGTTTCTATTTACTTGCTGTTGTTGTTGTTGTTGTTGTTGTTGTTGTTGTTTTTTCCTTTTTTCCTCTCTTTCTTCTGCAACAAATGTGTTTCCTGTTAGTGATCAATAAGATTATCTTATCATTCTGAATAAACATTCAATATGGTTCGAAATGTAATGTCAAGTTTTTTTCAGTAATTTATTGGCAGTCAACCATTTGACTGTGATGGTGTGAGAATGATTCAGCAGCTCTTGAGGGGTTGATTAGTTTGGTTGCATAACAGCAGGCAAAAAAAAAAAGGAAAAAAAATAAAAAATCACACAATCACAGCCAAAGTGTTGTGTAACTGTGACAACAGCGGCCAGCATGCATTCGAGCTCTTTCTAAAATGTGTTAATGAAGAGGCCTGAAAACAAGAAGCTCTTTCACTCCGGACCAAGTCCCACTAAACCTGTTACATTATTCATCAACTTAAATCCAGTTGCACAGTTTTGTTTTTCCTAAATACCATAAATAGGCTTTCCCGTTTCACATAAAAGACGTCCTAATGGGTGACAGCCTAAATGCTCATCAGACCTGATCCGGCTTCCTTTACAGACCCTCCTCTGGCCAAATTCATAAACCAACATTCCATTAATAATGACTCACAGATGTTCATTCTCAGGTCGTTCTCAGCTCCTGAAACAACTGCTTTTTTGTCTCATATTCGTTCCTAACCCCAAAATAGTACCTCTACCACATCAAACCACGATGACTTACACAAGCTTTTTATTGGGATCTGCACCCATGCCAGTGTTGCTATGGCAACGTCAAGCAGCATTGGCAAACCCTGCTGCGCTCTTCTGTTATTTCTGCATCCACATTTGCCCCTTTCAATATGCAAACTGTTCAAAGTGCCATTTTAAGCTTTTAAGCTATTTCACAAAATACGTCCAAATGGTCAAACTAACCTTTTACATTTTTAGAGCCTACGTTCTGTTTTTATACTTTTTTCATCTGATCATAGGACAGCCTAAGACAAATCCCCATCAGGCTCCCACCGTGAATTTACACACGGTCGGACTTTGTCTCAGAAAGACAAACACTGCCTTCCTAGGCAACCTCCTACAGTACTGAATGCAGTGCCAAGGTACTGACAGCAAATAATGAGAAATTACATGTTTTTTGCAGGAATAAAACACAAGCAGCATGCTATTAGAGAAAAACAATCCAAGACCGGGTGGTGTAATGCAGCTTAAGGAGAAATGGAGTTAGTTACACCTCACCAAAGTGACAGAATGTCCTCATGTTTTAATTCATCTATTAATAGTTATCAGTTATAGATATCAGTTTTATCAGTTAATAGTTATTGTTATAGTCAATTATATCATTTTTCTTTTGTCCATTGTGATAACATTTAACATGGACCTTTCTCTCTGCTCCTTTGCTCTTTGCTCGCGACCACACCCACACCTAACCCTGCCTCATGCATAAACACAACTGCAGCTAGTGCCCTTTTCTGTGAAATCCACTTGAAGTAAAGTGATGCAAAATGTACGTTTCTTATCATTTTTAGACAGTCAGACCATTGTCAAATCGAAATAAAAAAGATCCCTGCTTTTCCCATTTTTGTGTTGGTCGGTGCTTAAACAAGTCAATTCTACTGTATGTTTCCCCCCTATTGTGACCTCATATAATAAGATCCCCTCCACTGGGTAGCTCAGCTCTACAGTTCTCTGGAAGTGTGGGAGTCGTGATGGATTACAAGAATACCTTCAGAAATGTATTATCTGAATTTTTTTTCCCCCAGCTGAAGCATTAACAGGCACACTTTGGATGAGCTCTAAGCCTTGTCTTAACTCTTTAAATAAATAGTAAAATATGGGAGCTTTAAATAGGGTTGCTTATGACATTTCATTTGTATCAGTTTGAAAAGATGCAGATGCTGAGTGACTTCTTTAGTTTGGTTATATCATGTGATAGAGGAAAAACTAGCTAACTGGTGGGATTTGGGAATGACTAAACATGGTGAAAATGGACTGAAAGTAGAGGAACTAAGGCAAAAGAAAACATACTGTATCGTGCAAAAAACTTGAGCCGGCTCTCATTTCTACATATGAAACTAAATTAAACTGTGTGAATTAAATTAAATGAATTAAATGAATAAAACTGATTAAAGATACAATTGAAATAGAAAAACAACCTCAGCAGCAACCTCGTTTCCCCTCTCATCTGTTCCAACCACTCAGCATTCAGCATCACCAGTATAATAATGACAGGCCTGATCATCTGTCAGCATCTGCACCTGTGTCTCACTGGGTTTTGTCTTATTTTACTTAAGTGTCACCGTGTTGCTTAAGAAACACACACACACAAAATAAACCTCTCCTCCGAAACTGCTCAGGTACAGGGACAGCCTGAAAATTAGAACAAAAAAAAAAAAAAAATGACGAAAAAGTCCTTCCGGAAGCCTGGAGAGCTATTCCTCAAGACTACATTAAAAATACTGGAAGGTCTGGCTCTTTGGAAGCAAAATGTGAAGAAATGTGGGTGACTCAAGTCTTTTTTGCACAGGACTATAAGTCTGACCTATAGTCTATCAAGTCCCAGTCAGTGGCTGAAAATGGGCTGTGTGTGTGAGTGTGTGTGTGGTGTTTGGACAGGGAGCAAGTGTTTTCACTAGATAGGAACATCCGATGATGGGAACATGTGGCTGAACACCACAAAAAAAACGACTGTTTTCATTTATGCTCCTAATCTCCGAGGTCCAGGTTAGAGGAAGGTTCGGGTCTAGACAGCATTAATCAGCAGGCATTAAAAGGTCCTCGCAGGGATGTGTGTAAGAATGAAATCTGGTGCAGTTGTGTATATGGGCCAGCAGACTGAATTCTAATAACAGTGTCTGGCTGTCAGGAGCATCAGCATTTGGCTCAATAACCTGGCAACATTCAGGGACAAAATATTGCCTCTCTTCCAGTCAAGACAAACCAATAATGGCACAAAACAGCATCCTTCCTGTCATCTGGTCTGGTCTGTTTATTATTACGCTGGCTTTCTAATATGCCAGACTCCAATCTACAGTCACATCAGTGATAATGCTACTGAGGCAATGCAGAAGAACATTGGAAATGATTCTCATGCACAGAAAACTCCCACTGGTTAAACAAAAAAATTGGATTATTTAACCATGGAGCTAATGATATGATAACGAGCATGTTAATGAAGAATGATGAAAGACAGAAACCAGAGACCAGAAGGAGTCAGTTTTTATGCTAACTTTCCCGCTAGCTTAAGTCGAACGCTTCTACGGCATTCTCAAGTCTGCATGGCTCTGAGGTCATATTGTCTTGCATCTTTAGGAATTTCCGAATATTGCAGATAGAGTTTCGACATATCCTCAAACCTGAGTAAGGCAGTCAATCTATAGGACTAACTTTTCTTCGGCTGCTCCCATCAAGGGGTCGCCACAGGGTACCATCCATTCCACACACAACTTGGCCCAGGTTGTACACCCTCCTTAAAGCAATCCTCTCATGTTTTTCTCCAGGCTTGGGGCCAGCACTGCATGTAGTGTTTGGGTAGTGTTGGGTGTGGCAACCCACCAACAGTGGAGCTCAAACCCGAATCCTCAAATCCGAGATCTAGAGCTTTATCCGCCTGAGCCACCACTCCCCGCAGCCAATCTATAGCACTGGAGTTGAGCAGCCCTGATCTTTAGCATGTCATGAAGCTGGCTTATGTTCTTCCATTACACCAAGCACTGGAGTCACACAGAATTGGATCATCCTAAAAGAAAATACAGTGAGTATAACTCACTTCCTTTGGTGAATTGGTGCTTTTACAAGATCAGCCACCAGAGGGAGCTCACTCAAATAGAATCTGGTTTGTCTTTTTAAGATTATATTGCTTATCACGCTGCATGAGATAATATCGCTAAAATCTTGCCTTTCATGTGCATTTGTTTTTCCTCTCAGATTACATGGTGAGGATCTTCCAAAGACAGACCTATGACTAAATTGCTCATATAAGCAATCAGTGCGAGCTGAGGTTGTGGAGAACATGGAGGCGCCTATATACGCAGAACCATCGAGCTTAAATTAATGATGTTATTTTTGGTCCATTACCATGTTTTATTCATGTCATAAAAACCTGACCCTAACCCTAACCCTCTTTTCTCTCCCTGACTAGCCATGGAAGAAACAATATGGCTAGGTCTAGGGAAATAAGAGTTGAATTTGTACTAAATACACCACAGCTTTGAAAGATACCAACTCACTTTAGCTCAATGGGACTGCAGAAGCTTCATATGCGTCTCAACTTTGGAATGCATCTTTGCACAGAACGATAGTTGTGGAATTTGGCCTCCATTGTTTCCATCGTTCTCGCGTTCCGGGAGAAAGTCTTCATAGTCGGCGTGCAGAGCAGAAACATTTATAAGTACCAAAACCGAGTACCAGTGTACTTATATGTACCTTGTATGCAAAATACTGTACAGTGTAAAATGACCTTAATAGAGTATTTGTTGCCATGTCTAAAATCTCCTTTCATTCTTGCAGACAAAGGTTGGTGGCACCCAAGCAAGCAGTAGTCCTCCAACTATTTTGTCATCTTGCTTCATGTGCTGAGTTCAGACATCTTCTGGACCTCAAAGATTCAAAGTATATTGGAGAATGTTCGATTTCCAGTACTTTCAGCACTAAAACTGTTGATAGAAACATAAAAAAAACAGTGAACTCAAGGGTAAGGCTGCTCACTTCACACCTCTGGTAGGAGTTTGGGTTACGGCCCACAGGCACAGTGCGTCTATCTGGCTCTCAAGCTGTAGCGTCAGATACGCCATGTGCCTCTGGAGGAATTTATGCTTCCAGCTCCCCGTAACACAGATTTCTGCCATGACGACTCAAAGGCCAAGGGACAGCGCCAGGCTGGCAGATGGTAAAGCAACGTGCAGTCTTCTACGTGATATGATCAAACCCAGCATCAAGACGCACTGACTCCATCAGTCCACATTTCTTTTTTAGTTACCTACACTCTGCACAAGGTCAAAATGAAGTTGAATGGCTCCTGATGGTGCAACAGAAAATCCTTCACTATTACTTAGCGTTACGTTTCATCTGTAAGTGATGAACTCGAATCCTGATGATGCCACAGCTGGCCGTGGTCGTGCTCTCAGGAGGGGAGGCGTACTTGCACCCCCACATAAATCAGAGTGACACTAGCCAATTATGGGCATCTGTGATTTCATGCATATGGACGAGGAGGTTGGATAGGTTCAAGCTTTCTCTCCGACTCTGTTCTACGGTGCGTGAGCAGCAGTTTAAAAAGAGGTGAAAAGGTCACATGATGGCGCTGGTTGGTGAGAGGGGACGTCGAGAAAATCAGGGACTAATGAAAAGACAATCTCTTCAACTGCTCCTGATCTGAGAGTGACATGTCTTCATCTCCATGACAGTCCCGGGTATACAGTATGAATGTGAGGCCTACAAGCAAGCGCATCATCTGCAAGTTGACTAATGCACCTTGTTTCACTGCCAAAAGAAACACATGGATTAAGGAGCGGCCGTTCATTCAAGACTTTATATTCCAAGTTTATTTCCGTTTATTTTTATTCTTTTTATTTTTGGGGCATTGAGAAAGAGTAACTCAGACCATCTATTCCTATTAACCTGCAGGCTATGAATGTACCCCCATGCTGTGCAATACTTGGTTGCTTGCATGCAACACAGATCTGTAAATGCACGCCTCTGAAGATGACATGGGCAGACGTTACAGTACGATTGTGGGGTCGATGGAATTTGTATAAGAAATAAAAGACGGACAAAAAGAAATCAAGGGATGATCTGAATGCCAGAACAAAAAAGAGAGAAAAAAAAAAGTCTACGAGCTACAGTTACAAGCAGAACTACGTACATCGTCTGCAGCAGGGTCTGTGAAACCGTGCAGCTAGTCTTGGAGGGGAAGTTCCAGAACAATCCGGGCCCCATCTAGCAGTACAAAATAAGAACCATTTTTGAAGTTTGCACTATACACATTATAAGAGCATTAAAAAGTATATATATATATATATATATTGTTTTTGTTGTATTGCACTGTGGATGCAAAACGAGCATCCGGTGATATCTGCATCATTTATGGTTGAGGGTGTGTAAAAAGTGAAGCAAATCTCTGGGGTGTTAAGAAAGAGCAGACAAAATGGGAGCCTTTACACATCCTGAAAGTCTAAGGTCCATTAAATAAAAAAAACAAAAAGAAAGAAAGAAAAAAGAACCTGTTGAAAACAACTTTGCAGCATGATTCTAGACACCAAAGACAAACATTTGCAATGCAGAACTAACAGAGAAGATTCAAGTCCGTAAGATATATAACCGAGGCAGGAAGAAAGTTGGCAAGACAGTGTGTGTTGCATCGTTATGTAACATGGAGCAAGCACTGCATGTGAGCATTCTCAGTTGTGTCCAATGGATCCCACAGATGGTGGTTTTCTTAACACTTTATTGCTACGCCATTGATTTTATCCCAGTTAATGTCAAGTCAAGTCTAACTGACATCAAGTCACCAACAAAACTATGATAATGGGCGAGGATTTGCCAGCCGAGTCTTAATGTGCGTGATGCAAAAAGCTTGCTGTTCATCGTCAATATGACATGCTTGAACCTCGGCCAGATCACGCTCGCGTAAACAGGATGTGCACAAAAGGTGTGTACACGCACAGTGGGTACTTTATAGCACACGGCACACCGTGCATCTACTGGAAATATATATCACCGTAAATACAATTATTCTCAGGCTTGTGGTTATACAAATTATTCAACAGAAACGTACTGTAATGCAATACTGATGCCGGAACGAATGATGTTTGTTATAGTATTCACAGCTGCTCTTATTGTAACCCATCCCAAAGCATGAACTCAACACTCTTGATTGCTTTGGCATCTAGTTCTGCACTGATTCAACTGGCATCCAACCTCGATACAAACCAGTCCCTGTTGCTGTGTCTGTTTCACAAATCGAAGCCAGTGCGAGGGAATGCTGGGAGGGGCCAATGGCTTCAAAACCTGATTTCCAAAAGCTGGGACCAATTACAACCGAAAAAAAAAAAAAACAGCCCCAGTTTGGGACCATACCAGCAGGGGCAAGTTCCAGCTCGGCGCTGTAGTCTGGCTTCTCCCCAGCTACTCAGGCGTCAAATATTATATGGAGTGTGGCTGATGATTAGGTCGAGACCAGGCAGCCATTGTTATCGGTCAGTACGCAGCCTCCAAATATATCCCCAGCACATAGCAGAGGCCGGATGGATCCCAGAGTGCCACCTGTTAAAGCTTAAGGTGTGTCCGGATTGATTTTCAGCACGGTCCCTTCTGGCATCTGACGCAGCTCTTTTGCAGGTTAATAAATCTAACGTAATGACCTTCCTTCCTCAGCCAGACGTGTTGGAGAAAAGCAGGAGAAGCTCATCGTTCACACGCCTGATGTGTGCGTAGGAGTGTGCTGAGTGTTTGTAAAGGTCATTAATCTGCTATCTCTTTCTCAGCGTCCTCCAAAACGTAGCTCTTTGATATACACACACACACACATATATATATACATACACCAACAGAAAGTCATCACAGGCTTACAACACGCGCACTTACTCATATTACACGAATACAGGACACATTAAATAAACAGATAAACAAACACAGATATAAACGTCCTACCTTTAGGCGTGTGCGTCTTCTCGTGCTTCTTCTGCTGAGATGATTTCAGAGGGTTTGGCTTCTTTGTTTTTCTGCTCTTTCTGTGAGAGTCTGCGTGAGTGTGTGTGTGTGTGTTTGCTTGAGATGCTGCTACCCTATGAGGGCTCCGCTTTCGGAACCTCTTTTTCTCTGTCTCTCTCTCTCTCTCTCGCTCTCGCTCTCCCGCCCTCTTTCCCGTCCTCCTTGCCCCCTCCCACTCCCACACTGCATGGTGATAAACAGAGAGCACGTGTCGTTCTGGATGATGCAGCATAAGCTCACAATAAGCTAGAGAGACAGACAGACAGGGAGAGAGAGAGAGAGAGTGGGAGAGGGCGGGAGGGCGGGATGGAAGGAAGGAAGAAACAAAGGAATTGGAAAATGATTAAAGGGGTAAAAGAAAAACATTACAATCAGGAAAGGAATGGATGGAAAATACAATGTGAACATCAAAGACAAAGATACTACCTTCATTATGGAGGACTTTTAAGATCTGTAAGACAGAAATACCCCAAGTGGCTGATGAAACCCAAACCCACTAGAAACATTTCAATTATGCCTCTCCTAACAGTACTGTAAATGGGATTCCGTCATTGATCTTCAGTAATCTCTTTATCCTGGTCAGGATTATAGTGGATCACTGGGAACACTGGATATGAGGCAGGAATACACACTGGATGAGATCCCAGTCCATCACAGGGCACAGGACGCCAGTCACCCACTTAATTACACTTAAAATAAGCCAGTTCAGCTATTGACATGTTTTTGGCAGATGGCTCGTTGAGTTTCCTCCCACAGTCTAAAGACATGCAGGTTAGGTTAATTGGTATTCCCAAATTGCCCGTAGTTTGGGAATATGCGTGAGTCTTAAAAATGGGAATAAATGCAATAGTCACCAATAGTCACCAATAGTACACGGTCCCTAGTTGAATTACTGAGGTTCCTAGATGGATGGATGGTTTCACTTTAACGCATTCATTCAAAAGTCAATTTACTGTACTTATCGCGTATACCACTTTATCCTGTATTCAGGGTCACGGGGACCATAGGCACGGATTGGGGTACACCCTGGACATGGGCTAATCCATTGCAGGGCACACACATACTCATTCACACAGGCACACTACCGGCAACTTGGGAACGCCAATTAGCCTAATCTGCATGTCTTTGGACTGTGGGAGAAAACCGGAGAACCAGGAGGAAACCCACCAAGAACATGCAAATTCCATGCACACAGAGGAAGGAATCAAACCTGGACCCTGAAGGTGCACGATGACAGTGCTAACCACTACACCACCGTGCCACCAAGTCAAAATACTTTTTTAAAAAAATTACATTTTTTATTAATTTTCTCATTTAAATAATTCAAATATATACATTTTTAACGTCTGCGGAACTTCTGTCATCTTACTATCAGAACTCCTGAAGAAGTCTTATAACTGTAAATGATGTCATTCTCTGTGGCGCACATTTTGAACACAATGTGGTAAGTGTTCTCTCATGTTTTGAAATATTTTATCTATAAGAGCTCATTGTCATAGCGGCACAGTGGAGTAGTGGATAGCACCGTGGCCTCGCGCCTCCAGGGTCGAGGGTTCGAGGCTTGCCTCGGGTCTGTCTGTTATTGTGTGTGTGTGCATGGGGTTTGCATGTTCTCCCTGTGCTTGGTGGGTTTCCTCTGGGTAATCCAGATTTTGGATAAACTGGTGTGATGGATGTGACATTTCTCAGTCAAGCCTCTATAAACGATATGAAAATATTAAACTGTGAATTTAAACATGAAACAACAGACTATGCGTTAAGAGCTGCACTCTGGCTTTAGTGGGTAGCACTGTTGCCTCGCACCTCTAGGTTCTGGGTTCGATTCCTGCCTCGGGTCTGCATGCATGGAGTTTGCATGTTCTCCCCGTGCATGGTGGGTTTCCTCCAGTTTCTTCCCACAGTTTAACAGTTTATGCAGATTAACTTAATTGGTGTCCCCAAATTGCCCGTAGTGTGTGCGTAATTGTGTAATTAAAAAAAACTTTCAGTAAACTTAATGTGTAAATATTTGTATGAACACTAAAAGAGTCAACACCATAAGACATAAAGTATAAATGTTTCACAATGTGTCCCTGAATGAAGGGAGGCTCAAAATCAGTCAGTACCAGTCAGTATCTGGTGGCCACCAGCTGCTTGAAGTACTGCAGTGCATCTCCTCCTCATGGACTGGACCAGATTTGTCAGTTCTTGCTGTGAGATGGAGGGATTGTGTGTTCCTGGTGTGACTCGGGCAGTTGTTGTGGCCATCCTGTACCTGTCACGCAGGTGTGATATTCGGATGTACTCATCCTGTGCAGGTGTTGTTACACGTGGTCTTCCACTGCGAGGATGATCAGTTGTCCTTCCTGTCTCCCTGTAGCGCCGTCTTAGGCGTCTCACAGTGCGGACATGGCGATTTATTGCCCTATAGCCACATCAGCAGTCCTCATGCCTCCCTGCAGCATGCCTAATGCACGTTCACGCAGATGAGCAGGGACCCTGGGCATCTTTCTTTGGGTGTTTTTCACAGTCGGTAGACGAGTCTCTTTAGTGTCCTGCGTTTTTAGAACTGTGACCTTAAATACCTACTTTCTGTAAGCTGTTAAGGTCTTAACGACCATTCCACTGGTGCATGTTAATTAATTGATTATGGTTAAGTGAACATGCATGGAAAACATTGTTTAAACCCTTTACAATGAAGATCTGTAAAGTTATTTGGATTTTTACAACATTATTATTGAAATACACAGTCCTGAAAAAGGGGCGTTTCTTTTTTTTGCTGAGTATATATCTTATAGCATTATCAGCTTACATGTTTCGAATAGACAAACGTTATTTGTACTTAACGCTGTACTAATTTTAATCAAAACACCTTTGGATAAATGGATGTTGCAAGAATCATCACCAGATCGCTACGTGCTTTTTTCAGCCAGCACCTGTTGTCCTATAAATAATCTAAATGCAGAGTCAGACTTTTAATAAATTTGCAGCATGTCTTATGTCATTATCCTATAATTCTTCCTCTCTCGTTTCCGCAGACTGCATCATAGTAGCCAAGAACGAAGCCTTAATCTCCGATTCTTACATCAGGAATGATTTTCCTGAAACATGCTGCATTATGAATAGAAAGTAAAATGAGCATTTGGCGTAAAACATGTTTTAGTGAAAATATTTGCACTTCTCGCATCACTGTCATCTCTTTTAAAAGGAATGGCTTGTCAAAAAAATTCAATAAAAAGATCATTTACTGTATGTAATTCTCCTGATTAGGCAAGACATGTTTGATAATCGAAGTTTACTTTGTCACTTCTGCATTAAAGCGACAAGGTAAATTTAGATATCAAGTCTTACTTCAGATAGAACAAGGGGTGTTCAAGTCAAACCGGGACTTTTGATTGTGAGAACACAGTTAAAACTCCCTTTATTTCTCTATATGATCCTCTGCTACACTAATGCACTTATCCCAGTGTTTCAATAGTGCTTGGATACCATCAGTTAGAAAGTTTCAACACTATGCCGGAGCCATGATCGGACTGCCCGCTTCATGTCTAAAACGCTGGCCACCCAGGAACTCCTTTAAAGGCCCAAACATGTGGAAATAGTCTGCAGTGAGCTCTGAGCCACCTCAGCCGGGATCTTCACTCATGGACGTCTGTACTATGCTTGAAATCTTCTGTAAATGTCAATCGGTTTTACACTGTGTTACACTTGTTTCAGTTGTAAATGATGTACCGTAAGGTACTGTTTAGTGGGACATCCGTGAATGTGTTACGGCTTCTGGTGATGATAAGCGTCATGATATTTGCCTGACCTTCAGTGTTAGCTGGAAATCTCCTCAGCAAACATCATGATGAATCACAGCTAATCATTGTGTCCTCATTTGATTTTCAGGACATGAGAAATGGTGAAGTGCTCCTGTGTAATATTAAACTCGTCTCATACAGAACCGTTTACATGTTTCTGATTTACCTGCAAATGTAGGAAAATTACATGTAAATATAGATTTTTCAACTGGGTCACAATGCGATGTACAGTACTGTTAGTAACATCTGTGCATCTTCTAATTCATGCAATCGTCCAGTCGGCCAGGCACAAAATGTAGCTACACTACAGGTATTGTACAGTACACACCGTCATACATGACAAGGAACCCTGGGATGGTCTGGCCCCTGAGGACAAATTCTTGACGCACAATGAGGCAAGTCATCGAAAAGGACGATGAGCATGCACTTGGTGGAGCTGTGGACCTGCCTCTCCTTTTTCAGTCGGTGAGATGGTGACCTCTTTCACTGTGAAGACTGTTACCCATGCACCCAGTTTTGTCACTGATTACGATCCTCGGCATGAAGGACGGATCATCCACGACATGCTGATGGAGTTCTTGGTAGACTTTGACACAATTTTCCTTCTGCTTCTGGGTCAGCAGTCTAAGGACGGCAGCACGGCACAGAGGATTACCTGGACTGTTCTGGACGACACACTGACAATGGCAGCAATGCTGTGGATTGTTCTCTGACGATCATCATGCACAAGTTGCCGAATGGTTTCGACATTTTCAATGGGGGGTTGAGCCCGAAGGTCTTCCTGATCTCTCGTCGTCTACCAGTGATGCTTCTCAAACGCCATGTCAAAATTAGGGTTGTTCCGATTCCGATACTGGTATCGGAAATGCTGCCGATACCACAAAAAATCTGGCATCGGAATCGGCGAGTATTTGAGTCCACGTACCGATCCGATACCATTTTCCTAAACATAACCTATTTATGCCCGCTAGCTTTGCTAGCTTAGCTTACTTACAGAGTGTCACGGCGTGCCCCTGTGATGGGCGTGCGCCCAAATTGATATCGCTCCTCGCTCACTAGTTAGGCGGCCTCCCCCCTCTTTAGGTATGTGAAGGAGCAGGGCTGCGAAATCAGGTAACGGCCCATGAGCTATCGCCGCTAATGATCCTGGCGCTATAAAACACAGCGGGGAGTGTAGCTCGGGGTCTGACTGTTGGGAAGCTGGACTTTGCGACGCAGTGGATTTTATGAGAGACAGTGGCACAAGAGCGGGGCAATGTGATGCGCCCCAGAGACTTTAAAAAGGTGGGCGCCTTTGATCTCCGCGAGAGGAGCGCGTGAACGAGCTGCGCGAGCTCCCGCGGCACCTTCACTTCCGCGTCGAGCCTTCGCATCCCTGCCGCAGAAGTGGAAAAGACCGCAGAGAGCCTTTAACCCTTTCCTTACCCATTTTTCTAAATAAATTACCCTTTTCCCTGTAAGACCTCGCCTCGTGTCCGTGTTTCATGGTGTCGCCCGTGCACTTAGGGTCGAACCCGTTACACAGGGCTAGTAGTATTTTACTTTAAAAAAAAAAGAAATATATATACACATTGTACAGATACACACCCAGGTATCGGATCAGTACTCGGTATCGGCCGATACCCTGAGCACAAGTATCGGAATCGGTATCGGGAGGGGAAAAATGGTATCGGAACATCTCTAGTCAAAAGTTCCGCACAGAATTTCACGTTCGCTCTTCATTCTAACTTGCTGTCCGTGATGAAATAGCAGACGTAGACAGAATAGCACAAGCTGCTCAGTTTCCGGTGTAAAAAAAAGGACAATGTCTTTTGGCACACTGACTTATGAAGGTCGGTGCAGCCTGTGACTGTGTGTTCAGACTTGTGCTTCCATCTGTTGCCATGTTACAAAACTAGTCTCAAAACTTTTTGAGTGGTCTGCAGTTTGTTGGTGGTCGGTTCATGTGTGAAACAAGTGATTTTGCCACACAGCTGTTCATTCTCAATACTATGAGTTCTAGTCACATTGTGTGTGCGCGTGTGTGTGTGTGTGTGTGTAAGTGCTCTACTTTCCACTATTACACATAGCTCTGTTTTTTTCTTGGTGAAAAAAAAACTTCACCGAGTGTTTAAGTGCTCTTCATGATTTTTTTTTCCAACAACATTTCTCTCGCGAGAAATTCCAGTAACTTTTGAATGTTTTCTTTACTTAATGCCTGCCAATAATTTAACCCTTTTTTTTCATAGTTTCAATTCTTGCATTATCAATGATGGATTGACAGTTCAGCAGCACTAAAACCTTTGCCTAAGCTTGAATTTCCATCCAAACTAAAGACATTTAATGTAAGCCAGCTTTGTGGAGCGATTATGAAGGATGTGTGGTCAGAGATGTTGGCAGAAAAAGGGGTGATGGGAGATAAGTGAAACACGACCGGCAGTCGGAGTTATCAGGCGTTTGCGTGTTAAGAGTCGCTGTGTTATTTCAACATGCTTGAGGTATTAGCTTAGTGTGAAGTAATAATAAGCAGAGCTCCCAGGTTGCAGTTGCTCTTACGTCGTGCATTTGCGATTTGGGAGAAGAAAACTCTGCCCTCTGGTTTGGAGGCATGGAAAACTCTCATTCGTCCATTAAACATGGATACGTGGACATCTGTGAGTTCATGTATGCAGAAGATGCTGCTTTCTTGCCTGGTGGGTGGGAACAGGCAGTAAATAAACTGCGTCAAAATTAGCAAAATAGCATTGTGTATTCAAAGCAATGATTGGATTGTTCTCTGAATTCACCTGCGTTTCCTTTAAATAAATCTTTTAAAACAAAAACACCGGCTGGTTAACTGACAGTGATTCTACAGTACTAAATAAATAAATATAAATTTTACCTATACCATGTTAAAATTCACTTATGCCACCAGCGCTGTTATTTTAGTGCTGAAAATATTGCATAAACCCAATAACAATATTGAGTTTTTCGGATTCATGTTTATTGGTGCAGGTGTTTAAATCCGGCAAAATGATTAAATCCAGCATAAAAACTGTTGATAATATTCATTCACATTTTGATTTCACTTAAGGTGCAGGTTAAACTGCAGGCAGTGATATAAGTAGATCAAAAGATTCATTCAATTCTATTCAGCGCTCGATTTAAGACGCGCCCACATTTAAAAAAATTTCCGGGTCCAATGTATGAAACATAAAGATATTATTGAACGAACAAGGCGGCGTGGTGGTGTAGTGGTTAGCACTGTTGCCTTGCACCTCCAGGGTCCGGGTTCGATTCCCGTCTCTGTGTGCATGGAGTTTGCATGTTCTCCCCGTGCTTGGTGGGTTTCCTCCGGGTACTCCGGTTTCCTCCCACAGTCCAAAGATATGCAGGTTAGGCTAATTGGCGTTCCCAAATTGCCCGTAGTGTGTGATTGGGTGTGTGAGTGTGTGTATGTGTGTGCTCTGCGATGGATTGGCACCCTGTCCAGGGTGTACCCCGCCTAGTGCCCGAAGTCTCCTGGGATAGGCTCCAGGTCCCCCACGACCCTGAACACAGGATTAAGCGGTATAGAGAATGAATGTTATATATATATATATATACAGTATAGTTGATTAATTTCATACAGATATAAAATAGAGATGTTCTTTCTAGATGTTCTCCAGCATAAATTCAGAATATTGCATAATACGATTTTATTTCTTCCATCACCCACTCAGCACTATTTAGACCAAACAAACCTAATAATTGAGTGCCATTAGCACCATCAGCACCCTGCATACTGCCTCTGACACACTCTTTCACAGCACCCACCTGTACCAGTATTAGATTCCAACTGAGGTGCTAAAATTACCCTACTCAGGTGGTGTGAGAGAGAGAGAGAAAAGGAAAGAGAGATTTACTCTCCATTACACTAATGAAAATCATTCTCATATGTTTTTTTTATTATTAATAATGGTATTTTTCTAGAAACACACCGATTGCAATTTTCTTGGCTGATTTTTACCTCTTCTAAGAACTATAACTGACAATACAGAAAAACATTTTTGCAAACGTAATGAAAAAAAAAAACAATTCATGTAATAAAACATGGGTTGTTAAATAACCTTCACATTTTCTGGTTTCCAAAACTGCATAAGGTTATTGGACCTTTTCTGGGGAAAGTAAGGACTCTCACGTTCTTCCTCTGAGATAAAAAAGACATGATTGACTAGTGGTGAGTATCGAGCCAGTTCTGAATGAGATGAAAGTTACATGAGATGAAAGTTACATGAGATGAAAGTTGGGAGCACAAGTTGAGAATGCCAATCAATCACATGTTCATACAGCTAGTCTACTTGGGAGAACCAGAGCCATTAAGAAGCACATGCAGACAAGGAGAGAACATGCAAAACTCCACACAGACTGAGCTCTGGACTGTGCAGGAACCATTGAACTCGACTAACCTTGTGCCTCTCTGAGCATCCCTACAAGAGGCTTCGTTGAAACCACAAGCAGCATCATGTGTTAGTCATACGAGACCAAAAGGAACTTTTTGTCCAGATAAAGGATCAGTGTGACTGGTGAAAAAGGTACAAACTCCACGCACACAGGACCAGAGCTGAGATTCGAACCCCCAACCCCGGAGGTTCAGTGCAACCTGTGTGCAAGCCTCGTTCACGCTGAGAAACATAATACACTTTCACCCCTTTTCCACCAAGGCAGTTTACAAGCTAGGTTGAGTTGGTGCCCAATTTCTAGCCAGTTCTTTGTTTCAGACAGCCAAAGCCCCGGCCCTCAGACAGAAAAACCGGTTCCATTGCGGCACCAACACATCGCTGGGCCAGAACAAAGAACCGCTTAAGTATCTTTAAAAAGATGGACTCAATATGCAATGCGCCGCTTAAATGCTTTCTAGTAATGTTAAAGCCAGAAAGCTATTTTCTAAGTCCACCCTTGTTGTTGTTGTTGTTGTTGTGTCTGCTGTTACCATCGCCGCTACCATTGCTGGGAAAGTAGACACAACATACATGGACGTATACAGTGACATAATGACGTGACTCTCTACGCCATGAAAAAAAACAAAGAAGGTTCGCTTTTGAACCGGACATGAACTAGCACCTGGTTCAGTTTGGTATAAAAGGGGTAATTGAGGCCCTAGGGGTAATACACCTCTATTCTGCATCCACAAACTGAAATTAAATGTACCTAGTGAATACCTGTTACATTGTTACAATGATGTGAAAAAATAACATAAATGCTGTCTACCTCAGTGGAAAACTACTTCATCAAATCAATGGCATGGTGTTAGTTTAAATAATTAGTGTTGGATTTAGCTTTATGGTTGTTGGGAACAACTGAAGGAGCATTCTCAGACATTGGCCGATTTTAATTTAACATAGAAATACAAAAGTGAAATAAACTGCCTATGTGTTGCAGCATGTTTTAAACATGGAATGAAAAAAGTCTCTAGCTGAACGCTTAACTCACTTAAAAAAAAACACTTTAAAATAAAAAAAAAAGTTGAAATAAGCAAAGACAACAACTAAGGAAATTTGGAATGGTTGAACCTGGGTTAAGAACTATTCCACACGCATTGCTAAAACCCACAAGGACAGAGCTGAACTGTCACCTGGAAGAAATATATAAAATGTATGAATAGAGTTCACTTGAAGTTGCATGGCAGGAAAAATCAACAGTAAAAATCAGAGCTATGTTTAAGAACTAAGCATTTCTATACATACATAATGTGATGAGAACTCAAAGGATTGGGAATAAACAGCGTGTTCATAAGAAAACCACTTGTTTGGGAGAATAATCAGGGAAAAAGCTTCAGTTTGCAATGGAAAAAGGTCATGTGGTCCGACACCACGCGGTTTAGACACCAGAGCGATGGGCGTGTCGGGGTAAGAAGAGAAGCACATGAAGCGATGCATCCATCACGCATAGTGTCCACTGTACAAGCCTCTGGAGGCGGAGTTATGATCTTCGGTTGCTTCAGTTGCTCAGGTCTAGACTCAACAAGGTGATGAATAATCATAAAATTGTGCGAAACAAAAGCTTTTTCTCTATAGTCTGGAGATTTTAAACTGGTGAGGTCACCCGCATCTGCCGACAAGCATTCATGTGATCATACCTGGCCTTGCTCTATGGGTGAAAAGAATGGTGTCACTCTCTCCTCTGCTGATCAGAGTGACACTAGACGAACGTGGGCATCTGTGAGCTCATGTAGAAGAGGGCATTTGGCAAAGTAATCCAGAGAAGATGTAAATACACGAGACAGTGAGCTGAGAGATACTTGTACTATATACAGAGATAAAGACAGGAAGAGGCAAAGAAAGGGAAAATGGAAAACAGACAGAACATACTCCAAGCCTCCCACCTGATTAAAAATGCTGTGTATTGTTAGCAGCACAGGAGCAGAGAGATCGACAAATGGAGAACGAGTGTGGGTGTGTGAGCACAGAGCCGTCTAATCCTCACACCTCTTCCTCTCTCTCTCACCGCCTCTAGGACTGTCTGTTCTTTCTGAAATAATGTCGAGCGTAAACTCTCTCTCTCTCTTACACACACACACATACACACTTGAACATTAACCACCTTTTCCTCATGCTGATTCTTCAATAGTGGTAGCAAAAACAAAGGAGCATCATTAGCCATCAACCTGCAGCGTGCATCACACATCATCAGTTCTATTAATGAAGAATGCTTGATCTTAATGAAGGAAACGAAAGGAAAAGTAATGGAGGGAAAACAGAAAAAGGGAAGAGATGGGAAGAAAAGAAGGGGGAGGGGGAGGAAGGAAAGTAAAAATGAAATGAAGAAAAGAAAAAGAAAGGGGGAATGAAGGATGAAGTAAAAAGGAAAGGAAGAAAAGGGAAAAATAAAAGGAGAAGAAATGGAAGGAGAAAAAGAGAAGAGACGGAAAGAAACAATATATAGAAGTTAGGTAAAGAAAGGGAAAGGAAAAAGAGAAGGAAAGAAGGGAGGTGAAGAAAATAAAGGGGACAGGAAGAGAAGGAAGGTGAAATTTTAAAGGGAATTTAAGAAAAGGGAAGTAAATAGAAGAAAAGGAAAGAAAAAGGGTATAAAAAAGAAAATTTAAAAGGAAAATTTAAAGGGAAGGTGAGAAAAAGGATGTTAATGGATGAAAATGGAAAAAAGGAAATGGAAGATAGGGGAAGAAAAAGGGGTAAAAAGAAAGGGGAAGAAAAGAAAGGGAAGAACAAAAATCAAGAGAACAAAAAAAGAAGTGAAAGGGAAAACAATTATAATGAAAGTAAAGAAAATGTAAAGAAAGGAAATGGGAAAATAAAAGAGTAAAAGGAAAATGAATGGAAGAAAATAAAAGGCAAAAGGGGGAAGAAAAGATAAATGGAGAAAATAGGAGGCAGGGAAAGAAGAAGGGAAGATTGAATAAATGAAAACAGAGACATTCCCATCACACACCAACATTCCTTCTGACATTCAGGACCATCCCCGGTTATGCGCGCTGCAGGATCCTTCAAGAAGCTCGGAACAGAAAGGCCAGACACATGCTGTTACGATCACACTGAGGGAAATCAGATCATCCTATCCAGCACATTAGACACATTACACCCTTCTACTGCTCCAACAAAGCCTGTCTACATGAGACGCTTAATATGATACACAGCTTTTCATTTCTCTTGAGTTTGGAAGACCGTGCCTTTTCAAAACATCTCTTTTAAAGGCAGCTTCTATCCTCCAGAAAGAAGCATCAACATATCAGATAATAATACTGACATAAAAACACATCTGCTGGTTTGTATCACGTCTACAGATCTACAGCAAACCACTTCTTCTTACACGTCTCTTAAACTGGTGGAGTTCTACCAAGACTAAAACTTAAACCAGTCTACTGTAGCTTAACCAACTAGAGACTGGTGACATTATGAGAGGAGATGAACATACAGTACAGTAACAACAGCTGAATGACTGTTTGAAGGAGCTGAACTTCATTCTTGGCTATTTTAAATAATTACCAGAAATATAATTATACGGTAGCAGTGGCTCTCAAGCAGTTTTGTAGTCAAGTTGCACAGCCCAAGACCGCCTTTAGCTTTGATTACAGCACACAATGTGGTGGCCAGTTCATCTGTGCAGATGATTCCTCATGCTCCAATGAACTGGCCACCACATCACAATATGAGTCTTTAATATGCATGTGCCATCATAGATAT
Source organism: Channallabes apus (assembly GCA_030522415.1). Classification (NCBI taxonomy): domain Eukaryota; kingdom Metazoa; phylum Chordata; class Actinopteri; order Siluriformes; family Clariidae; genus Channallabes; species Channallabes apus. Next base: position 35,577,093 of record CM060113.1, read on the forward strand.
GATAACCAGGTCATTCAGTACATTCAGGTCGTCAGCTGACTTAGTTTTACTGCCAGACTTGACCAACTGAAGCAACCCCAGATCATAACACATACTGTAACAGAGGCACGTACAGTGTACAGCACTATTTATGATGGGTGACACACCCATCACCCAAATAAGTTCATTATTTATACCTCCTGGCCAATTTAAATGTTTTATCCTGATTTTTCTTACTAACAAGTGGTTTCCCTATGACCACACAGCTGTTTAGTCTCAATCATATGGTATGGAAAAAATATGGTATAATTGTGATTTATTTTCAGTTTATTTTCATATTTATTTTATTTATCTGATTTAAAAAAAAATTTTTTACAGTGCATCTTTATTAAGCATTTCAGTTTTTTCTGACCACTTTCTGTTCACAAAGCGCAGTCCTTAAAGGTTTTAAAAATGCGTTGAACAATTCTTAACCCAATTCCAGGAATTTAAAATCTCCTTAATTGTTTTCAGTACTTTGATGGAGGTCTATAATTTGGCCCGTCTGAATTGCCGACTTTTTTTCCCTCTTTCGGTCAGGCCGTGTATTTTGTCTATCAATTACAGTTACAGTATACCTAGCTAGAACCGATCTTTCCACTGGCGGAACAAATGTTGTTAAAAGGTGACAATCACTCAGAAGGCAGTTTCTTTAGAGTTAGGATTAAAACCCAGTCAGCTTAAATCACAAAAACAACCCAAGAACAAATGAAATCGCTCTAAATTGGCTATATTTTACAGACCTCTGAATATGAGACAGGCTTAACAAATTATATACCAGAACATTAAATTAACTCATTATATAACACAACAACAGGATACCCATTGATTGGATTTTTTTTTTAATGGAAAAGTCGATAAATTTGCCTGGTTCAACAAGCTGAGGCAGTTCATACAGTCTGCAGTGATGCAGTGCATGACTGATGTGCCAGAGGCCAACGTCGAAAACTTTTATTACAGGACTCACAGCGCTGACCTCCATTTCACATGCCTGTTTAATGCTAGTGATCGAGAGAAAGAGTGGCATGTAAATACGTTTGGTTTGGTTTGACCTAAATTAATATTTGGAGACATAGACACACGAACATCCATTCCAAGCCTGGTAACACAATGCAAAATCTAAATGTCACCTTTAATAGGCAAACCTCAGACGACCCAGCTGAAATATCGCTGTTCTCCCTAACTGAACACACACCAACACACAGTGTATATGTTACCGCTGACACACAGATGGTTCAGTGTAATTTAGTGTTTAAACTGACCTTTATCTTGTCTCCTCGGCAGGAGCATAAACACGGTGACACAATAAACACACCCTCTGCTGGCCGAACCACACGGCACTATTTCAGGAACATTCTGATACCCAGCTCAAACTACTCAAATGAAAAGAGAAAAGAAATGAAAACAAAAAAGGTAATTAAACTAAAAAAAGTAAATATAAAGAGAAGAAAAAAGTAAATGAGAAAAATTTGAAGAAAAGAAAAAGAAATAGAATGAAAAACTAAAAGAAATTAAAAGGGAAGCGTAGGGAAGAAAGGGAAGTATATAAAAGAGAAGAAAAAATTAATTCAATGGAAAAAACCGTGAAGCAATAAAAAAAAAATGGGAAGTAACAGGAAAATGAGGCCAAAAAATAAAAGGAAATAAATGAGATGGGGTGAAAAGGAAATTGAGGAAAAGAATGGATGAAGAAAAAGGGGGAAATGGAAGGGGAGAAAAAATAATAAAAGAAAATAAAAGCCTGGAAAATGGAAGGAAGAAAATAGAAGAATTGTTCAAAAGATAAGATACATCTTTATTTTTCCTGACTGAAATTGCTGAAGAAACTAAATGGAATTAAGCAAAAATGTGTGATAGGGAAGGAAAGAAAAATAGAACAGATGAGAAGATGGAAGAGAAAAGAGAAAAGGAACGGAAAGCAAAAGACAAGAAAGAATTTGGTGCAAAGAGCAGAGAAGGAAATTAAACAAAAGATGGTCTGAAAGATCTGGTTACACTGGTCACGAAACCTGATGTGATGCTTTTATTTATAGCAAATGATTTCTTCACTGAGGTCAGAACAGAGGCCAGGTCTCTTGTCTCTTGTGTAAAGGACACTCCACCCTAAGACACACAAAATAGTTTTAGATCAAGACATTTCTGATGTGTTTGGTAATCCTGATGTTGGTCTGCTTGTTGTTGTATGCAGCAGCTGGTCTCTGTGCTGACGAACCTGAACGCCACTAACGTGACTATAGTGGGGTTCAGTTAAAGCAAAAGCTGCACAGAGGACAAAATACAAGTGAGACCTTCTTACAAAAGAGTAAAGACTTCACTTTATTAAAAGTTCACAAGTGCATTAAAGACAAAGAAATTTTTCTCACACATACACACAACATCCATACTTGATCTTTGATCAGTGTCTCTGTTCCTGGCTGCTCAGCCTGTCCGTCCATCCCTCTCACCTCACACACACACATTATATACGATCTGATCTGATCCGATCCTCAGGACTGCAGCTCAGTGATCTTCCTCTTACGGTAGTTAGTGACGAGGCTGGAGGCAGTGAGCTGTGACGCCCGGCCTCTCTCCCACAGCTGGAAGGCATTAAGGCCATTCTGACCTGATCTGAACAGCGCCCTCTCCAGGCAGTCCAGGCGGTCCAGAAGTGCAGAAGTGTCCTCGTTGTAGGCGTTCTGCGATGAATCCATGGTGCGGCGGAAACGCCCAATAAATGTCTGGACACGATAGAGAGAAAAGCAAATAGAAGTGTATGATGGGAGAATGTGTGACTAGAGCAATATGGTCACAGTTCGGCGATTGGACTGCTCTAACAATAGTGTGAGAAGGAAGTGTCCTGGAACTAATAATAATAATAATAATAAGACGTGTAATTCATGGCAAACATTCAGGGGTATAAACAGAACTGTGCAAAAGTCTTGATACAACACCCAGCCTCATTCCTTCATATTTTGCTTCCAAAAAGCCTTTCTTTTTTTTATATTTTTAATACAGTATTGAGGAATAGTTCTCCTGAAGGACATTTTCAGCAAGGTTTTTGTCTCCATACAAGATTTTCAGTCAAGTTCCTGTATCTGAGCAGTTTCTGAGGAACCTTTGTTTGTTTGTTAAGCCCCACACACAGTTACCTATGAATTATTTAAGTATTAAAGTATTAAAAGCAGCTAACTTAGGGCATGAAACGGTGAGAAACGGGTGCACATGATGACAGATGATCAGGCCGGTGATTAGTATACTGTACTGGTGACGATGAGTGCTGAGTGCTGGTTAGAACAGACGAGAGGGGAAATGAAGTTGCCACATAAACAAGAAATCTTTAAGGTGTATCTTTAGGTGCTTTGCAGCCTGTCACTTTAAAATATTTGTTCCAATTTCTATATTTTAATCTGATTTCATTTAATATGCAGAAATTAAAAGGAGAAAAAATTGCCGTACTCTAAGGAAAAGGGGGTTGGCTCCTACTCCTTCTACCCCATCAATCACAGAGACACATGCCAATCACGGGCGTCTGTGACATCATACATGCAGAAGGGGGCAGACAGACTCGGAACATACTGTATTACAGCTCTTTATACATTTTCACTTGTATTGCGGAACTGAGTATTAGCTTATTGGTATTAATCAAATATGCTGCATAGAAACGGTGCACTATATTACAGTGTGCAGTGATTAACATTCAAACTGACGCGCACACGCACGCCAGGAACCAGTGAACCAATTCAATAAAGAGCTGAGAGACTCTGGCACTGAAAATGTGGGCTACTTACTAAATTAAATCATATATCTTGTGATATTTATTTTTTTTTATCCCTACTTGGTATAGCGAAAGTTCTCAACGCTCTCAAAAACATTATAACTTTCACACCAAATGCTGGGAAGCTCCCATGTCTGACTCCAAGCACCCACTGTACCTGTAGGATAGACTGGGCGATCTCCGGGTTCTCCGCGTTCTCAAAGTGCAGCATTTGCGAGCCCAGGCCGTAGAAATAAGGTCCCATCTTGTGAAGGTCCACCACGTTGGCATCAGCGCTGAACACCGTCCTCCAGCCCTCACGATAGACTTTAGGCAAGTCCACTGAGACCACACGCCTCTTCCTCTCATACAGACCCTTCGCCAACCACAGAGGCATCTCCATCTTAGTACCCTAAGACATAAACAAAAAATAAATGAATTGATAAATTAGATTCGATGATTTCCATCTGATACAATGTGGTCCGAATTCTCTACATACAGTACAAGTAACAATTTCATGCTGTGACACCATTTAAAACACCACTGTGAAATAATTTAGAGCCGTCTTAATCACAACAGGGCCTCTATCAAAAATTGTATGTGCATATGGTTATGACGCAGTCCACTGTAAGGGGTTACAAAGTGTATTATACATGTGTGTTTATGAGTTTGTTGCGAAACCTTGATGTTTACCAGACCTGAGGAAAAATCAAACCAATTCAGCTATATGTCACTTCTATAGTTTTATTTCTGATATTTGGACATCGTAATTGCTCAATAATCCGCACAGTGGCTTAGTGGTTAGCACCTCCAGAGTTGAGGGTTCGATTCCCGTCTCGGGTCTGTGTGTGGAGTTTTCCCTGTCCTTGATGGGTTCCTTGGTTTCCTCCCAGTGGTTTCCTCAAAAGACATGCAGATTACCCTTAATTGCCGTTTCCAAATTGTACTGAGTGAATTTGTGTATGTGCTATGTGATGTAGAGGTGGGCGGTATACACGGTTAACCGGTAGAAATTTGTCAACCGATAGAGATTTTGGTCTATCGTCTTAATCGCGGTTGAGATCACGTGACGTTGCACGTTATGTAACCACGCAAGACACATGGACTTCTATGGGAAGCCAAACACATCTAAAGTGGGACGAAACCGTGGCACCCGATTGGATATTTGGTCTGCCCACGCCGGCTCAGACCCGGTGGATCGCACAGCGCGGACCAACTTGAGCAGCGCTGCTCGAATCACAAACCTGCGCGACGCTGATAGAAATAGACCGCGCCGACAATCAAAATACAAAATACCCCGCTAGGATACGCACGTACAAACCAGGCATGGCAAGGCGGAAACAATATTAAACAGTCCTGACATTTTAGATTAATTGTTTTTAAATAAAAAACAGTGGGATTCGATTTGTGATTCGAGCAGCGCTGCTCAAGTTGGTCCGCGCTGCCCGAATAAACCAGATCATAACTGCGCTATCCAGATAGTCGCGCTGCGCTGTATTTGCGCAGATATTTGGTTCAATCGGGTGCCGCGGTTTCGTCCCACTTTTGATGCGTTTGGCTTCACAAACACTTCGACAATGGAAGAAGACGGTGCAGCAGCAGTGAATTTGCTTACATGTGACAAAACCGACAACGAGGAGATTGTAAAGAAAAAATGTGCATCGTCTGTGGTGTGGAATTGGTTTGGGTATAAGAAAAGTGATACGAATGAGATGAACGTGATTTGCAAGGTACGCAAGTGCACTGTTTTAACAAGGGGTGGAAACACATCAAACCTTTTCTATCATCTGAAATCCAAACACCCAAATTAATATGGCCAAAGTAAAAAAAAATGCGGCAAACCTCAGCAATTCACAGTTTAAATAAAATTACATTATGTAAAACAGTTTCTGTGTTTGAATTTTTATTTATGCATTTTCAGATACAAATTGGTATATTGTGATATAAATCGTTATCAAGGTAGAAAATTGCTTCTACCGTTATAGAAGATTTTGGTTGTATCGCCCACCCCTAATGTGATGGATTGGCACCCTATTCAGGGTGTACCCTGCCTCAGGCCTAAAGTCTCCTGGGATATTTTCCCCCCCGTCTCCCTGGCCTCTTAAAGTCAATTTTTCCAAACCAGACTTCCTTCTAATGTCTGACGTTTATTATACAGAGCGAGCCTGGAGCTTTGCTATGTGCAGATTGAAATTAGTGGTGGGTGGTCCATTAACGTAACGGGGAGTCTTTAACGTGACTCTAAGAGTGATTTGTTAAAACCTCTGTAGGTTATGTACAGGAAACTGAAATGAGCGGTTCATCTAATGAGTCTCCTGGTCCGAATCGTTCGTTCTTTTGCCACGTGACTCTCATAGCTGAAGATACGAGAGGTGAGCTGCTCATTCTGTTCATTATAATATGTCCTTAGAGACATATAGCCAAAAATTGTGTGTTGGGTGTCTAGTTATTCAAAGCGTAACATTTTATTGTATTTCTGATCAAAAGAACGAAATAAACTAAAGGAGTTTGATGAACGAGATTCAACAAGAGTCACTACAAGATCATTAACGGAAATGAGGGAAAGACGATCCGATCGATTTTTTTTTTTTATTAAATAAAACACTTTGCAGACGCGAACAGACAATAAAAAACGGAAATTAAAAAATCATATATATATTTCTGCACTCTTTCTGTACGGCCCGGTACCAAATCATACCGGTCCATGATTTAGAATTGTAACAAAATCTGACATTGAAACAGAATATTTATGAAATCGCAATACAAATCGAATCGATGCCTGGATATTGTGATAATATCGGATCGTCCCTAGTGTTTATTGTTTACTTACTATTAACAGGCATTTGTTAATGTCTTTACTTGATCTGTGGAGGAAGAAAATGTTTGTTTATTTATTTACTTATTTAAACATTACATACACCATTAGATTAGACTGTGTGTAATTTGCAGCATAACAAGAGGTATATAAAGTATTTTATTTTCTCTCCAAGCTCTCGATCAGGTGTGTGTGTGTGTGTGTCAGTACCTCAGGTATATCGTTTGTGTCGCCGGATTTTTCTAGAAACCCGAGTTTAGGGAAAGCGGTGTCGGTCCTGCAGGGCAGCCGCTCGTGAGACAGCAAAATGTCGTCCAGGGATAAAAAGTTCTCCTCCATCCCGACCCCCGGGGCAACAGGCATGTAGGACTGAGTGTCCATTAGGGGGGACAGTCGGATAAATATAAAACAGAAAGACAAACAAACAAACAACAGCAGCGGCGGTAAAGTAAGAAAAACAACCAAGAAGGAAGCAAACAGGATTGGCGCGAGACTTCGAACTGTCAGGAGAGGGAGTCGATCCTCGATCACATCGATCATGAAGTCAGACATGCAGGCGGAGATAATCGATAGCAGAGCATCCAACTTTTTTTTTTTTTTTTTTTAAATCTTTAACATAATATTCATTTTAAGATTCTCCACAAGATTTACCAGGTAAACTCAGTTTTATCTAAATATTTGGAAGTAGAGAATAACTTTTCTTTCTGTGACACATTAAATGAAACTCTGATTAATTTGTTTTTTCTTTTTAATGTGAGAAAACAAAAAAAATCTTAATTCTTTTAGCAGAGCATCCAACTCTCGACTGTAGTTCAGCATACAATACGAGTCAAAAATGTCCTCTGCTGTTATTCTCAGCTTCCCCTTTTATAGGTTGTTTTGTTTATATTCATGCAGTATCCTATATGTGCTTTAGTGTAATTGATTATTGGACTTATTGTGTGCCTTGGTTAGTTTCAGTTGTTCGAAACACTTTGAATTTAATGCTTCAATGTGAAATTGTTCGTCCTGTATTATAATGACAAGCAAAAATATTTTAAAAATAATTATGCAAAATTAATTTGTATTAGATTAAACAGATTAAAACACAGAAACTTTTTTAGTTTACTCAATTTTGTTTAAGATGTTTCTTTTATGACTCCTCCATCATTGAGCCAGTAAAGAAAAAAAAAAGAAGAAGAAAAACATCCATACATTTCTCAGAAAATAAACAAACAATACATTTACAGAAAGAAGTTCATTGTCATCGCCTGTAGGTCTGTGGAGCACATCTTTGGGGGGTACACACTGGATGGGTGACAGTCCATCGCAACACACACACACACACTACGGGCAATTTGGGAATGCCAATTAATCTAATCTGAATGTATTTGGACTGTGGAAAGAAACCAGAGTACACAGAGGAAACCCACCAACTACAGGGAGAACATGCAAATGTACAGTTTGCTGTACAGTTAGTGTTTATGATGGCATTTGCTTAACAGTGTTTCTCTTCATGTGCCATGTGCATTTATTCTCAAAATAATAGGAAGAGATTTTCTTAGACGCTGTAATTGGACGCTGTGGCCAGCAGATGTCGCCGTTTTCATAACAATGCTCTTGTTGAGCTGGTTTTGATTATTTTTATTGTCGCTAAAAACTTTGCTCCGTACGTTTTCAGCCATCGTCCTACATATTTTTGTATTCCACACATATTTTCATTTAAAAAAAAATGGCCAATTTGTTAACTCCTGACTAAACTGTTCATGTGTGGGTTTTGCCTAAAACATTGTCACAAAGTATGCTGTCATAATATGGTATACTGTCTCACACACACACACACACACACACACACACTAGTGAAAAGCCTTTCCAGAAGAGTGGGGGTTGGTCAGGTGTCCTCACTCATTTGGCAGGGTGCCAATCCATTGCAGGGCGCGCACACACACACACACACACACACACACTCTCACTCTGGGCAATTTAGAAACGCCAATTAGCCTAACCTGCAAGGCTTTGGACTGTGGGAGGAAACCAGAGTACCCGGAGGAAACCCACCAAGCACAGGGAGAACATGCAAATCCCATTCACACAGAAACAGGAATCGAACCCGGACCATGGAGGTGCAAGGCGACAGTGCTAACAACTACACCACCGTGCAGCCCAATTCAATTCAATTCAATTCAATTGACTCACTCACTTATCTTATATACTATCTTTATCCTGTATTCAGGGTCACAGGTGGCCTGGAGCTTATCCCAGGAGGCTTAGGGCACAAGGCAGGGTATACACCCTGGACAGGGTGCAATTCCACCACAGGGCACACACACATACACACTTATTCACACACTACGGCAATTTGGGAACGCCAGTAAGTCTTTTTTTTTTTTTTTTATCTGCATATCTTTGGACTTAAAAATATACATCAGGAATATTAGAGAACCTATTTTTAAAAAAACAGAGCTTGGGCTTTATAGCTGTCAATACAGCTAGCTTCAATGACGTCATTCATGATGTCAGTCGGCGTAAACAATACAAGCCTCGAAACGGCCTTCATTAAATCGTTCCTGAATTTCTCAACACACACTTCGAAGCATTGGCACATTATGTACATCATTACTCGCAAACCCTGTATTCTGGATGAAGCTGTATAGACGATGAATGAGTGGAATAATTATTCATATCCATCCAGCTGTAAATCAACTAGGGACTGGGGAGGCCACTGATGACCATTGAATGTGTTCCGATTTTTATGAGTGTCAATCACACACTCATTCACACACTACTAGCAATTTGGGAACGCTTGCATGTTTCTGGACAGTGGGAGGAAACCGGAGTCCGTGGAGGAAACCCACCAAGCTCGGGGAGAACATGCAAACTTCATGCACACAGGCTTGTGGCGGGAATCAAACCCTTGGCACTGGAGGTGCGAGCCGACAGTGCTAACCAATTCAATTAAAAAAGTTTTATTTGTATAGCACTTTTAACAGTTCTCATTGTCACAAAGCAGCTTTACACAATCAAAATTCTTGAATCTTGAAAATAATTATTTAAGTTTGTATGTAATGTGAATGTGTATGAATCAAAATGGTCACTAACCACTACTATATACTCATATTATTAATATGAAAAATTGCTACCAGAAAAAAAAGTTTGTTTCTTTGCTTTTTTTTTTTAGTTTTTACATCCTGAAATTATGGCTTGTCTACTTCTGAGACCAGTTGTACTCGCGCGTGCGCATTAACGCCGCCAATTTCTAACCACGCTGCCAAAATCGCGCATGCTCAATGAGAGTTATCAGTCTAAACTGGCGGTTGGAAAAATCTGCGCATGCGCCCCAACCGTCTCCCATTGTCTACCAGCAACAGCGGCGCCTCAGCGGAGAGCTCGCGCAGCGCAGCGCACCTGGACATATAACCGTCGCCGGACCCACACACACACACTTACATACACTCACACGGGCTGAGTGTGACATGCGCTGCCACATGTCATGGCCTAATGTTCCGACGTGAAATGAGCGAAAGCGGAGCGGAGTGCGCTGTCAGTGTGCCGCGGCTCGGTCCTCAGCGCCCTGAGCTGTGTCATCGCGTCTGTCGTGATTTCGCTCAGCCTGTCCTGTCAGTCAGTTGACGAGGGCGTGCGTCGGTGTTTCTGCTCTTAAACCGGCTCACTGTCTTTGTTTCATTTTATTGTCTTTATTAATCCGAACCGGAGAGGTGTGTGAGTGTGTGTATGTGTCTTGATGTGTGTGTTCTCCATGACTACACCGGGAAAGCGGGCTCGCGCGTCTCCCGGACACAGCTGCTTGACAACCCGGATTTTTTTTTTCTTCTTCAGTCTGAGTGTTTTTTGGTTGTCGCTTCATTGAGCTCGGAGGGGGGAAGAAAAAAATCCCCCTCATCCGAGGGGTGACTCGACCCCCCCCCCCCCTTTGATTTCCGCCACCCCCGGTTTTTCCATATGGGGGGTAAGCAGAGCACGGCGGCCCGGCCGCGGCCCCCTTTCCCCGGCGTGTCTACAGACGACAGCGCGGTGCCGCCGTCGGCCCACTTCGGCCACTTCCGGACGGCGGGCACGATGGGGCTCCGCAGCCGCTCGGTGAGCTCCGTGGCGGGTATGGGAATGGAGCATAACGGCGCCGTGCCCTTCGGTTTCTACACCAGCACCACCACCGCTACCGCAGCCACACAGGCCGCCCCGCCCAGAGCCACGGAGTCGGACCGGGCCGCGGCAGGACAGGGCTCCGGCTCGGGCTCGGACTCGGTACGCGCGCACGGCTACCGCGAGCCCGCCGGGGATGGGCGGCACACAGACGGCGTGCTGTACCTGGGCTCGCGGGGATCGCTGGCGGACACCCTGCCTCTGCACATCGCGCCCCGCTGGTTCAGCGCACACAGCGGTAAGCAATATGCACCATCATCATCATCATTATCATCATCATTAACATGGACTTGGGCAACATGGCTGTCAAATACACCATCTTTGTGAAATGTGTCTTCGTTTGAGTCTCTTTATGTCTCCTGCACACACACACACACACACACACACCTGGACATGAGCTCACAGGTTAACCCCGGTCTGTCTGACCAGGATGAAGGGTAACATGTCCAGCGCACTCATCATTTGCTGTTTTTTTTTTTTTCATGCCTTTCCACTTGCTGGGGTGGAACGGTGGCGTAGTGTTTAGCCCTGTCGCCTCGCACCTCTGCGGTCCAGGTTCGATTCCCATCTCAGGGTCTGTGTGTGTGGAGTTTGCACGTTCTCCCCATGTTTGGTGGGTAATTGGCGTCCCCAAATCGTGCCCGAAGTCTCCCGCCATAGGCACCAGGCGCCCATGTGAGATAAAGCAGTGTAGACGATGAGTGAGTGAGTGAGTGTTAAACTAGGTTAGTGACTGGGATCACACTGACGCATTCCTCCAGTTTGTCCTGTCTATTGAGTTAGGATTATTAGCAGTGTGGTGATTTAATAACTGTGTGCAGCATGGTGGCTTAGTGGTTAGCACTGTGGCCCGGTGTCTGGGTTTGATTCCCATCTCAGGTCTGTGTGCATGGAGTTTGCCTGTTCTTCTCGTGCTTGGTGTGTTTCCTTCCACAGTCCAAAGACGTTCAGATTAGGCCAATTGGCATTCCCAAGTTGTTCATAGTGTGTGTGCGTGCCAGCCCACCTTGTGATGTATTGGCACTAGGGTCCAGGGTTTTGTACCCTGCCTTATGCCATAAGTCACCCCAGACACTCGTGACCCTGTATACAGGCTAAAGCAGTATAGATGATGAGTGAATGTGATGTATAAAACTGCGAAAACTGTTTATTTGCATATCAACATCTGTTTCTGAATCAAAGACTTCTTGATTCAAGGGTTTCTTTTCTTCTGGGCTTTCTGTTGTTCTTCCAGTTACCGGAAATATCCATAGTGGTGGGGTGTGTGTATGTATACATATGTGTGTGTGTGTGTATATATATGTATGTATGTATGTGTGTATATATATGTATGTATGTATGTGTGTGTATATATATGTATGTATGTGTGTGTGTGTGTGTGTGTATATATATATATATATATATATATATATGTATATATATGTGTGTGTGTTTCTGTTGAGGAGTGCCTTGAGATAGACTGGCATCCCATCCAGGGTGTATTCCTGGCTCATGCTCAGCCTCAGGATTCGTTGGAACAGGCTTCAGCTCCACTGGGACCTTTACTGGAAGAAAAAAGCAGTTTTCCCCCTCCTTAAAAAAAAATTATGAAGAAACTTCGAAAATATTTCAGTGATTTATTTGTTCTAAGGAAAATTAACACAACACAGCTGGATTAAAAGCTAAGACCATGTCTATCATCGTAACAAGAGTAAAAAGGACTGTGAGAACTGACCACAGATTGTGTCTAAATTGTCAAAGGAACAATTTAAAAGTTTATATCATGATGATGTAATTATCAGTGAAATCAATACCAGAGAAAGGGGGAGGGGGATATGTGTATCTAACTACTAAAGTAGCAGGATTTGGCAACACAAGTATGTGTATACTGTCATGTCATCTGAGACAAAGCAGATGATCAGCATCGCAACCCACTTCCTGTCATTCACTGTTTCCGGGTGCTCGTCCTCGAGGCTCCTTGCGTTGCACACTGAAATGGTTTTCCTGTTCTAACCTGATAAACGGCAAACGGTTAGAGTTAGGTGTCAAAACAGCAGGGGGGTTAAAGAGGCAGTTATTGGGCAACCAGACGTACAGTCATGTGGGACTTAAGTGGATGAACAAACATGGCTTGCTGCTTGAGTCCACGTTTTTAGTATTCCTCCTGCTTTATTTGCCATGCATGTGAGAACCGGTCCTGTCATCCTGCTTTTCTTTCTGGTGGTAAATCATGAAAGAGCAGAGCGCAAACAAATCCCGATCCTGTCTCAGACAATTAAACCATGGCATCTGTACTTAACCGTATTGTTCATAATCCTACATGTGCTCACCTGCTTTCTGGATATTGAGCACGATTGCTTCTAAAAAAAACTTATTATTATTAAGTATTGTTCAGTGATTAGACCATCTAATCTGAGAATCTCATCTACACAAGCCTGGAGTTAAAAGCAACGATTTCTTTGTTTCTTTTTCATCTGTATTGCACTTTGCCACCGTTCTATTTATTCCTTCACCTGGCTTCAACTTCAGAGACACAGACGAGCAAAAGAGCAGTGAGATTAGCCACAGACGGCAAAAGTCCTGCTCGATAACCTTCTAAAATTATTTGCTAGCATGCTAAGTGGGAGAGTGAACCATAAAAGATATAGGATGTAATCCTAGCCGTCTGGAAAGATGTGAATCGTGCTACAGCGTGATTTGAAAAATCGGGACAGTTAATCGATCTTCAGCAGACACGTGACAACTACGACATCAGTCACAACATTGCATGGCAGAAGCACCGTTAAACGATTGTATTTTTGTCCATAATTATGTTGAGGCAGTATTTCTGAGCCAAAGGTAACAGGAAGATTACCTGATGATTACCGGATTACCTGATGCTTTGTCACACAGATAAAAAGAGTAACCTAGCAACCGATAGCTTCTGTTCTGCTGATTATTTTGATACGCAGTATGTCATAGCTAATTCAAAAGAGAAACGATCATGCGGAAATGAATGGAGGAAGTAATGAGGATGTTAAGCTTGGTTTGTTATCATAACTCAGACGGTACAAATATGTGATTCCTGGTGGATTGGTTGGGTAACGTGATAGGGTTTGCATAAACTCGTTCAGTGCTTCTGTTGCAAATGAGACCATGCTCTGTGGAATATGCTGTGATTCATGCTTTATAAAATGATAAATAAAATGAAAATTAGCTAATACTGACATTTCAAGCTTTCCAATTAACAAGTCCCCGACTTATGGACGAATCTGACTTACAAATATGAACTTGTTCATAAGTCTGACACAGTGAGTCTTACCCCTTCGCACACATTTGAGACGAAATATACAAAGCAAAGCATTAAAACGGAACAAACACACAGGTTCAGTGTTTTGGTTCAGCTTTATACTATCGCAAGACGGCGGCTTTAAATTGCGAGGAGAATTTGCCTCACCATATTGAATTGTAAACTGTTTTTATTTTTTATTTATAAATTTTTTTTTTTTAGTACAATACACCTGAGCTACTTCGTGATTTGTTCGCATCGACGTATGTCCGTAGATCCGAAGTCCATTAGTATCTGCAAAAATGGGTACATCAGGCCGAGCGCATACTTAATGAAACCCCGGATCAGACTGCAGCGACGAACGTATACACAGAAGTGCTATTTATGTACTGTATGTACCCCTGTACAGGGAGGTAGTATGTCTTGAAGATATTATTTATGCAAATGTTGCTCATGCTGTATGCAATTTAGCCGTGAAAGACAACACCGCTGTTCAGAGGCAATTCGGAACGAGGCAGTTTCCAAGGATACAAAGTGTTAAGATGATATCAGATGTTTTTTTTTTTTTGGCTGAAAGTGCTTCAGGGACTTTAAAAAAAAAAAAAAATTTATTTGTATGTTTGCTTTGGCACCAACATCCGGTCAGTAACGTCCCTGATGTCATCCAGAAGTAGGCGGGACCTTAATTTGTCACGTACGAAAGGTCAGTGTATTCCCACCACTCAGCGCTCCATGTTCCTGGGATGAGCTCCAGAGAAACAGTCGCCCTGATGGAGATCAAATGGATATTAAAATAAAGTGAATAAACGGACTTGAAGATGTGGTTCGGGTGGGGGGGGGTCCTTTAATCCTGGAGAAATCCTTTAAAACTAACACTGAACTCAGCTCATCATACTGAATTTCTAAAGCGTAGATGGAGTGAGTTTCGATTCACTTTAGGCAAGTGAACTATGCAAAGTTGTGGTTTGTGTGTCTTTTCTTGTCACTCAGTCTTTTTTTTTTTTTTTTCTGCAAGCTTGTGCAAGATAACATGCGAAAAAACAATGCAGAAGAAGACTAAAGGATCAAGCTTGCGAGACACTGACTTGATTACAGAGTGAGAGGGTTAGTGAACAAGTTCTTATCCTGTGCTTAATCTCACATGACGGAACGAACATCTACTCGATGGATTCCAATCCTTTATCCTTCTGTTCGCCTGCACCCATGCAAAAGCCAGCACTTTCCTGCTCGAACACGCCTGACTCTTTTCATCAGTTCATCGACACGTCTTCCTCAAGGTTAAGGTGTGTTTAAAACAGGAAAAACACCATCCTGGTCTCCCTGCACGCTGCAGAGTTTTGAAGTTGTAGAAGTGCTGGGTTTCCTCTGGCTCAAATCGAGCCACGGGTCCCTTTGGCGCTCGTTAGCGAAACCCAAATTAGCTCTCAGGAGAGACACGAGTCAGATGTCAACATGTCCTCCAAGTTTGTTTTCCTGAAGTAACGGTCACGCTTTTGAGCCTGTGGTCATGTGGTCCGGTGTAGACGGAGCTGCAGGTGAGGCAGACAGGCCTCGAGGGCGTATGGGACGTCGTTGGGTATCTTTGTCTAGAGCAGCTTTTCTAAAGGGGTTAATGAGGATTAAACGCTGGGGTTCGATGTCTGTGAGCAGGGAGGAGTTCGAGCCTCAGGCATGGAAGATGTTCGTGTTTACTTGAATGCAAATTATGAACGGAACAAAGTCGTTTTTTGTCTGTTTTGTTTTTTTTGTGTGGGACTTGCCTGTCTTCAGTCGTATAATTATACATACACACGTTTATTTCGCATTCTATGTTTATGCCGCATTATATGTTTCAAATTAAGCCGTTTTTTATATGTTGCGTGGGGATTTGTATCTTATCAGAAGCTTTGTTCATGTGAGATTTGCATATCAGTGTTTCTCCACACAAGCATGTTTGACCACTAAATCCGTCCGAGAGAACAATGCCGTCCGCAAGCGATTAACCAGTTCCCTCTTACTCTACGTTACCGCTACTGTACCTGTTCATTCTGCTACCACCAGGGTCGGTGTACTGAGGGACAGTAAATACAGCGGATGTCAGCTGCTGTAAAAACAATGAGGAAGGATGTACTGACGGTCGCACAAGCTCTGAAGAGAAATTCAGGTTCGCTGGGTGAAACAGGCTCTTTTTTAAAAAAACCAAACAGGAGGTTAAACCCTTAAAACACAACACAGAGGTTGACTTCAGACATCAAACTGTGGATTTGGATTTTCTCATCTGTCATGTAGAGCCAAAGTTATCATTATATTTAAAACGTGCAAATTTTGTTACTCGAATATGGAAATGACGTCACACAAACGAAGAACTCACAAAATGCGCAGTTTCTTCTTCTTCTTATTATTATTATTATAATCAGGTCACAGAAACGATCAAAAACAAGGATGAAAACATGTGGTCAATTGTCTCTGTGCTGTTTCCATTTTTTTTTTTTTTTTTTTTTTTTTTTTTTGCTTAGTCATGTTTGTATAGCTGGTTAAAATAAAATATAAAATTCTGTTCATATTACACAATCCTGACCCCATACACACTACCGCTTAAAAGTTTGGGATAACTTTCTAACTCCATGGTCATTCCTGATTTATTTTTATTTCTACACTGTAAAACAATGCAGAC
Source organism: Channallabes apus (assembly GCA_030522415.1). Taxonomy (NCBI): domain Eukaryota; kingdom Metazoa; phylum Chordata; class Actinopteri; order Siluriformes; family Clariidae; genus Channallabes; species Channallabes apus. The sequence continues at coordinate 35,593,699 of CM060113.1, forward strand.
GGCGTCCAAAATAAACAATAATCTCATTTGAAAAGTTGATATTGAGATGTTTCTGCTACTTATGATCTGTAAATCCTTCATAACGGCTCTAATCTAATCCGAGGTGCTGGTTGTTAATTGCTGATTTCTGAGGCTAGTGACTGTAAATGAACTTTAGCAGAGATAAGTTTTGGTCTTGCTTTCCTGCGAAGGTCTTCATGAGAGACATTTTCATCATCATGGTGCTTGATGGGTTTTGCAAATACAATCAACGATACTGTTCTTGCAAGAACTGTTCCAGAAAGACTGACCTCTGGAACAAAGTCTTAAAATAAAAACTGACTTGTTGTTACATAATTGCCTAATTCCATATACTGTATGTGATTTCATAGTTTTGAAATCCCCAGTTGTAGAATGTAAAAATAAATCACTAAACAAAAACAAAGAAATTTGCAAGTAATCCCAAACGGTAGTGTATATTTCTTCAAACATAAATATCGCTCCCTGGTTTTAGGGCTACATAAGAGTGTTTAGTCATTTTACTTCGATTTACTCTTCACATGTGGGTAGATGGAGGGGTGGGAGGATTGTGGGGGGAATGTGAAATTAATTAATAGAAATATAATTAAACTGAATCAAAATGTGTGTGTTAAAGGCTGTATGTGTTTGGTTTTTGTGTGTATATAGTACAGTAGAGCGGTTTTGTGCTGCCGGGTAACGCCGGTCCGCTCCACTGGTTTAAGATGGAAACACTGGAGATGATCTCGTTAATTCGGCTAAACAGGAGATTGATCTTCGTTATTAATAGCACGCTAGGATATCTATTTAATCAAATGTGCCGAGGTATAAAAATGATGAATTGGACGAGCAGAACCGTAGCGCCACATTTAGCTGAAGACTCTGTTAAGTGCGCACTTGCTAAGTCCGGAAATTAGCTGATGGTTCGAAGAGGGTTAACTAAGTGTGGAGAATTTGCTTCCACCTTTTGATTTTCGCCTCATACACAAGTGCGCCAGATGACAAGGACACATTTTTGGATTTTTAAATTTAAATTTTTTTTTGGAGTGAAGCCATAGCTGCAAAGAGTTTGTTTATGGCCTGGGATCAGGATGATTCAGCAAAAAATTAATAAAAATACAAATAAATGAATAAAATCCAGGAGATGAAAAATTCTACAATGAAAATGTCGAAGTATGAAACAAAACTTTAATTTCATTAGTGTGCAGGGGTTTAAGTGGTTAAACCTCAAGGGTTAGGGGTTCGATTCATCAGTCTACAAGCTACGATATTCTACTGTAGGTAATGATACCTAGGGGCCAATTTATTAATTATTATACGCATCATGATTTTCTAAATATAAAAAAAAAAAAAAAAGAGAAAGAAAGAAAAACATGTACTTCTAATGTATGTTTTTTTCAAGAATGAATGATTAGTGCGAGCGGTGTTTGAGACTGGTGTAAATGTGTGTGTGTGTGTGTGTGTGTGTGTGTGTGTGTGTGTGTGTGTGTGTGTGTGAACAGTGGGTTTTGAGACTAATTTGCTTGCAAAGTTTGGACCAAAAGGCCGTTTGGAGGATTTTTAACGTGTGCGACTTTTGATAATGTAACGGCATTAATATGTGTTTCTGTTGCACCACTCGAGCACGTGCACAGTGTAGTTTCTGGCCGAGGCTGGTCGGTCAGGTCATGGCTGATCAAACTGAAAAAGTATTTCGATTCACAACTAAATCGATTTTTATTACAATTGTTCCCCCCTCGTCTCTGCTAACATTAGGGCTGGACATGTATACACTGGACACTACCACTCAACAGTTTAGGATCACTTTCTAACTTTTTTTTTTTTTTTGATCTCCTTTGAGCAGTTAATGTTGAGATATAAACATTAAAATACCAAAGACAACTAACTGTTGTTACACAATTAATTAATGTCATATGTGTTATTTCATAGTTGTGAAATTCCCAGTATTGTTGTAGAATTTAAAAAATGAATCTAAGAAAAACATGAACTCAAGAACGACAACTTTTGAACGATGGTGTAGTGATTATTGACCCGGTCCTAACGTAATATAATGCATTATCACAGAATATTATCCTGATGTGTGTGTGTGTGTGTGTGTATACAGTATACTTTGCCCTGTGACTGTTACGTTTTTGTACACGTGTTCTGTACTCCTCCGCATGTAACTGTACGTACGGTTCTTGAGAGAATTCTGTCACTTTGTTGTTCAAAAGGTCTCTTTAGTGTGAAGTCGAGCCAGCGCCTCGAACCGGCGTCTCGCTGTTCCCCTCCGTCATGTGCAGAGTAAACAGCGTCTCGCCGGTGACCATGCTTGGTAAAACTCGACTTCATCTCTCCAATACATCACAGCTTTGTTTTTTTTGTTTTTTTTTTCTCTCTGGCGTGTGTTAACCTGCTCTTGACTCTCAGAAAGCTGCACCCTTAAGGAACACGTCTTTATCCTGCCTGCTGAACGGGGCAGCTTTTATTTTGGGAGGACGAACATCACAGCCCAGAGCACAGGGGCATTGTTTTTCTCTTTTTGTGTCCATGAGCTGAAATCTTGGAACTTGTGTAATGAACTCATGTTTCATTCTAAAATCGTTTAGGCAGCCAAAGTGTGTGTGCGTTCTCCGAAGGTCCCGGTGTCATTTAGCGTAAGTCCGAGCTGACAGAGGGTCAAACCAGGCATGGTTTAAATCAGTCTGGAATAACATTCTTATTGCTGGGAGGACAATATTCAGATATGTATCATGATTATTTCATACGGCCATCCATGTATGTATCGGCACACTGACTCCAGAGTCCTTTTATTTATTTATTTATTTTTATTAATTTTTATGTTTGCATTTGAGGTGGTGAAATGTCAGTTCTTTCGTTCTTTCTTTTCCTTTCTGTTTTTTTTCCCCTTAGGACTTTAAAACTAAACTTGGATTTACATGCTTAAAACTTTTTCCAAACTGTCAAACAGAATAAAACAAGTTCCCCATTCTCAACAATCAAATAAAATACTTTGGATGGACAGAAGTGTTTAACAAGATGAACACTGTCTGTCTAAAGAGCGCAAAGGCTGGAATATCATTTGTAGCCTGTGTGTTCGGCTCTAGATTGTATAAATTGTATAAATTACTTGATCCTGGTGATTTGTTAAAAGGAAATGTATGTTTGATTCTGACATCAGGATTTATTTCATATAGTTTATTTAGATATTTCTTATGTACAGTATACATTTACAAATTGGTTTGTGAGAGGTCGCAGTTCTATTATAATCCTGCAGGTGGCGTGCTCTAATCTATTCACACAGTGTGGTACTGTTGGGACAAATAAATTTAGATAAGTTTTAGATTTGTAACAATATCTGGAAAAAAAAACCCCTCACGTAACATCAAATGGTGATATTTATACAATCGCATAAATCGATACCCAGATATCGTGATGATATCGTATCGGATCGTCCCTAATGATTCCCGTCCCTGTTCGATAAGGTATCATCTGTTACATTAAAGGAACGCTGGGATTGACAGACCTGAGCCTCCATGCGGCACGCTCGCGTCGACACACTCCTCGATTCCACCATCGTCCGCACGAGAGCTTTTTAATAACCTTAAACGGTGTAACGTGATATGCAGGTTATTATTAGTTTACACTTTTCATTGCACTGATTTATTATTTTTTTGTTAAGTGTAGTCTAAAAAGCACAGGGGCTGGAATATCATTTGTAGCCTGTGTGTGTGTGTGTGTGTGTCTGTTTGGGTTGATGGTGTATGTTCCAGAGCTCTCGGTTACGAGTCACTGAGACTACATGGGTACTAATCCGTGTTTCCCACAGGTCTGAAAAGTACTGTACTGTACATGAAGTGTTAGCCAGCGGAACTACATACAACAAATACATATCACCTTTAGCACAATATTTAGTTTCACTTCTGTGGTATTTCTATTAATTTCACCTTTGAGAGATACAACCTACTACTCCTTCCCCCCCCCCTCCGTCTACCCATAGTTACGCCCCACACTGTAACTATTTATTTATTTTTTATGTGTCGGGAAGAGCGACATCAAAAATCTCTACGATTTTACTAGAGATATATAAAAAAATCCATTGCCTTGACATAAGATCTCCCCGTATTCTAAAATTGATGTCATAATCGCATTGGTAGGATCCCTTTAAATGCATGTGTCCACTGTCTTTCATGGTGCTTGGGCCCGGTCATTGTTCCTTGCAAGTACAAATTTATTTATTTGTTTTATACTGTGTTCCAAATTATTATGCAAATTGGATGTGTCATAAACATTTAAATGTTTAGTTTTTCAATTAAACTCATGGACGGTATTGCATCTTACGGCTCTTTGGATCACTGAAATGAATCTCAGACACGTGTGATAATTAGTTTGCCAGATGAGCCCAATTAAAGGAAAAGTAGTGAAGAAGGTTGTTCCATATTATTAAGCAGGCCACAGGTTTCAAGCGATTTGGGAAAGAAAAAGGATCTCTGCTGCTGAAAAGTGTCAAATAGTGCAATGCCTTGGAAAAGCTATGAAAACATTAGATACTTCATCGTACTGTGAAGACATTTGTGGCTGATTCAGCGCACAGACAGGGTCGTGCAGATAAAGGTAGACTGAAGAAGGTTTCTGCCAGACGAATTCATCAGATTAAAAGAGCAGCTGCTGAAATGCCATTACAAAGCAGCAAACAGGTATTTGAAGCTGCTGGTGCCTCTGGAGTCCCGCAAACCTCAAGGTTTAGGATCCTTTAAAGGCTTGCAGTTGTGCATAAACCTACTATTCGGCCCCTAATCAATGATCACAATCAGAAACGGTTGCAGTGGGCCCGGGCATACATGAAGACTAATTCTTAAACAGTCATGTTTACTGATGAGTGTCGTGCAACCCTGGATGGTCAAGATGGATGGAGTAGTGGATGGTTGGTGGATGGCCACCATGACCCAACATGGCTGCGATGTCAACAAGGAGGTGCCGGAGTCATGTTTTGAGCCGGAATCATGGGGAGAGAGCTGGTAGGCCCCTGTAGGGTCCCTGAAGGTGTGAAAATTAACCTCTGCAAAGTATATTGACTGACCACTTTCTTCCATGGTACAAAAAGAAGAACCGTGGCTTCCGTAACAAAATCATCTTCATGCACAACAATGCACCATCTCATGCTGCAAAGAATACCTCTGTGTCATTGGCTGCTATGGGCATAAAAGATGAGAAACTCATTGTGTGGCCACCATCCTCCCCGACCTCAAACCCATTGAGAACCTTTGGAGAATCCTCAAAAGATGGTGGGAGGCAGTTCGATTCAAAACAGCAGCTCTGGGAGGCTATTCTGACATCCCGCAAAGAAATTCAAGCAAAAACTGTCCAAAAACTCACAAGTTCAATGGATGCAAGAATTGTGAAAGATATCAAAGAAGGCATCCTACGTGAAGATGTAACTTGTAGCCCTGTTAGGAGGTTTTTGATTGAAATAGTTTTGATTTCAGTACTAATGCTGCAAATTCAACAGATGCCCATTTTCAGTTCTTTACAACCTATAAAATGTTTTAACTCTGTTGTGCATAATAAATTGGAACAGTGCGTTTTCAGTTTAAAAAAAAAAATATATATCGTTAGGAGGTTTGTTCAATAAAATTCTAATTATACCCTAATAGTTGATGACTAGAAAATTATCCTGACTGTCATTTGCATTGTCTAATTATGAAAATCAGAGAAAGATATTATCTGGAACGCAGTGTATTTTGTTCTTAAAAAAAACAACCAAAAAAAAAGATTAACCATGTATTGGAACGGTAGCGCGAGAGTGAACTGTACGCTACTAGTTAATTGATCAATATCGATGGCGTCGTTCACCTGGACAGACTTTTAAAAAATGGCGGACAAATGCCTACTCTGTGTGAGCGGAAACTCCGAATTATTAATAGCCTAATCAGGAAAAAAAAACATGTAAACGCCTCAATCTGAGCGTCATATGATGATGATGATGATGATGATGGGGTTAATCGGAACGGTGTGAGCCTTTGTTTTAGGAGGTAAATATTAGCCATGAAGCAACAATCCATCTGATTGTTTCTTTTTCTTTCATCTGAATAAATATATTATAGCCAGAAGGACGTGTGTGTGTGTGTGTGTGTGTGTGTGTGTGTGTGTGTGTGTGTGTGCTGATACAAGTTTAGTTCACCACAGGGGAATAAAACGGGATCTTCATACAGCGAGTACTGCGTTGTGATGTATGATTTCGTTTATATATCCTTTTTCAAATTTGAATGAAAAGGATTAACGTATGACATCATGTTTAGTTGACGTGTTTAGCGTGGGCACCCAGGTTGAGTTTGACTTCAGACAGTAATGTTCCCCTTGTGGACGCTAATGAGAGAGGAGGAACAAATAAAGACGGACCTGATTGTCCCGTGTCTCTCTAATTACTTTCCCTGCGCTAGACCAGAGTAATCGTGCACAAAGTAATGAGACGACATGTGGCTCTCTCAGTCTGGGTCACCGAGTCTGAGCTCATCGATCACAGTGGAGACGAGTTCGCTCGTCTGGAGTGTTAGTCGTCAGGTTTATTTATTAAAAATTTATGAACGTTCAGGTTAGGAGAGGGTGTTAGGAATTATTGTCTTCTCTCTGTTCTTAATGTTTCTTACACCGTGTACCTTGTGGTCGTTGCTATCAGGTTGTGTTAAGGTCCTGATGATGTGGAGATGAAGAGCAGTTATAGCCTCATGGGAATAAACGAGGAAATATGATCACTTAATAAAACAGAAGCAATGCAATTAAGAGCTAGAATAATTATGATTAAAGTGTAAAGTAAACTCATGTACACAGCTGGTGTTAATAATAAAATCCAGTGCTGTACAATTAGTCGCATGAAATCATGGACCTGTGCGGCTATTAAATCTCAAAAGGCTGCAATTCCTTACAGATATGAGTCAGGAATTTCTAGATATTTTTTTTTTGTCAATAATTTCAGTATTTTTTGTTTCTTGAATTTATTTTTGTAAATAATTTTGGGGTTGAGGCGTGGTGGCGTGGGGGTGGGTCTGCATCAAGGATTGGCTCTAAGCCCCTTTTTGTTTGCTCTGGTGATGACAGGAGTCTCCATGGACTATGATGTTTGCAGATGACATTGTGCTTTGTAGCGAGAGCAGGGAACAGCTGGAGGATAATTTGGAGAGGTGAAGGTACGCTCTGGAAAGCAGAGGAATGAAGTTTAGCCGCAGCAATACAGTATACATGTGTGTGAATGAGAGGAACCCAAGAGGAACGGTGAGGCTACAGGGAGCAGAGGTAAAGAAGGTGCAGGATTTTAAGTACTTAGGGTCAACGGTCCAGAGCAATGGAGAGTGTTCAAAGGAGGTGAAGAGGCGAGTACAGGCAGGTTGGAATGGGTGGAGAAAAGTTTCAGGTGTGTTGTGCGATAAAAGAGTATCAGTGAGAATGAAAGGAAAGGTGTACAGGACAGTGGTGAGACCAGCGATGCTCTATGGCTTAGAGACAGTGGCACTGAAGAAAAGACAGGACGCAGAGCTACAGTAGAGGTAGCAGAGCTGAAGATGTTGAGGTTCTCTTTGGGAGTGACAAGGATGGACAGGATCAAGAATGAGTTCAACCCATGTGAGATGTTTTGGAGATAAAGTCAGAGAGGCCAGATTGAGGTGGTTTGGACATGTTCAGAGGAGAGAGTGTGAATATATCGGTAGAAGGATGCTGAGGTTGGAACTGCCAGGCAGGAGATCTAGAGGAAGACCAAAGAGGAGATTTATGGATGCAGTGAGAGAGGACATGAAGTTAGTTGGTGTGAGAGAAGAGGATGCAGAGGATAGGGTTAGATGGAGGCAGATGATTCGCTGTGGCGACCCCTGAAAGGGAACAGCCGAAAGACAAAGATTGAAGCGGCATGGTGGCGTAGTGGTTCGCACTGTGGCCACGCACCTCCACAGTCAGGGGTTCGATTCCCACCTCAGGGTCTGTGTGTATATATATGTGTGTGTGTGTGTGTTTGTCCTCCCCATGCTTGGTGTGTTTCCTTTGGGAACTATGGTTTCCTCCCACAGTCCAAAGACATGCAGATTAGATTAATTGGTGTTTCCAAAAGTTGCCCTTAGTGTATAAGTGAGTGTGTGTATGTGTGTGTTTGTGTGCGTTGTAATGGATGGGCATCCTGTCAGACCCCAGGCCTCGTGTGACAAAATATTTGATACTAGCTGTGCCCGTGACTATTTAATTTAATTGTACAGTTACTGTATAGCGCTAACTGTTAAATTTTAAGATGAAGTATCGATATACGGGTGTTTTCCATTTAAATGGAGTATTAAAAATAGCATTTCTTCTCTTCCTGTGGGCCGATTGCAATGAAACAAAGTCTACACCCTGAAGCTCGGCCAAATACACCTGTGAAAACCCCTAAAATTCATTCAGCGTGTACAAACAGACTAAAATTCCACAAACTGTCTTGATGTGGTCTGTTACTCATCTTGCATTCCCGCAAATTATTTCAATGTACAGACACATCAACTTTACAGTTTTATTATATGTGCAGAAGTTTAAATACAAAATGGTGTCTTTAGATTTTGTTGTAATCGTGCAGCCATAATAAAATCCAAACATTTGTTAAACATCACAGTATTATTCACGTCGTTGTCATGGAGACGCCCTTTCCATAGTCCTAGCTTGTGGGTTTTGGAATATAATTCTGTTTGATCTTCCCTTCCTTCATTTTCTCCGGTAATTAACACGATTGTAGATTTTTCACCAACGGCAGCTCTCAGGTTCTTTCCTTCTTTCTTTAAATTTATCCCTACTTTAATTGTACCCAGTTCCCACCCTTCTCTCTGTTAACTCACTCTCCCATCAAGGCGATAATTGCCAACCAACGAAGGCGAAGAGCATCACGTGCTTCCTGATTTTTGGTTCTCTTGTGTGATACTTTACGTTACTAAAGTATGGATCTTCAAGCTGTCATGAAAACGTACATTCTTTCTTTCTCTTCGCTCTACGGAAAAAATAGCAGCTCGTCATTCCAGGAGTGACGCGCTCCACCCGGTGACCACGATGTACAGTAGAGGGATTGAGCTCGAGCTAATAAACAGGCATAAAATAAACAAGTGCTGAGAGATTTTTATCGATTGTGGAGTTTTAATTAGTTTTTGAATTATTTTGGTACAGACCTTAAATCATCTTAAATAAAAAAATTTAAGGACCCCTTCTGTCCTTGCAAACACTGGATTTTTATAAAAACCTTTGCTTGTTCTTCTTTTTGAGTTTGTGTGTGGTTCGTGCAATACTGCCCCCTCATGGACTGGAGCGTGGAGCCAAGGATCATCAGGAAACTAAAGATTATCACTTTGTATGAGACATGGCATTTAAACCACACAAATCGTCAAGGTTTATTAAATACTACTCGGACATATAAGGAATATAGCCGCTTGAGACAAATAACACAGTAAACATTAGCGATTCTTCTAGTGTCTGGTCACGATTCTTTTCAAAGGTAAAGTGCCGGTGAATTTGTTTTATTTTTAACTTTTATATCTGGTATTAATTATTTTTATATTCATATTTTTGGATTGTTGAAAGAATCATGAGTTTTATTATTTCTTATGAGGGAAATTCACTTTGATATACAACACACTTCTGGAAAGAATTATGCTCTGAATCCAAGTTTCCACTTAGGGGTGGGCGATATAACCAAAATCTTCTATCACGGTAGAAGCAATTTTCTACCTCGATAACGATATATATCACAATATAGCAATTTGTATCTGAAAATGCATAAATAAAAATTCAAACACAACTGGGAAATTGCTGAGGTATGCTGCATTTTTTTTTACTTTGGCCATATTCGATTGGATGTGTAACAAACCTAATTTGATTATTATATTGTGCTAATGTTAGATGCACAGGCACTCGTGAGGTGCATATGTGTGTTTGTGAGGTTTTTATCCCCTCGGGGCTTGCCATAGAAGGGCAAAAGACGCATGCGCACTTCCTGCTCTAGAGTTTCAGTTTGTTTTTGTGAATAAAGGAGAATAAACATTTGATAAGGATTTTGTGTGCTCTTGTTTTTGTTTTTACACCCAATTGAACCAAATATCTGTGCGGCCCAGAGGACAGCGCAGGGCGACTATCTGGATAGCGCAGAGATGATCTGGTTTATTCGCGCAGTCTGGATATTTGTTCTGCCCACGCCGGCTCAATCGGGTGCCACGGTTTCGTCCCACTTTAGATGTGTTTGGCTTCCCATAGAAGTGAATGTGTATTGCGTGGTTACGTAACGTGCAACGTCACGTGATCTCAACCGTGATTAAGACGATAGACCAAAATCTCTATCGGTTGACAAATTTCTACCGGTTAACCGTGTATACCGGTACAGTATATCGCCCACCCCTAGTTCCACTGTATTATAAAAACGACGAGCCATAGTAAAGACCGCAGTGTTAGTTTACGGTTTGGGAACTAGTTTCGAACGACCCCTCTATTTTCTGTCAGGGTAGCAGGTATCACCACATCTGGAGATGCAGAATATATCTTTTTTTGTTTGTTTTGCATTTTGCCATCGGAAGCTCAACAGGGCATTTTTACAACACTGAAACACATGGAAAGATTTACTCTGGATAAGTATACCAGACTCCAGTGTGTGTGTGTGTGTGTGTGTGTGTGTGTGTGTGTGTGTGTGTACACAAATCATTACTAACACCAGACCTATCTAAATAGCGTAATTGTCCACAGCAGTGCTGGGTTTTTCCAGTGACATGGCTTTAGCAGAAGCAGGTCATGTCAGGTGTAATTAGCAATATGCTCATTTCACCCACCAGCCTCACCCAACCCCAAGGACCCCAAGTCGCTCCTTCCTTTCTTTCTCTTTTCCTTATGAGGAAACAATGAGGGGAAATTGCACATAGCCAGTATTGCAGCATAAAAAAAAAATAGCAGAGAAACAAATAGGAATGAGCCGACTGACTGGTTTCTGGTGAGATAATTGCAGTTCTGGACTGTCGCACCAGACGTCTACAGCGAGTGTTGGAAAAAGGTCGGCCTGGAGTTAATTAACACACAGCCGCCACAGAGCCATCAGCATGATAATAGACAGTAAAATGTGAGCACGGTGGTGTTGTTTTTTTTTTTTTTTTTTCTTTCTTTCTTTTTTTTTTTATTGTTGCGACATGTTAATCAGCGTAGCTTTTTAAAACTCAAGTCAAAACGGGAAATTTCATCATGAATGATGGCATTTAAATCCGATTGACATTTACTGAAGACTTGGAGTACAGTGGACATCTCCACATGTTTGGGACTTTAAAGGTCTTTTTTTTTTGTGTGTGTTGAGAATTTAATCAATTAAAAAAAATTATTAACTGAGTTTGTTTTATCGCCATCATCCGCCATTATTATTATTTCTAAACAAACTTGGCAGATCTTTGATTGCAAGCATAATTCGTTCCAGAAGCTCATGTATCAAAACACTCGTATATCAAAGTGAATTTCCTCCATAAGAAATAACGGAAACTTCAACAATTCATTCCACAACCCAAAAATATTCATATAAAAATGATTAATACAAAATATAAAATAAAAATAAGATTAATTAACCTGCACTTTACCTTTAAAAAGAATCATGGCTGAAGTGATTGAGACCGGAGGGGAGGGGGGAGGTTGGGGTTAGGGGACACTACAGTGTAGGGTGACTTTCTCACACACTCACCCCAGTTTTTCTGACGGAGACTGTCACTCAAAAGCGCGTGCACACGCAGACACACACACACGCACCAATTTTCCCGACAGAGATACTCACACGCACGCACATGGTCACAATGAATTTAAAATATTTGCTCGTCTTGCGAAACGCTCGCAATCCAAGGTTCCACTGTAATGGAACCCCACCCCCCTCCCTCTTTTGTGACCTCATATAAGGAAAATCTCCCTTGTTTGATTTGTTGTTTCGGTCTCTGGAGGGGCGTGGCTAATTTACATGGACGATGAAGTTCAGCGCATTCATAGGAGAGGGGTATTTCATCTTTAACATATCACACACACACACATACATACATACATACATATATATATGATACGAAGGAAGGATACGAAGGAACCCCGGTGACCCGGTGGAATTCGGTGCTCTAACAGGAGAAGTTTCTCTCAACACACTCCGTAATTTTTGAGACGGTGCAGAGAAACCGAGCCGACATTGACCGCTATAGAGGAACAAATGATATCACGTCTCAGAGGAAGGTTGCGTAACGCGGGGTTTCTCGAGCGATCGCAAGAGACACATGTGCTTTAACTTGTGATGTGATTTAGTCATCCTCGATCCTCAGTGAAAAGGGCGGCTTGTGACCGTCATGGGATTTAAAATCACATTTCTAAATGACACGCTGCTGACGAGGAAACAAGAGGTGAAAAAATAAATAAATAAATAAAATAGGAATCACTGATACGCACCCGATGTCTTTTAATTAAGCTAGAACTTCAGACACACCTTTCTGTTTTTATCAGGAATAACGACGGCTCCGAGCTGTGCCGGCACAATTTAGAAATATAGGTCGCTCTTTTTTTTTTTTTTTTTTTCTCTTTAGCGCAGCAGAATATGTAAAACATTTATGCAAATCCACTCATTCAAGCAGGCCGGGATCCACAACAAGCCTAAGAGACAGGGACAGACGTCCACATGGACATGATGTGCACAGGATGTAAACACGCACATACACACGCCAGACGAGGAGACACTTCTGACACACACGCTGCGCTGCAGGACCGAATAAGGTCGGATGTTGCTGTGACAACCTCGTCGCTTGTTATGGTGTGGTGGTGGTTTTTTTTTTTTTTTCCTTTCTTTTTTTCTTTTTCCTCCCCCCCTCACTTTTTTCTCAACCCTCAGTTAGCATCTATGCGGAGATCAGATGGAGAATAAACGGGGGGAATAAAAACCAGGAGCATTTTAAATTGGATAAGAAGAGAGAGAAAGTGAGTGTACAAAAGGGGAGAGGAAGAACTGAAAGAAGGGGAAAAAGCAGAAGGAGAGGCAGTCTGAGTTCAGGAAGGAAGAGAGTCGGAGACCGAGTAGATGTAAAAAGGGGAAAAAAAGAGAAGAGACAAAAATGAGAGATGGAGAGAGAGAGAGATCACAGACAAAAAGGAGGTGCAGACTGAGATGTGAGAGGACAAGAGAGGCGCAGACAGAAGAGAGAAAATAAATGCAAGTCTGGGATAAGAGAAGAAATGGATGTAACGAGGCGAATATACATTTAAAAGTGAGCTGTGAAGACGAGGGAGCTGTAGAGGAGGACAGAGAGAAAACATTAGGAGTGAAGTAACAGAGAGGAGAGACGAGGGACAAGGAGGACACGAGACAGTCAGGGTGGTGGGTTTAAGTGAGACATAAACGTATTACGAGGAACCGGGATGTATTAAGGAGTCTGAGAGAGAGGAAGGTTTGCACAGAGAGAAACCCGGATGATGCGTGTGAGAGAAAAGGGGAGACTGAGGGGAGAGAAATGGACAGATTGAAATCAGAATGATGAGTTGAGAGGGAGAGGAAAAACAAAGGGGACCGGAGTCTAATGAGAGAGAGAGAGTAAGAATTGGACAGGGAGAAACCAGGATAATGAGAGAGAGGGACTGAGGTGTGAGATTTACAGATAGAAGTCACAATAATCAGACACTTGAGGGAGGGAGTGAGCGCAATAGAGAAGCAGGATGATACGAGTCTACGAGACGAGAGAAAGAGAGCAACTGGGTCAAAAGTGAGATGAGAGAAACAAATGGACAGAAATAAAACAGGACGGCCTGTAAGACTAACGTTTGTGGGGTGAGAGAGGGATGTACAGAAATAAACCATGATGATGCAAGTGAGAGAGAGAGATGGACCGAGAGCAGCCAGGGCTATGAGGTGAAGGAGCGAGAGAAAATGATGAGAAAAGGTTCTGAGAGAAGATAGTGAAAGAGACCGAAGGAGAAACAGTGAGAAATGGACGAAAGGAGAGAGATTTAAAACAAACCCCCAGAGAAATAATGAGGGAGGAAAAGATCGCTCACTCGATGCTCAGCAACACAGGAAGTGAGAGAATAATAATATTACTATTATTTATTTATTTTTATCATCATTCACCATGCTTTCCTGTTTTTCTTTTGTCTGTTTTTATTTTTATAAATTTTTTATTGACTATTTTCTAATCTTTGGTAAAATGGATGTAAATATTTGTCTTGAATCTTGAGAGAGAGAGAGAGAGAGAGAGAGTCAGAAATGAGAGAATTGCCTGAATACAGAGACTAAAGCGGTGTGTGGAATAGAGACGGAGTGAGACATCAAAGGAAGTTTGAGAACTGAGAAGAGGAACGAGAGGAACTGAAGCAGACAGTCAGGTGAAGAACACAGATGAAGATGAATGGTTCTAGATGATGAGGAGTGAGCAAGACGAGAGATGAAGAACAAAAGGACGGGAAGACGAGTGAGGCGGAGAAAGGGGAGAGGAAATCAGAGGCGTGGACAAACAAGTCTGAGATGTTGGAGAGAGTTTGGGCATGTGAGGCGAAATAACGAGGGATAGATGCAGGAAAATACAGATGACAAACAAAAAGTGAGGAAACCGGATGTGCTGGCAGAGAGAAAGCCTGAGGAGAAAGCGAGAGAGACGGTTAAGATGAAGGTGGGAGATGGTTGAGATGATGAGAGATTGAGAGTTGAAAGTGAGGGATGTGAGAGAGATGCGAGATGAAAGTAGACTTGACGAGAGAGATGAACATGAGAGACTTAAGATGAGGGTGAGAGGTGGAGAGGAAGGCGAGAGAGACCGCCGAGATGACGGGAGAGAGAGAGGAAAGCAAGAGAAATAGTTGAGATGAGATTGAGAGATGGAGATGAAAGCACGAGAGATTGGATGAGATACTAAGGGCAAGAGTTGGAAATACTGTAAAAGCGAGAGAGATGGTTGAGATGAGTGTGAGAGAGAAAAGTTATAGGGACTTTTGAGACAAGGATGAGCCAGAGATTAAAGTGATCGAGATACAGTGGAACCTCGGATTACGAGCATAATTCGTTCCGGAAGCGGGCTCGTAAACCAAATTTAATTTTCCCATAAGAAATAATGGAAACTCAAATTATCCGTTCTACAGCTCAAAAAAATAAATACATAAAAATAATTAACACAAAATATAAAGTAAAAATAAAACAAATTATTGTAAACCTGCACTTTACTGCACTGCGTTTGTGTGCGCACGCACACACACCCACACAAACTCTGCTCTGTCGCAACTGTTTTCAAAGGTAAGGAGCTGGTTAATTAGTTTTTGTTGTTGTTTTACTTTACAGCAGTGATTCCGTTAGTATGCGCTCACGCGAGTGTGACTAGCGATCTTCCTTGCTAATTTTTAAACGGTTTTAAAAATGGTCTCTCCGTTAATGCGCATCTGTGTGTGTGTGTGTGTGTGTGTGTGTGTGTGTGTGTGTGTGTGTGTATGTATGTATGTATGTTCGTTCACCCAGCAGGGGAAACGATTACCTACAATTCCGCACCGCAAGAGAGAGGAAAAACCGGTGGCTCAGTTGTGATGACGTGACACTCTGCGTCAAAACAAGAAGCGCATGCGTGATGGATGATACTCGGTGCTCGTAAACCAAGACAATGCTCGTTTTTCAAGTCAAAATGTATTAAAAATCTTTGCTCGTCTTGCGGAACACTTGTAAACCGCGTTACTCGTAATCCGAGGTTCTACTGTAGCTGAGATGAAAGTGAAAGCTAGAGATAAAAGAGACTGTTGATATGACTAGAGACAGAGATGAAAGAGTGAGCAACGGTTGAAATGATGGTGAGAGACAGATGTGAGACAGACGCTGAAGGACAGTTGGACATTAGGGTGAGAGACGGATGAAAGCGAAAGAGAGGATGTGAGACAGATAGAAGTGAACGAGTTGGAAATAAGAATGAGAGACATCAGGGAGGATGAGTGTCACTCGGAGGTGATGGAGAGACAGACATGAGGATGCAAGAGAGAGACTGAACAACTTCGTGTGTGTGTGTGTAAGTGTGTGTGAGGACAACCAGATTTCCCGCCGTTACTGCAAACGAGTGGCCAATTAGGCGAGCAGAGCTCTGAGCGAGAGACCATGACAACTGTTGCCATAGAGCTCATGGAGACTAAAGCTAAAGATAACACATCTAGACACACACACACATACTCAGAACAAAACTCTGATGCTGTTTCGTGCTACAGCATCTTTACGTTTCCCACAATCCTGTGTGACGCCTGCGTTTATGCTTCTGTCTGAGAGCTGAACAACAAACGGCAAGCGGCGGCGGCGGCGGCGTCCCCGTGCGGAGGAGAAACAATGAGGCCGTGTGCCGCTGTCATTGTCACCCAGCCCCCACCCTTAATACTCTCTCACACACACACACACACACACACACACCCTGCTTTTCCTCTCCATGTCATTACCTCGCACTCTCGTCCGACTGTTGCCATGGAAACAGCTGTTCTTTTCCAGCTGAAGGTAAAAGATGCAGTGGGGGGGGGGGGGGGGGGGGTGGCAGGGAGTTACTGTGATGTCATGGGAAGATCCATGTTTGGGGTGATTTTGCTGTTCCAGTCTGAGAAGTGGGCGGGACTACACGACAAGAACATGATTGGCTGGGAAGGAGCGATCCAGAACGTGACGGCATCACCCACAAAATCACACACAGCACGACATGAAGCGTCGCGCTGTCTATCCCAAATTCAATCTCAGCATGAGCATAAGACACACACACACACACCGTCACAAGCATCACACACAGCTTGAAACGCAGTCTCGGATTCAGCAGTGATGACACTTTTTTCTTTTTTTTTTTTTTTTTGATTGATGGGTCCCAATAAAAACCTTTTTGATTTTTTTTTTTTTCCGTGTAAAACCTGATCATCTTTTATACTCTGTGTTTTTAATTCCGGGATTTTAAACAAACTGAGTCAGTGCTTTTTATACGGCGGGAAACTTTACAGGTCCTCATTTGACTCTCCTCATTTGTGTGTGTGTTTGTGTGTGTGTGAATGCTCCAGTCGGATAAAGCTCCACCCCTCAGATCTTTTCTTTTTTTTTTTTCTTTTTTTTCCCAAAACCTCCAGCTGCCTCTGTTTCATTCCTCCTCTGTAAGTTTCAGCATTTATATAAAAGAGCTCGCCCTGAGCCACGCCCCTCCAGGGAACAGCAGAGCTGAGTGACAAGCTGGTGGAGAGATCGTCTTGTATGATGTCACATTAGGTAGAAAGTCAAATCGGCTTGTTCAAACCTGGGCTAATAAAGAAAGTACAAAACGCAAAGGTTTTTTTTGTTTACCTTTTTTTCAGAGATCCATCAGAATGTCTATTTAAGGACTAACTTTTTTGTTGTTGTTTTTTTGCGTAAAAATGCTCCGCTTTAAGTTGAAACCTACCAAGTGGTGATTTTCGTACTTGTTGTATTTGCATAGTAAAATATTTTGCAGTATTCTAAATATTTCGGCTGATTCCCGTCCCTAATGTTTACTGCGAAATATTTTACTATGCAAATACAATGTGTTGGTAGGTTTCATACACGTTGTATTTGCATAGTAAAATATTTCGCAGTAAACATTAGGGCCGGGAATCAGCCGTAACCACCCCATGTGATTTTATCACAATACCTACACGTGCCGATTTGCTCACTATTGCGATTCCTTAAGTATCGCAATTTTTTTTATAAATGTCTTGATTCAATATTACATTTTTTCCCAATTTCATTGTAATTTTAAGATTTTGAACCTTTAAAATAATAATAAAAAATTGTCTTAACTTAAAAGTTTTATAACTTGGCTTTATTCAACAGCTTCACACCTGAACTTTGCATGATTAATTAACTGTAGCTGGTTCAGTTCCTTATAACATTAGTTTTCTTTCTTAAAAACAGCATTTAAAAAACACAAAATAACTCCAAAAAACAAGAGTTTAACATTTAACTTCAAATCAAATAAAACAAAACACTACATTTTTACTGTGTGTCTGTCATTCATTTTATTTTAAATTTTTCCTAAACCAAATAATTCACTCAGCCAGTGTGGGAATAGTTTAGACTGCACCACCTGTAGGATTATAAAGAAACAGCAAAGTTTTACTGTCTCGAGTCTCGAGCGCGAGTTTTTAACAGCTTCTAGCGCCCGTGTGTTTCGAGCGCATGTGGTGTTTTGAGACTGGAGTAAGTGTGTGTGTGTGTGTGTGTGTGTGTGTGTGTGTGTGTGTGTGTGTGTGTGTGTGTGTGTGTGTGTGTGTAATGAACGGGTCTGTGAGACTAATTCGCTTGCAGAGTTTGGAGAAAAATTCAGATCGGAGGATATCTAACGTAACTTTTGACAATGTGACGGCATGAAAATGTGGTTCTGTTGCACCACTCGGAAGCTCGTGAACTCGATCATGTCCAAGGCTGGACGGTCATGGCTGATCAAACTGAAAACCAACTAATCCCGGTCACTGGCTGATCGATCCGCTGCATCTCTGTTATACAGTGGTGTGAACAACTTTTTGCCCCCCTCCTGATTTCTTATTCTTTTGCATGTTTGTCACACAAAATGTTTCTGATCATCAAACGCATTTAACTATTAGTCAAAGATAACACAAGTAAACACAAAATGCAGTTTTTAAATGGGGGGTTTTATTATTTAGGGAGAAAAAAAATCCAAACCTGCATGGCCCTGTGTGAAAAAGTAATGGCCCCTTAACCTAATAACTGGTTGGGCCACCCTTATAACTGCAATCAAGCGTTTGCGATAACTTGCAACGAGTCTTTTACAGCGCTCTGGAGGAATTTTGGTCCACTCATACGTGTCATAGAGTAGTCGGTTATAATGAAGTATCTGTGACGGCCCTGTCTCAAACCCAAATGTCTTCACTGTGTAGAAAAACACACGACCTGTCCTTATGTATATGAAAATGCTCAGCATTATTAAACCTATAGAACATTTCCACCAGCGGAAGCTTGTGATTGTAGATCTGCAGAAAGTACAGACCTCTAGATCTCTCAGTTGTTTATCTTCTTGTTGTGCGCCTGTTGCACAATTGGCCTTCTTCCTGTAGCGATGCATGGTCTGTCAGTGAGAAACCACAAGAGCTGCTTGTCATTAGATTGTGTTCGCTTTTGCAGCTTTGGGTCAGTCGCATCTCGGAAAGTGAGTGCATACATGAAAGAGATTGCGCAATACAGATGTAGATCGTTTTATAATTATCGTAAAATCGGCTTCGCTAGAAGTAACTACAGTATTACAGACGCCGACTACAACCTGATAAACAGCTGCGACATGTTTATACTTCTGCAACACCTGAGGGCGGGTATTGTATTGTGTGCTCATGTAATATGAACGTGTTCACTAGAGGCCGGAATAAAACTCAACGGGAAGTATTTGCAGAAAGCTCAGTGGGGGAAAAGTGGGTCAACAATAATAACTTCCTGTTTCAAACTTAAGATACTGTGCAGTTGGGTGTTAGAGTCTCCACCAAAGAAGGAAAAAAGGAATAACATAATGAATTACTGGTGATTTTTACATGTGCGTGTAGAAGAGGGGGAAAAGGCAAAAAATTATCCGCAATCTGGCTGTAGAATTTATTTTAATTAGCTTTTAGAAAAGACAAGTATATAATTTTTGGACATAATCTCCCTTTCAATACACTTTGTCCGTCTGTCAACAAGCATTTGTTTTCCCTCATCGAGCTGCGAGCCACGAGTGCACCGCTGTCTTCACTTCTTCATCAGAAGTGAATCTTCAACCCTCGTAGGCCTGCTTTCAGATTCAGGAGACCAAACCAAAGGATTTATAGACACGACACCACCAGGGTATCGTATCGCACCCATGCAGTTTTCCTTTCCTGTTACGTTTCTGGAAGCTCAAGGAATCATTTCCACACATGAACCAGACACCACATTGTGTGCTGTAACTACGTCATTTACCTGAAAATTGATTACCTGACTTGATTATTATTATTTTTTTTTCAGACAGTGTACTTTTTAAGTTTAATGAACAGAAACCCAGCTGTTTCTTCATGGCGAAACAGCGAGGTAAACAAATTACTTGCATCTTCAATCTTTTTTTTTTTTTTTTTTTTTCTTTTCCAGGTTGCTAGGTATCGATCCATACAAAATGAGCATCTGTTTAAAAAAAACTTAATAAATTAAGCCGTCGTAGTTTTTCCCTCGCTCCCACTTGTGCACTATAGATCACGTCTCACGTGACACTTTTGTGCGACTGGCCATTTGGTTTGTTTATGAAGTGTGAATTATTTTAGTCCACTCCAGGGACAGAGAGAGAGAGAGAGAGAGGGAGAGACAGATCGATGCGCTCGCTCTAATGAGAGTATGATAAAACCGGGCTAGTTTCCTCTCTGCCTGAAGCTCATACAAGTACGTTGTGGGTTCGAGTCCCGTTCTAACTCATGCGCGTGTTTGGATTCTTTCAGACGTGTACGATTTGTTAATGTTGATGTGTAGAAAAGGAAAAAAAGTTTAACACATCAAGTATACAATATTAATTTATCACACTATATTTAATCAAGTGCTATAATAGTGCGGCTGCGTCCACATGGTGGATGATAAGAGACGTCCGGTCTCCTCAGACAGTTTGTCACATTGGAATGTAGCTTAAGGACTGTCGCATTCTCAAGTTCACCCTATTATCTGCAGGTCGCAAGTTCGAATCCCAGGTCACGCTGTAGCCTCCCGCAGCTAGGAGCCTAGAGACAGCCGATTGGCCGAGCTGTCTCATGTGGGAGGGGAGGGAAAGGGGACGGAGGCGCTCTAGTGCTCTCTCATCAATCTAAGCTCAATGCAACCGGTAGGAGCGGACAGCGCCGCGTGTGAGCAGATTCACCCAGGCAGGTGAGTGCGATCGTCCGAACTCTTTCAGGAAATTGTTTAAAAGTGTACGTCAGGTACGGGTAGCGTCTCGGCCGAATTGAAAATGAACCGAACGAAATTAAATTGACCCGAGCCTCGGAGACGAGACTAAAGGTCGACAAGCTGGAGGCGACGTGAAAGTGGAGGAAAAAAATAAGTCCTGTGTGACAGCAGCAGGCTGTAGAGGCTCGTCTACATAGCGGGAGGATGACCGTCTGATTTGTTTGTCTCTGTCTGTCTGTGATCTAAATAGGGTTTGTTTTTATTTGTCATTTTGTAATGTCAGACAGAAATAAAGTAAAGGTCAGCTTTGCGATATTATTCTCTTTAAAATCATTTGCTGCTTCTTCCAGGAACTGCAAAGTCATGGCGGCGGCGCTGCAGCATCTCTCTTTACAATCTACTTCTCTGACTTTAATACCGCACTGATACTGGAGACTCCTTCCCTAAATAAACATCATGTAACCTTTTAACCAAATGAAAAAACGGAGGATCGTGATCTGAAATTGGTGCGCTTACTTACAGTAGCTAATGTGCTGTGTGTGTTGTGACGCGCAACCATGTTGTGTGTGTGTGAGATATGATGCTGAATCTGAGGACGGGATATCTCAAGACTTTGTCCCGCTGCGGTATTTAAAGCCTGGTGTTGCACCGATCTCTGTGCTCAGTGGTGAAACTACTAAGTTTAGGATTGTGGAAGGAATATTTCTGAACATTATCTGGACACATCACAGGTCTGCAAATGAAAAAGAAAACCGTTGAACAAGCTGGTTGTATAACACTTTGTCACTTGGTCTGCTCAGCCAAATGTTCTCAATAAATAAGCTTTTAATGAGGCCAGATGAGTTATATATTGTATACCGTTGTTCACTTTCATGTTGCCTACACAAGTTGGAAATAAGAATGTAAGACGATATAAATGTAAATACGCAACCTGGCTCTGTTTCAATAACCAACTTAATTTTAATAACGGCACACTTTCACAATTCGAGTCATCTAAAACACCTGAGCCATCAGGGAAGTAAACATCCATAGATGTGATACTCTGGTCATCCAGGTCGTCAGCTGACTTCATTTTATTGCCACATGATGTTGCTGAGTCTAGACCTGACCAGCTGAACGACCCCAGGTCATAACCCCGCCTCCACAGGCTGGTACAGTGGGCACTATGCATGATGGGTTCATCCCTTCTGACCCTGACGTACCCATCGCCCTGGTATAGGGTCAGTCTGGACTAATGTTGTGGTTATTATTATTATAATGAATATCCAAGTGGTTTCCCTTTGACATAGAGTGGCTTAGCTATGTTTTTCTTCACTCATTGATGCTTTTACTCCGTGTTTTGGGTGTCAGCCTGGCGTTCTGCTGAGTCATCACAGTTCGTTACTGCGTCCGTGCTCTGTGTGGTGTCCCACTGATCTACAGCTGTTCCTCCATGACACCTAAAGTGAGTCACAGGGATTAAGGTCACATGCACACGCGCACACACTTTCTCAAAGCCCTTTAAACTCCAAGTGTCTCCTGCCTGACCTGCCTTGCTTGAGCTTATTAAAGTCTGGAGTTTCCCCATAAGCCCTGCTTCAATTGAGCAACACACACAAGCTTGTATTTCAGTCGTCAGTAAGGGCTTAGTATTAATATGTGCCATGCATTCTAAACTTAATCCCAAAAACATATTTTTGTTTTGTTGTTTTGAACTACCTTACCGTTATAAAGTCTGTAAAAACCCATTGCATCACCATGCATGTAAATAATTAAGTTGGTATCTCCAATCGAAATCCCCCCTCAAATTTAGTCATATCCAATCATCCCCCTCCCCCCCCCTCACTTTGGGGCTCCCATGTTAAGGCTACTACTACCAGTCAGGGATGATAAAGACTATCAGGTTTTTCCTCGAACAGTGTGACGACACCCGACTACATCTTTTTGAATTACTCTCTCGTGCTCCAATGGGGGTGGACACACTCGGAGGCGTAACACACTCGGAGGATTGATATAAGAGCGCTAAGTGCCACCCACTTTTTTTGATAAACTCGGTCAATGAGTCAGAGTCAGACCGCTGTGTAACGTCTTCTCCAGCACATCCCAAAGATTCTCACTGAGGTTAAAAGGTCTGGACACTGTGTTTGGCCAAATCATGTGTGATAAAGATGTCTCATCCTCTCTGAAGCCACTCTTTCACAATTCGAGTCTGATTAATGCCATCATCGGCATCTTGGGGGGGGGGAATCTGTTTGAATAGAAAAACCTGGTCATTTAGTACATTCAGTTCGTCAGCTGATGATGGATCACCGCCATGCTTCCAGGTTTTAATAATGTTTTAGTAATCTCCCTAGTTGTTTTCTTTGCTCGATACAGGACAATAATTTGACTCTTCTGAAACAGAGTAACATCTTTGCCATGATATGGTTGTTTAAGAAATGAGAAGCTACTCACTGTGTCAGTTAGGGTTAAATAACTTCTTGCTGAAACATATTAATCACTGCAGTAATTATACCATGGAAGGCTCTTAACTATTTGCTTATAATCCAAGTTGTGGTTTTTAAAAATATATATTTTTATTTAAGCCAGGCAGTGTAAATACTGAAAAGTGTTAAATATAAATGTTGTATCGTATTTGTATATTTTAGCTTTGCTGTGTAATTAGACCATTGTTTTGTTTGTGTGATTTTAAAAAAAAAAAATTTTTAATCACTTTTTTTCTAAAATCTAATGTACTATTCGCACGGGATAAGTGTCATCTGGGGAACTCGTGTGATTTAGAAATTACCCCCCAACATATCTGAGTTTCGTGTGGCGCTTTCGCACGGGATTAGTGAAGCCTGCGATTTTACTCGAATTTACTGACTTATCTCTTGGATATACACTACCGTTCAGAAGTTTGGGGTCACTTTCAACTTACCCCAAATTTTGGGCAAATTTCTTTATTGTTTAGTGATTTATTTTCTACATTCTACAACAATACTGGGGATTTCAAACCTATAAAATAACACACATGGAATTAGGTAATTACGTAACAACAAAAACAAGTTAGTTGTTATTTTAAGACACCGAGGTCGGCCTTTCTGTAATAGTTCTGGCAAGAACAGTATTGTCAAGTGCATTCGCTAAATCCGTCAAGCACCATAATGAAACTGGCTCTCATGAAGGCCGTCCCAGGAGGACGAGACCAAAACCCACCTCTGCTGCAGACGAGAAGTTCATTTAGAGTTATCAGCCTGAAAAATGACCAATTAACAGCAGCTCAGATTAGAGGCGTTATGAAGTCTTTACAGAGCAGAAGTAGCAGAAACATCTCAATATCAACTGTTCAAAGGAGATTCATGCATTTTTTTGGACGCCTTAAGAAAGAAATAAAAATCAGGAACCATCATGGAGTTAGAAAGTGTTCTAAAACTTTTGAACGGTAGTGTGTGTGTGTGTGTGTGTGTGTGTGTGTGTGTGTGTATATATATCCCGAAGTATGTGTCTCTTAAGAGTGTTCTGTGATAAAAGAGGACGGCAGTGTGTGTATATGCAGACTGTGTGTGAGGCAGAGAGAGAATTTATGAATGTCCGGTTAGATGAATTTAAAAACAGAAACAAATATAGTTATATCTTGCCCTGTGTGCGTCATTTACTTTTCACCAGGTTAAAATCGAATAGCTCGAGCTGTACGCTTGATTTATCTGCAACACATTAACCTCGAATTATGACGTGAACCTCCTCGACCTTAATTGTGCACTATTTTGGATCGGCTATTGTTTGGAAAAGTCTCATCATTATAGGTCTAGTGTTTACCGCATCCTGCTATATACAGTACATTACATGTCATCCATCACTTTCTAATCATTCTTTTTGCTTTCGCTCTTCTGATGGTTTTCAGCTTCCTCTTTTTGCATATTGTATTGTTGTAAGGTGTATCGCGATGTGACCCGGCACCCAAAATACTTCTAAAATATTTCTTTGCAGACGATGGATAAAAAGGCGCGCAGGAAACAAAAACCCTGAAATATCAAATACTGGCCAAACCACATACACGGCCGATTCGCACAGGACCTCTGTGTTTAGCAGAATATGGTCGATCATTTGCGGAGTAATTTTTTTACTTTACAAATGACCGATATGGCCAATTTGCACAGGATTAAGATCACGGACAGCTTTCGCAGTTATTACAAAGCACTCCAGGTCCCCAGGTAATACTAATCCCTGTGAATAGGATGTAAGATGCCTCTGAGCTCTAAACTTTATAAACGGTGTTTGGACCCCTTCATTGCAGCTGTATTTCACAATTTTCTCTGTAAACACATGCTGACACAACATGAAAGTATGGAATGTTGAATTTTAAATGACTTATCAAGAAACGCTTTTTTTTTTTTTTTTTTTTTTTCCCACATCAAACAGATGTTTTAAAGTCGGGATAGGTTCTGGGAGTCCCATGCTTTCTCCTGTTCCTTCCCGCTCTCCTGACATGAGCACAGCGTTTAATGCTGAACATAAAATTTATTTTACAAAATCACAACCTTTTCCCTTTTCCTGACCTTTTTTTTTTTTATTTATTTATTTGCCGCTGTAATCCAGGGAACGACACAGAGATCAAAACAAAGCTTACACTCCAAGCTTACAATGCTCTTGCTACACATCTGTTTTGTGCTAACAAGAATCCTCTTTCATAGATTGTTAAGTGGCTACATGCTGTACTGTGTACGTTATTAAATATTAATAGTGATATTTTCAGGCTGAATATGATCTCTTACCCCGCTGACTGTGTTTGGTCAGTAGGGCTCCCGAACACATGCACATGGATACTGTAAGAGGGTCATCCGAGGTCGTTTACTAATGAGTTTATGTCTAATTAGCTGATTAGCCTGTGTGTTTGCGTTAAGGCCATTCTGCTGTTGCTCTGTGTTTTGCGTCACACACTTCAGAATCATGAGATTGTCCTCACCGATAAGGGCACGAAGGATATTCCTGTTAAACTTGTCCAAATTAAGGAGGCTTAGACGAGAAACGTGCTTGAATTTCTCTCTTAATTGGGACAGGAGAGTGAGAACGCTTCCCAAATCTCACACTCGCTACTTCAGCCAACATCGTCGAGAATGATGAAGCGACAATCGACCTCCTGACTGGAAGTCACTATATCTGTATTACACGTTATCTTCACGAATTATGATGTTTAAAATGGGGTCTTTTTTTCCTCTCTGTCTCTTACTGTGCTGTAAGTGTGCAAACCTGACAGAACTTGACTTTCTGCTAACACGACCCGTCACGACCTGTCTACGACTAACATAAGATAACCTGATGATATAAATGTTCATATTAAAACATGTTCATGTTTACCGCAAGCACTCATGCTAGTTAGATACTGACCTGGCAGAATTCCTCTGGGAATGTTTTTAAGTAAGCAGTAGCTGAATACAGTAACGATTAGGATTAGGGCCAACATAAAAGTAAAAAAGAAGTTGACTTTAATCTCAATTATTTTTCCCCAGAATTATGACTTTCCCTCTCTCAGAATTCTGACGTTAATCTCAGAAAAAAAAATTTTTCCCTCTCAGAATTCTGAATTTTATTTGATTAGCAGAGTTGCATAAAGACTCGTTGTCTGGGGTTGCTGAAACCTTTGTTACATCTTGCCACAACTGAGAAGGCTGTTGCCAGTCAGAACCAAAGCATTCTTTATAAATTGCTTTAGCATCATCAGATGACAGAAGTGAGATTTGCATCGATTGGGAGTCGTTGCTGGAATCGGAATCATGAGAAAGATCCAACAGGACTTGTTCACATTCTGCCGTGCTTTCGCTTTCAATCAGTATAACTGCAGTTTCAGTTGAGTGTAAAGAATGTTCAAAGTTCGTATTTTCTTCCTGCTGTTGATTCTTTTCCAGGTTTTCATCTTCTTGCTTATTAACTTTAGAATTTTTCTTCTCTAAATCTTTTTTTTCTTTTTTTTTTTGCTCTGAGTTCTGATTTTTTTTTTTTCCCTTTTAGAATTCTGACTTTAATCTTAGAATTTAATCTCGAAATTCTTCTGTTTTTTTCTTTAGAATTATATATATATCGTTTTAGAATCTTTCGAAATGAGTGAAATTAGTTAATTCTCTTCAAGGTGAGTAAAGTATTCTAGGTTCTGATCTGACGTAGTTAGTTTAACATCTGCATCAATTGCGTTGTCCGGTTTCAAAGCCGCAATTTTATGCCTGATATTTACAATTTTATTATTAAAAAAGTTCATAAAGTGTGATCGTTATACCAGGGAGCGAGTATCTTATCTCTAATATTTTTTTCTTTTAACTGGAGCTACATTATCTAAGGTATAACAGAACGTCGATAATTCTCAACGTCTCCTGATCGAGTTCTGTGGGGTCAGGCGGTGATCCAATCAACTCTGGGAGTTTGATGATAGTTGATGATTATAAATGTTAGTTGTTGTTTTTTTTTTGCAAAAAGTCAAATAGATTTCCTGCTTTTCTGACCTCATATAAAAAAAGACCCCTCAAGAGCAGCTTGTTTACATAGACACTGAAATGGCAGTTACTGTATCATTTCACTAGTTTCAATAGTCCCCGTATGCCAGAGCCATGATTTGGGGTGCCTGCTCCACATCTGAAACGCTGGCCTCCCAGGAACTCCTGTAATGGCACTTTTGTTTGATGGAAAACCAGCCTTATTTGATCTCCAAAGAACAGGACAATGCTCAAGCCCACCACACCACCAGCACATTACAGGAACTCGGCTGGGTCCTCACGCAAAGCCATTGTTACATGCTTTGCCCATTAAAGGTGTTCTATGAGGATCACAGGTCTGGCATTCTGAGAGAAATTTCTACCAGGTGCACGTCCCAAAACCCCCTCCACCCCACCCCTAAGTTTTGTGTAAACAGTTCTAGTGGCACAATCCATTGTTCCCCATTGAGGAGCGAAATAAAGAGAGCTTGAGGTATGAAAAAATGCATTATCTGAGGGGGATTTCAGCTGGAGCATTAACAATGCACTGTGGTTTACCTCGGAGTCCTGTGGTAACTTGTTGAAGAAATAGTACTGTATGGAACCTTTAATGGACCCTACCTCATAAAATTATTATTAGTTTTTTTCGAGATATGATGGACCAGTGCAGTTATTTAATAAAAAAAAATCAAACAGCATGTAGAATTTGTGAAAAGGAATTTAAGCAGTTATTTTTGTAAATAACTTTTGAAGTGATAAGGAGAATGTTTGCCAATACATTTGCGTTATCCTTTCTTTTTTAAATTTATTTATAATTTTTTTATATGCAGCCCCAGTCAGAACAGAGGAGCTATTATAATTTATAGACTCAACAAATATCACGACTTTTCCTTTAATAGTCAGAACATCATTATTTCATGTCCCCCAAAAAAGTCAGAGGTCACAGACCGGCATCTTATTATTTTTTCAACTGACTCAAGCATCGAATGTTTGCAAATTTGCAAGGTGAAAGTCATATGAACTTGATTATTAAGTGTGAAATTAAGCTTTACCGGTAGCGAAATCGGTTGTCATGTTTCTGTGTCCTCTACCCCTCAGGTGAATTGGGTTTATGTAACTTTTAACACTTATGAATATTAGTTTCCCTTCAGGAATTTCATCCTTCAAGTGAAAGTCTATATTGATATCACATGTCGCTCTTGTTTTTTTTTTTTTTTTTTCCCATTTCTCATGCAACTTTCCTCAGTGTATTATTTCTCACTTTCTGGTGCTGCTGAAGTCTTTCTTGTACTTCCTAACCTTTTTACTTGTTTCCTAGTCCTAATCTTTTCTTGTGCCTTCTACCATTTATCCCGCATTTATCTTCATCTGTCTGTCTTTCTATCACGTTTTTTCCCTGATTCATGAATTAGCTGTCTTTAATGTTAATTTGTCCACTCATGTATTTAATGTATTTCTCTCCTAGTGCTAATACACACTCGGTCTCTTGTCGTGTCCTTAAGGAGACGCTGAAAATAGCAGCCAGGGGAAAGTGGGTCACTCGTTGGGGAGAAGCGAGAGACGAGCATGAGCACGCGTGTGTGTGTGTGTGTGTGTATATATATATATATATATATATATATATATATATATATATATATATATATATATATGTGTGTGTGTGTGTGTGTCAGCGCTTGGCAGCAGGCCGGAGTTTTAAATGGTGAGGGAGGACAGGACTGAGGTTTTACCTTCCTCAAGGCTTTTCAGTAGACTTAACACACTGCATACGTCCACTAACGTGTACATTTAACTCCTCTCCCAAAGGCTGTTCCTCCTCCTGCTGCTCTCACAGACTGTGATATAATAATATTATTGATCCAGCCTCATTCTTTCTCCTGAAGACGGAATGAAATAAGGTTTACGTACAAACTGTCCCCTGTGTGGCCCAGAAACACACAGTTTAATAGAGAATCTCAGCACTCGGTGCTCCCAGGAACTCCTGATTCGATCTTCAGAGGCGGTCTGTTTTTGTTTTTTTGCAGGACATTTGCTCATACTTCCCACTGCACATTACACGAACTGGGCTGGGAGTTATCGCTACAGTACATCCCCGTACAGTCCTGACCTCGCCCCAAGCCATTTCTACATGTTTCGGCTTTAAAGGAGTTCTTGGGAGGCCGGTTTGCATGTTTCCCCCCCCCCCCCCCCCCAAGTTTTATGTTAACAGTTCTAGCTGCACAATCCAATGTTACCCGTACACTGATTTATTACTGTAGACCCAACATAATATTAAAGGGATAGTTCAGGTGCAAGTCTGCCGTAAATCAATATTAAGGTGCGTATAAGTACATTACAGTAGGTCTTAGTTAACATAAAAAAACTCATTTGACTGCTGACTTTGTTTTTTTTTTTTTTCCTCAAAATCTTTTCTCAGAATTCTGAATTTGATCTCAAAATTTAGATTTTTCCTTTCGAAATCTTTTTTCCTCAGAGTTCTGCTTTAATCACCGGAGAATAATTCTCAGAATAAATATACCTTAGACAATATACCTTAGGATTATTGAATAAAATCAGAACTCTAAAGCCTAAACTTAGCCTGAGTAAACAAACTGGAAACTTATAATGGAAGCACACACACACACACACACACACACACACACACACACACACACACACACACACAGTTTTCTTGAAAAGGACAAGCCAAAAGGTCTCCTCAAGGACAGACCTGTTATGTATTCATATCATTATGAGGGTATTTGTTCCTTGTAAGAGCTTAAAACCAACACACACACACACACACACACACACACACACACACACACACACACACACACACAAGCAAGCATTTATTATACTCCAAATCCATTGTTCACATTCCCATATGGTGTCTGGGCTGGAACCAATGAGATTAACGCATCTCCTCAGAACTGCTTAGTCATGCTGTGTACGTGTGTGTGTACGTGTGTGTGTGAGAGAAAAAGAAAATGAGCGAAAGAGAGGGAGAGAGAACGAGCGAAAGAGAGGGAGAGAGAAAGAGAGGGAGAGAGAAAGAGAGGGAGAGAGAAAGAGAGGGAGAGAGAAAGAGAGAGAGAGAGGGAGAGAGAGAATGAGCGAAAGAGAGGGAGAGAGAGCGAATAAGAGAGAAATCGGGAAAGAATGAAAGAGAGAGAGAGAATTAGGGAGGCGATCTAGAGACCCAAGGGAAAGAGAGAATGAGGAAAAGAGAGAGAGTGAAAGAGAGCGAAAATGAGAGTGAAAGAGAGAACGAGTGAGGGAGAATAATGCTTCAATTTTCTTTCAGAAATTTGTTACAAATATATTGACTATAAAAACAGCCGTCATTAATCTGGAACAAAAATTAATTTAAGGACAAAATTGACTGCAAACTTTTATATGAAAAGATAAATTTGTGTGTATGTATGTGTATATATAGATATGTATGTGTGTGTGTGTGTGCGTGTGTGTGTGTGAGAGAGAGTTGTGTTGTATATAACGGTGTATCGTGTTATAAAGTTTTTGTGCGTTGTCACTTCACACCTCATTAAGGGCTGAACCTTCCTTTTCCTTTTTCCTGTCACTCTTCCCTTCCTCCCTCCTCTGTTCCTCGTCTCCTCACTTTCACTTAAAACACTCCTGAGCGTCTCATTTCCCTCAGCAGCTCCTAATCTTTACGGTCATCTTCCTGTTGGACTTTGTTCATGTGCATAAAAAAAAAAAAAAGTCATGGCTGAACTGAACTGAACTGAACTGAACACACTCACTCGCACAGTATTTCCGTAAGTCCTGCCTTCTGTCCTTATGCCATTTAGCATTGTTTATTATAACATTTATAGACTGTAGGGTCCAAGGTTCGTCTGTGTGAGGTGGAGTTTACGTTCTCCCCGGGCTTGGTGGGTTTCCTCCGGGTTCTCCAGTTTTCTCCTACAGTCCAAAGACATGCAGGTTAGACTAGTTGGCGTTCGTTCCCAAATTGCTCGTTTTGCTCGGTTTGGTAGAGCCAGGGTGTACCCCACCTGAATGAACGAACAACATCATATCTATTCCTACTTTAGATTCTCTCTTGCGCGCGCACACACACACACACACACACATTTTTTATAATTTCTTTCTTTTTTCTTCTTCTTTTTTTCAGTTTCATTTTAGTGTGAATTTAATTTAACTACCTTACACTGTATTTAAATCTTTCTGGGCACTGACAGTCATGTAAGTGTTTCAGTGCATGACGTACAGCAGGGAACCCCAAACTTCCCTTTCCCCAGCCACCTCAGCTAACTTTGACTGGGGAATCCCGAGGCGTTCCCAGGCCAGTGTGGAGATAAAGTCTCTCCATCTAGTCCTCGGTCTGCCCCGTGGTCTCCCTCCAGCTGGACGTGCTAAGAACATCTCCCTAGGGAGGCGTCCTGATGACATCCTTACTAGATGCCCGAACCACCTCAACTGACTCCTTTCCACGCAAAGGAGTAGCGTCTCTACTATGAGCTTCTCACGGATGACTGAGCTTCTCATAATATCTCAACGCTCATGACCATAGGTGAGGGTTGGAACGAAGATCAACCGGTAGATCGAGAGCTTTGCCTTTTGGCTCAACTTTCTTTTCATCACAACAATGCGGTAAAGCGACTGCAATACCGCCCTCGCTGTGTTCTCTGGCCAACCTCACGTTCCAATGTTCCATCACTCGTAAACATAACTCCTTCACTTGTGGTAACGACTCGCTCTCACTTTGGGCGTAAATGGATTGGATGGCCCAGAGAAATGACCCCCCTCACCCCACACTCCCTCAGGACCTCCCGCAGAAAATCCACAGGAACCCAATCATACGCCTTCTCCAAATCCACAAAACACATTTTTCACAAAGATTGGAAGATGTTATCTTAAATTCATATTAATATCATGGTGTATTCAAAATTAAAAGAATAGGGGGGAAAAAACATACATTTTATATATTTTCAAAAGAAATTGATGTTTCAAATTCTTGCATTTCAAAGGCGACTAAAATCTGCAGTTTTCTTTCTTGTAATCTGAACGCTATTCCTGAGATTTATCAAAGAAAGTGGGCGTGGCTAACCTGAGCCTAATAGCTCCTGTTAGCTCCACCCCGATATCGCCGGCCCCGCCCCACAGTTTTACTGCTTTTCACTCTTTATGATTCAGCACGTCTCCCCGTCAGAGAAATCGTTAAACATATTTCCTATGATATACAAGGGGCGTTCAAGTCAAACCGGGACCTTTGCGTCAAGGTCAAAGTGTTTTTCCTCAATAGGTTCTTTCATATTTTATTAAATTTTTTTGTGCCATAAGAAATTAGTTCACAAAAAAACAGGACTAGACTTGTGATTTCAAATTAAAAAATTTTGGTACATTAACCTTAAAATCTTTTTTTTTTCTCAGCCGTATGCCACAGAGCTGTTCATTACATCATTCATCTTCTATAGCGCTTATTCTGTGTACAGGGTCGCAGGAGGCCTGGAGCTTCTGGCACACACACACACACACACACACACACACACTACAGACAATTTGGAAATGCCAATTAGCGTAATCTACTGTACATGTCTTTAGACTGTGGCAGAAAACCCACCAGGGCGAACATGCCACTCAGACCCGAGGCGGGAATCGAACCCTCGACTCTAGAGGTGCGAGGTGACGGTGTTGAACACTAAGCCGCCACAGAGTTTATGTAAATAAATTAAATTGCACGATTTATTAAATCTAAAAGAAAAAATTGAGGAATATAATGCATTTTGTGTTTTTTTTTTTTTTTTTTTTTTTTTTTTTGTTATTCATTTTCAGTTTATTTACTTTGTCACGTTTTTTTTTTTTTTTTTAACCTGAACGTAATTCTATAGAGATGAACTTGATATAATTTTTAACCGTGAAGAAAAACGAGTCGCTCTTAACACATATTTATGTGAAAACTCTTCACATCTCAACAGCTTTTTTTTTTTTTATGATGTATATAAGATATCTTTTTTATGACTCCCTTGACTGATATACTGTGAATGAGCCGCGTTCCTTGAGCGCTCCCAGTAGCGTGTAAGTGATGCGATGAGGCGGTATTAAGAAGCTTTTATTTGTGTCAGTAAATTAAAAGGCTTCCTAACCCGTGGCTTTCAGCACCATACGTGTGTGTGTGTGTGTGTAATATAAAAGCCAAAAAAATTATATACAAACATTAGGAAAATGAAAAGTAGTATGATGTTCATTATATGAAAAAAAAAAATATGTATATATACTGTATATAAACGTATAGCAATAAGTTTAGTATTAAAGTATTTATACACGTTTTTCTTTTCCCGAAGTGTGTATATATATTTTTGGCTAAAATAAATAAAATCATACTATAAATAAAATCATTACGTCCGTGTGATAAGTTACAATAAACTGGTGTAACATACCGATGACTAAAGTCGATCCTGCATCCTGGGCATTAATCTACGACCAACATGAATAGTTTCCGCTCTTGTATATAATGTTGAACACACAAGGTCACGCAGCCGTTCCTGACTTCCTTTGAGTGCTGAGTGACAGAGTCGATGTCGGTTGATGGGTTTGATGTTCCAGGTGACGGTCATATCAGCGTGTTCCAGGTTCACTACACCGCCGGAACAAAAACCAGGGTTGACACATTTGAACAGCTGTCGACACACTTAACCTACTAAAGTATGTCACTCCTGCTCCTGTCAGTGAGACGAGACGTTTAAAATGTGCACGTTTAACCTATTTTAGCATGTAATGTATCGAAAGGGAAGACAAAAAAATGTGGGCAAGTTTTTACACTTCCTTACAAAAAAAAAAAAAAAAAGGCTTTGTTGCAGATTGTTGTGGTTGTGTTTTCTGATTCGATTGAGTGGTGGAAAAAAAAGGTTTGGTGTGATTATTGGCGTGTTATTGACTGAGAGCTCAGCGCCACCCTGTTAAAGTAATGAAACGATCCTCAAAGGAGCAGCTTGGCTAGGAATGAAATGTGCACACTCTCATAGAGCGGTGCAGCAGAAGAGCGTTCACTCGATTCTCAGGAGATTCGCGAATTTCGATGATGACACAACAACCAGGAGTTACAGACAGAACAACCGATCCTGTTCTCCGTATGAGTGGGAGGGATGGTATTGGTCTCTCTTTTGTCAATGAGTGTGTGAGCTCAAAGGATGGCTTCACATTAGCCATCGCAAACTCTACAGTACATAGTAGCTGTGCCATGAAGAAACAACCTAGTTCGAGTTACAAATTTCCATAGATACAAATATACCGCGTTCCTACGAACATTCGTAAATGAGGACAAATTGCGGAAGTAGCTCAGATGTATTGTACAAAAAATAGCCACTACAGGGTACCAGATACCAATATTTACAATTATATACAATATTTTTAGTAAGTGTCTAAAGTCCGGTATTGTGTGTATGTGTGTGTGTGGGGGGGGGGAATGCAGGAGAAAGTAGTCAGTTTGACCCGGTTTCAATAAATGAGTCCGGGAGCACGATGATAGAAAATGTCTGTCCTGTAAATCTGTCCCGAGGGTGAATAATCCTAATTTTTGGGAAAAATCCTCAACAACAGAGTTCACTGCAGTCCAATACAGTGGAAAACAGCTCTAAGACGAAATAGTGTCCAGGACTCCCCTCGCGATTTAAAGGCACAGCGACAACACCCTTTACATTTGACATTTTACTGTGAGATTAATTTTGGTAGGTGCTATTATGGTTTGTGGCCACACGATGGCAGTGTGTGGGGGGGTGGAGGGACGGATTTAGCCAAGTGGGTTTGGCAACCTTTACATAGTCTATTCGTGTCAAAGGTGTAAATTTTGTCAGTTTGTCAGACTTGAGAACAAATCCGACTTGTGCTCCCGGAATGGGACTCGTTCGTAAGTCAAGGACTACCTGTAGGTATAAACTTGACAAAGGAAAAAAGCAAGGTAAAAATATGTGGTTTCATATATAATAGCCCAAAAAGGGGCAAAACCAAAAGCATCATACTGAATTAGGGGGTGTTTTCTCCATGTTGTGTCGCCTGGCAGCTTTAAATTGCCCTTACTTGTGAACATTGCCTTGCGACGGTCATGAGGTCCAGTCCATGATGTCTGGGTCCATGCATCCAAGTCATGACCTTGTACTCTCGACTGGTTCCAGAATGGTCTCTAAATTAGTTTATTTATTACACTATTATTATTCCAAGTACCAAACGTGTAGTACTAGCTTTGTGGTCCTTGGTCATAATATCTCTGCTAATGTCATCTCAGAACATAATCATACCCTGGCTTATTAGCGATTAGCTCTTACACACTTCTGTCTGTGTCTTTCAGGCTTCAAGTGTCCTGTTTGCTCCAAGTCTGTGGCGTCCAATGAAATGGAGGTTCACTTCATCATGTGTCTCAGTAAGCCTCGTCTCTCCTACAACGGTAAGCCACGCCTCTCTATTCAACACATCACTGTAAAAACTTTTGAAATCCACATAGATAAGTTTGTGCGTAATTATCACTACTAGTTTGAAGAGAGAGAGAGAGAGAGAGAGAGAGCATTTCTTTCTTTGGCTCTTAGAATATTAACTATAGTATAAATCAAATAAACAAATATTAAATATAGTGTAAACTTACAGCTAAGTTTTCTAAATTGTAGAATATTTTATTAGAATCTTATTTTAATATTTTCTTTTTCATGCTCTATTTTTGTTTTTTATTATATTTTTTTATTTGAATACTGTTTTTTATATATATATATATATATATATATATATATATATATATATATATATATATCTATATATATATATATATATATATATATATATATATATATATATATATATAGAGAGAGAGAGAGAGAGAGAGAGAGAGAGAGAGAGAGAGAGAGAGAGAGAGAGAGAGAGAATTTTTTTTTTAAGGTCAAGGTGACATTATAAGAGCATTTCACTGCACATCGTACTGTGTATGACGGTGTACAGTATGTGACAAATAAAATGTAAATTTGGACAATTTAAACGAAACCTTTGCCACCCAAGTTAATTACACACACTTTTACTTTCTTTTGTTGCAAACTTCGGAGCCTTCATATTACCGGAGAAGCTGCTGCACTGAGTCTCTGATTCAATACAAGTTCAGCTTTTGATTTCACCAGAAAACTCTAAAGTTTAAACCAGGACACCTGAACGAGTATGAGTCAAAAATTACTTGCACTCTGGCTGTAGAATTTACTTTAATTACGACATGTACATCATTTTCAACCTAATCTCTTTGTTTTTCAATACATTGTTCATCTGGGAACAAGCGTTCGTATTACTTTATTTAAAAAAAATTTACGAGCTACGAGCCTTGATTGCACTGCTGTCTTCAGTTCTTCATCAGAAGTGACACTTCATCAGGGGTAGGTCAGTAGTTATGGCATTGGTCTACAGTCCGTAAGGTCCCAGGTTCAAACACCACCACCACCACCAAGTGTGGGTCACCTGTTGGACCCTTGATCAAGGCCCTTTACCCTCAACTGCTCAAATGTACCGTATAATGAGATGAAAAAAAAAATATCTGTAAGTCGCTGGATAAGGGAGTCAGCCAAATGCCGTAAATGTAAATGTCCTTGTAGGGCTGTTTTCAGGGGACCAACCAGGTATTGTACTGTATGTTGCCCCACATTAGAGTCGGATAAAAGTCACTTGTAATTATGAATTTCATGACGTGCAAATCTAATCTGGAAAAAAAACCAGCCTTTTCCACCTACTTCGTGATGCATTCTCAGAACGCAAACACACACATGAGCCCCGTCTCTGGCCGTTGTAATAAACACGCCACACGCTCACCGGATCACTGACGCTGATGAGATTCACTCCTCAGGGATCGAAATTTAACACAGATTGACGAAGCACTGCTCGATAGTGGCGAAGTAATTGGGTCGCAGCCATAAAAGTATCAAAGCTGAGTACCCAGCCCTGCTTCACCTCGTACAGTATATCCACCAGGAGAAGCACAAATTATTGGTACTAAATTGCATATTTACAGTACAGGGCCTCGAACACAACCGCAGGCTGATTTATCCATTGTGAGAAAACTGTGGGAGGTGGAAAAAATCCTCAAAACTCACACTCAGACAATCAGAACAATTCTGACATGAAAAAAAATTTGTGGCATTTGTGTTTTTTAACACCCACATGCAAAATATTCTCGAATAGCAGAATACACACAACACTCTTGCTTTTGAAAGCAATTCATTCTTCTAAAAATGAATGAATAAATAGAAAATGGGCGAATTAAAGATTTCCCCCTTTTTCAGTGAGACTGTTAATATCTATTACATCATATCTGTCTCTCTCTCTTAATCTTTTACTTTCTCTGGTTTTTGTGGCGAAATCTTGTAAAAACTATAAGTTAAACAAAACCCTATTATGGTTTAAAAACTCTGCTAAATCTTCCCCTCTCCTCTTGTGGTGATTTTGGTGCCAGTAATCCTTATTTGTGATTTACTGTACCTGCATACCGACACATTACATCACGCGCATGGTGGTTGAAGCAGACGCAAAGCCTGAGAGCACGCACGGCAAGAAACAGCTTCCACGTTGATGATGTTTGTGAATCTAGTTAATTTGTGTGATCTTTAGTTATGAATATCGGTCAGGGACTGGTAGTACTGGGCACTGCGGTCCTGACCACATCGAGAACCTCACCTAGTGTAGATGAGTGTGTGATGAAGCTGTTAGTCTCTCACACAGAGCACAAGCCAGTTAAAGTAAAAACTGAGAATCTGATTCACAACTTTAAAACTTTTTTTTTTTTTTTTAATCAAGATATTCATCTTATATCCATTTGAAAATGTTATTGGTTCGTGCGGTTCTGGTTCTGGCGGGTCTGATCAGGTTGGTTGATTTATTTAAGTTTTTTTTTCATGAAAAACAAATGCACAGAAAAAGAAAACGCAAAACCAAACTTCCCATTCCCCAAACACCAGACATGTATATAAGGATACTATCCCCATCAGATGCCCATAGAAAAGGTAATAAAAATAGCATAAATAATATTCCCCTCAGCCTTTCTTTACAATATCGTTAACAAAAGTTAAGAAAGGTTGCCAGATATC
This sequence comes from Channallabes apus, assembly GCA_030522415.1. NCBI lineage: Eukaryota > Metazoa > Chordata > Actinopteri > Siluriformes > Clariidae > Channallabes > Channallabes apus. The sequence goes on from CM060113.1 coordinate 35,632,005, forward strand.
ATAAAATGTGCAAGTAGACCCTCTAACTAGGGCTGCACGATATATCGAAAAAATATCGATATCGCGATAATGGCATGCGCGATAACCATATCGCAAGGAGTTGCGATAAATACTTTATTTGCCAAGCATTTGTGTGTCCAAATTTGACCAATCAGATGGGCCCTTACTATGTTTATACCCGCTTATATCTTTATAATTTATATCTTTATACTTCATTCTGTCGCGAACTAACCCCGGATGATCAGAAGATTTAGCGATTAGCCGTTAGCCGCGATTAGCCGTTAGCCCTTTATAGACGGTAAACCCAAAAGTAGGCAGGATAACCACGTGAATTAGTTTAAGGACTCTCACAGAAGGGGAGCAAGGG
>CM060113.1:35639871-35727371 GCA_030522415.1 Channallabes apus
CATCTTAATATTTTAACTAGGGATGTAACGGTATTGTAAATACCGTCGTACCGCAATAACACTTTATTTCGATAATACCGTGGTCGCATGACGGTAAAATGATAGGTCTTCTGAGAAAAGTTTGCTCAGGCGAATGGAGCGAACGGGAGGTAGCGGGAACTATAATTCCCATCAGCCCAGGCGCGGCCATCATCCTTTGCAGTCTGTTGTCGCTACAGATCCAGTAATGCGCACATCCGATTTAAAACCCGCTTACTCCGTAATGATTAATTACACTTTCCATCTCTTTTCCTCGAGTCATTTCGGTTTCTCTCTGAAAAGAAACGGGAAAGGAAAAAAAAAATCCTGTCTCTGTCTGAACGTATGAGCCGAGTGTCTCAAATACTCATTCAGCACATGGACCAGCTGCAATAAGTAGGCTGCTATATTTATTTTTTCTGAGTTTTCAAGAATACCAAATTGAAACTTTTTTTTTTTTTTAACATGGTTTAATAATTTTTTGTTATTAAAATAAAAAAATTTAAGTTTCTGTTTCAAGGTTTACAGATAGATGGCTAATTTGTATGCCATTGATATGTTCAGTGTTCGTGTATACTGTTTAATAAACACTTCTGGCACTTTTTTCGAGTCTCGTCATTAGTTTTGTTTTTCCTGTAAATGATTCAATAAATACCGTACCGTGCCATTCATACCGAGGTATTACCGTACCGTCAAGTTTTGATACCGTTACATCCCTAATTTTAACTATTAGTTATTTAACTATTACTATTACGTTTCCTTCAAAATGATATTAAAAAACAATAAAACTTAATTAAATGTGGGCTGAGAAAACTGTCCTCACAACTTTAACAATCTGATCTACAGTATGCTGGAGAAACTCGCAGGTGAGAAGACACACTACGCTTTGTGTAGTTAACATCAAAGATTAAAAAAAAAAAAAAAACTTTAAAACAAACATTATAACGTTCTCCACCGAAGACTCTATCAATAGCATTGCCTCCAACAATGGGAAAGGTCTGTCAGGTTCCTCTTGTCTCATTCCCAAGGCACAAAACATGGAACAGTGCTCCAGACATCTCCATATTTTCTCATAAAATACAGTATGTATAGCAGACTATTGGCACAGAATATAAAAACATGAACTCCCCACGGCTCCATATCAACGTGCGACTTGGTGGAAAAGCGAATGAACATGGAAATGAGCTTGCTCCTACCACAACTACAACATTTAAAATTTAGGTAAAAATTCATTATATCTTACCATATAATACTACCAGCTTTAAGTGGCGTGACCCTCGCTTCACAAGTGAAGAATCCAGAAAGGTCGTCATACCGTGTCTCAATTCCAAGAACGCAAAGAACATACTTGACTTGGAAGTGCACACTCGAGGGTTTGAGGACGCCGGGTACATTACAAATGGAACGCAGCGTACAGGATGCGTCACACAGCCGCAATATATTATACCATAACCGTATTATACCAAATATTGTCTTTTAGAAATGCACAAAATGAAATAAATCCGCTGTTTTAACCACTGCAGAAACATCACAGCCAGCCAGCGGTAGTTTTCAGAAGTCCTCGCCGAGGTGAGGCCGCGTTGGGCGGCTACATGAGCGCAGGGCACCTGCATTGCCGAAATGTCATCTCCGAATCTCCGAAATCATTGGGGCAATTTTTTAAAAGGTGCTATCTTTAATAACCGACTGATGTTTGGAGCTGTACACACATACATTCTCGCTTAAACGACTCTTAAAACTAGACTTTGTGACACAATAACAGTAATATTTCAAACATTTTGCATTTGGCTGCCGTTTGGAGAAACCAGAGAATAAAGAATAAACCAGTTGTTGGGTCAAAATAACCCGACCAGGTGTTCATTTGTAAATGACCCACTACATCTCATTTGACCCAACATGGAGCGTAAACAACCCAACAATGTGTTTACAAAAACAACCCATCATTTTTTAGTGTGGGACCTTCTGATCAATAGTCTGACGCCTTAATCACAGCTGTCACTAATTTCCAACTTCGTAAAGTCAGTAGTGAAGCATTACAGATTTATTGTATGTAACAGATAAGTAAAGTTGGCGTGTACATTGAAGATATTGGTGGGGGAAAAAATTGTGGTGACGTAAGATGAGTAATAAAACACAAGATGATTTTTGGACTTTTTGTCTGTTTGTGCATACATCATGTAAAAACTTCTGAACTCATTTTAATGGTTTTTCATTGGTGTATTTGGCCGAGCTTGAGGTAACATAGAGGCTTTGATTCATCGTAATCAACCCACAGGAAGAGAAGATGTGCTACTGTACTTTGAAATTTAAATGGAAAACGTCTTGTATCATATTTTTTTCAATACTGATTTATTGTATGAGTGTGCAATTGGAATCTACTTAATAAACGTGATCTCGCATTCCGTTCACTTCACGGTAACACCTAAAAATTTTAGTTCGTTCCGAATTCAACAGATAGTGCTGTACATTTATTTTATTTTTTTTTCAAAACGTGCATATGAGTGTGAAGTCGCGGGAACATCTAGTGCGATATACGCTTAGTCTAAACTGTAATGTCTAACTGTAAATGGTTACACATTTAGTTTATGAATGAAAATGATTCCTTATGCTACACGTCATTCAGTACATTCAGGTCGTCAGCTGACTTAATTTTATTGCCACATGATATTGCTGAGTTCTAGACCTGACCAACTGACGTAACACCAGATCATAACCCCGCCTCCTCATGAGGCTTGAACAGTGACGACTATACAGTACATCATGGGTGCCTCGATCTGTGAGCTTCCCATCTTACCCTGACGCACACTTCACTCTGGAATAGGGTCCGTCTGGACCCATCAGGTCACATGACCTTTTCCCATTGCTCCAAAGTCGAGCAGTATCTTTATGACCATTTGTTCCAATCTTGTGAGTTTTTCTCTTATTTTCACTTTCCTTCTCTGTCCTTCCAGGTTTTAATCTCGCTCTCTCTCTCTCTCTCTCTCTCTCTCTCTCTCTCTCTCTCTGATAATCTGTTACAGTTCTTAACCTGATTCCAGAAATCTAAAATCTCCTCAGTTGTTTTCTTTGCTTGATGCAGAGCAATAATTCGATCCTTCTTTAACAGTGACACGGTTTTTTCCCACCAGGAAGCGTATGAGGGTTGTTTATTTAGACACTTTTATTGCTCTCCATGTGTCTCTGTCTCTCATGAACAACATATCTGTTTCTCTTCTAGTCTCTTTCGGTCTCTTTAACTTGAGGTTTCTCCTCTGTCTCTTTTTATCTGTCTGTTTGTCCTCACTTAGTCTCTCCCTATCCATCTCTCACCATTCTCACTATCTGTGTGCCAGTTACGCGATTTCTCCTCCTCTCTCTCTCTCTCTCTCTCTCTCTCTCTCTGTCTCTCTCTCTCTCTGATAGCTAAATGTAAGGAATGTTTTTGAGAGATACAGTGCACTGGTCAGCCTGCGTACACACACACACACACACACACACACACACACACACACACACACAGGGCTCGGTTTTTGTGTGGGAATCGGTTTGTGTTCGGGGGGATGTTTGTCGTTTGCTCAGGTGAATTGTAGTTGTTGTCTTTCAAACAGTGTGTATCTCTCCCGCTGTCCATCTGCCTCCTGCCTCGCCTCGCCTCACCTGTACAGCTCTCACTAAAGCCTTTTGTTTATTGGACATTAGTGACTACAACAGAATTTCGGGTTTAGGAAGGCTGAGCTGCCGGAGGAAACCGGGCCACTTTAAAACACTGTGATTGGACCAGGAGTGTCACATGACCCACTGTCACTTTTTTTTGACCGTACAGTTTGTTGTCTTTATTGACTCGTGTACAGTAATACACACACACACTGTGTGTGTGTGTGTGTGTGTGTGTGTGTGTGTTCTCAGGTCTCTGCCCCCTGTCAGCCTGGAGTTCTCATCTTTCTCTCTCTCTCTCTCTCTCTCTCTCTCTCTCTCTCTCTTTACAACAATCCAAGACTCTCCTTCAACCCAGCAGTTGTTCTCCCACATTCACTTTAAATCTCTGTCTCTCTCTGTCTCTGTTTCTCCCTCTCTCTCACTCTCTCCGTTTCTCTCTCTCACAGTTTGTCTCTCTCTCGCTCTCTCTGTCTCAGTTTCTCCCTCTCTCTCACTCTGCCCCAGTCTCTGTCTCTCTCTCTGTCTCAGTCTCTCCTTCTTCCTCTCTCAATCTCTGTCTCTTCTTGTTTTTCTCTCTCTGTCTCTGTCTTTTAGGATTTTTTTTTTTTAACATTATAAAAATATGATGATTGATTTTAATCAGTCGCTGGAAATGGCACAAGAAATTAACCGCTCATCGACTGATGATTCACATCAATACAAGTAGTTAGAATTTTTATTTATTCATTACTTAATTATTTTAATGTATTCATTTCTTTAGCAAAAAGCTGTTTGTAGGTTTTCTAGGAATGTGTGATTTTCGATCAGGATCATTAAGTGTCTGTCTGTCTGTTTGTCTTAGAATCTACGTTGTCTACAGTATATGTCTGTCTGTCTGTCCATCTATGAATGAAACTAGCGAGACCCCAATAAAGGGCGACGTTCCTCCGTATTCCGATAACTGTGTTGTACTTTTCTGATCCGCAACCACATGGATGTTGTACCCTGAACCTGGCAACCCTGATCCCAGAATATACAGTATACAGGATAAGTCGAGTAACAGGATACACACACACACACACACACACACACACACACACACACACACACACAGACAGACAGACAGTTTGTGTTTACTGCCAAAGTGAAGGCGTATTTCTAGTGTAGAGACTGACGGGGCCTGCGGTAGTACAGTGTTCTGGTCCACTGCTCGGCTGCTCGGCTGCTCGACGTCTGAAGGAGGTCTAGTGTAAGTGTAGTCTGATGAGACGCCCCGTGTCGTCACGTCAGGCCTGAGGAGCGGTCTGTTCTTTCGGGGAAGTGTCGTCGTGTGTGTGTGTGTGTGTGTGTGTGTGTGTGTGTGTGAGGCGTAGTCAGTGTTCTCACTCCTTCCAGGAAAAGCTTTTCTGAAATGTGAAAAACACTTGAGGTACAGTACAGATCACACACACCTCACGGTTTTAATGAGGACCGGGAGATTTCTATTGTGTTTTACTCCATCCGTCCGTCCGTCTGTCTGTCTCTGTCTTAATCCTTTACCTTCAGAACTCTCTCTCTCTGTCGCTCTTTCTGTTTCACTCCCTCTCTCTCTCTCTCTCTCTCTCACACACACACATACACACTCTTTCTCTGTCTTCGTCTCAACTTCTACAGTTCCCCCTTTGTATCTTCTTCCTTGTCTTTCTTGTGTGTGTGTGTGTGTGTGTGTGTGTGTGTGTGTGTGTGTGTGTGTGTGTGTGTGTGTGTGTAACATTTTTGAAAGCTGTGCTGATGGCATTTACTGTTAGCTAGTGACTTAACCTCCCAATATAGAATTCCTCTAGGTTGCATTAGCTATTAGTCTAATTCAGACCTGGTCCATCAATACTTAAACACACACACACACACACACACACACACACACACACAAAGCCACACAGGTGTTTCCAAGGGAAGTGGTGAGTCCCTCCACAGAGAACGTCTGGTATGCGGTATGGGTCGTTGCTCTTGTACGTTTCCTGGCTTTGCAAAAACATGTTTACCAGTAGTGATAGAGACAGCATCTATGTGTGTGAGTGTGTGAGTGAAAGTGTAGGTGTGTGTTGAAGCACCCGTCCTCGGTTATCAGCTCAAAGCAAAAGAACTGCAGGTTTCAACACGCGTCTGAGGGCAGGAACTCCTCGAGCTCTTCACCACAGAGGCGCAGGAGTGTTCTCAACACCGCCCCCTGCTGTTAGCACAGCTGCATTTCAGTCCCTAACAGGGATCGTGATGAAATGAACTGATTAGGACGTGTGTAATGAAAGGGCTAGAGGGTGATGCGGTGACCTTTTGCTGACCATTTCCCCAGCGCACGCTGATCCGCGCGCAGTTCCAGTCGGAAACGGGCCTCGGGGTTTCGGACATGCGACATCGATCCGATGCGGCCTTTCGCAGGGACGTTCGCGACTCTTTATCACACGCTGCAGGAGTTTATTCAGTGGCCTCCGTCTGATGGGAAACGACACGGCGAAGAAAAGGATAGACATGTAAATATACTGATGAGGGTACAGAATAAGCGCTCACTTATCCTCCTGTGTGTGTGTGTGTGTGTGTGTGTGTGTGTGTAGATGACGTGCTGGCAAGAGACGCAGGCGAGTGTGTAATCTGTCTGGAGGAGCTGCAGCAGGGAGACACCATCGCCAGACTGCCGTGCCTCTGCATCTATCACAAAAGGTAAAAACACACACACACGCGTGAAACCACTCGAACCCCAGATCACTTTACCTGTTCATCCTTTTTCGGGCTGGGCCTAAGGTGCGTCCCGATCGGCCTGAAGTAACATGCGAAGTTACACTTCAGTGCAATTCCAAACCGCAGGGAGCGAAACGGCTCACTTCAAAGGGAACTAAGGACGGTGTAGGGAACAAGTGGACTACAAGTCTTCACTTCACCGGAAAAGGGAAACGAAAAACGTCCCATTGTGTCTCGCTCGAGCGTGAACAAAATGGAGCTCGAAAAAAGAATCATTATTATCGTGGACAAAATTATATTAATAGGACTCAATAATTCAATATGTTTATTTAATTAAGGAATATGTAGAATTATATAGGCTAGAAATCTGAAAAATTATAACATCTTTCATCATTTATTATTATTATTATTATTATTATTATTATTATTAATCAGTAATGTATTTACAAATTATACATGTACCAATAGTATATGTGTAATATTAATAAATATTCTATATTTAATGTCCGCGGTGTGAAATTTTCTTAGCAGCAGCGACAGGTATCCCAGGTGCTTATGTTACCATGGCAACGCACGGAGTAAATGACGTCACATTATATATATATATATATATAAGAAAACGCAGCACATGGAAACGAGTCCGAAAGATCTAATGATACAAATCCAGCTAATGTGTGTAGTATCGCAGTAACACATTAACACACAAGTGTCCATTTCATTTTCACATTCCGACTTAAAAGCACGACTCGGGAATGCATGCAGTAATTACACCACACTCGCTCTGACAATAGCAGGTACTGTAGCAGTAGGTCGCTAAGCTAAACACACTTAAATCTAAAAGCCTAAAGCTAAACGTCTAAAGCGTGAAGTCAGACAAACACTAGGAGAGTCAGGAGACGTGCCGGGTTTAAAAAAAAAAATATATATATATATATATTAAAACAAACAAAAAAAAGGCAAAAAAATATGGTCATGTTTCTGCAAAAGAACTGCTGACATGTAAAGCTGGTTTGTAGTGAACCAAAATAACCAACTACTGTAATTGGTGTTAATAATTAATTATTGTAGGAAATTTGTTGTGTTTTATATTTATGTATACTTTGAACTTTTGATATATTGTTTGTTTATTTATTTGAATTAAAAGCCTTCCTTTAATGTTATGCACCTTTTTTTTTATGGCTCTTTTTAAAAAATATTATTTCTTTTTTTATTTATGTATTGGTTCAGCCATTGTTTAGCTGCTGGTACCATTTTAAAAGTTTTACTTTGACACCAGTATTGTGTGAAAAACTAAAAATAATAATAATAAAGAAACATTTTAAATGATGCTCAACTCCAGGTCAAGTGTCCTCAGAAACGATCCCTGGGCCCTAATGTGAAATCGTCCTCAGTTACCAAACGATCTAGCTATATTTACCTCTCAGGTACAATTCCTGACTGTAGCGCCGTGTCGCTCCTCCTCCCCCTCGGTCAGTAGAAAGTATTTCTGGAACATTCTTTGTAAGAACCGTATCGCCAAGTGCTTCAGTCGCTCCATAGTTCAGGACTGAAGTTTCCGACAGTCTAGCTGAGCCTCCAAGAACGAACTGCACTCCATTTTAACTTAAACACATCTCCTGTTATACTGAACTTCCAGTCTCACACAGTATGACTTTAGATCAATCCCTGCTATCCATCATCACTCGAATGAGGATGCGGTTCCCTGTCGAGTCCGGTTCCTCTCAAGGTTTCTTCCTATTACCATCTCAGGGAGTTTTTCCTTGCCACCGTCGTCCTCGGCTTGCTCACCAGGGACTATCTGACCATTTTGATTCATACACGTTCACATCTCATACAAACAATTAAAAATAAATTGAAATTGAGTTTGCAAAACCCATCAAGCACCATGATGATGAAACTGTCTCTCATGAAGACCTTCCCAGGAAAACAAGACCAAAACTGACCTCTGCTTTAGAGGAGACATTCGTTTAGAGTCACCAGCCTCAGAAATCACCAATTAACAAACAGCGCCTCAGATTAGAGGCGTTATGAAGAGTTACAGAGAATAAGTAGCAGATATACATCTCGATATTAACTGTTCACAGAAGATTATTGTGTATTTTAGACGCCTTCAGTATTGTTGTACAGTGTAGAAAGAAATCAGGAACGATCATGGAGTTAGAAGGTGTTTCCAGACTTTTGACTGTTATCAAGAGAGTCCTAAGAACATGTGAAACATGATGTAAATTCAGACCTGATTATCCTCTAGTGTGTATCTCTGATGACAATATAAACATATTGTTCAGGAACAGACTGAAAGAGAGGGAAAAAATTAACCCTTTTTTTCCCTCCACAGTTACCTTCTTTCTGATGATTTTTTCTTTTAGTTGTTGCTGTTGTTAAAAAAAAAAAAAAGAAAAAAATGACTACTGAGGATGGTTTCGTGTTTTAAAATGCAGTAGGTGTTTAATTCCAGTATTATAAACGTGTGTGTGTGTGTGTGTGTGTGTGTGTGTGTAGCTGTATAGACACGTGGTTTGAGATCAACCGCTCCTGCCCTGAGCATCCTTCTGACTGACCTCCATTCCCTCATACTACTGCTGAGAAAGGTGTGATCTCTCTCTTCCTCTCATTGATCAGAAACGCTCGTAGGTTATAGAAAACTGATGGGTGTCTAAAAACAATCTCTCTCTCTCTCTCTCTCTCTCTCTCTCTCTCTCTCAGGGCACTTTATGGACCTCCACCTGGCTATCCGGACACTGATGTAACCAAATAAAACAATCAGTCCTATTTATTCGATCAGAACGGATCAAACCCGCATCGATGTCGACGCGAAAAACCAAATAGAAGAGCAGAAACACACCCTCGGGTGTTACTTTCACACGTATCCCACAACACCCCCCCCCCCCCCCCCCCCTTGCCTGCTATATACTAGCTAGCGTCCGTGCTACCCGCTAACTGCCCCTCATTTTAGCGACCGGCGCTGGACCTTTGTCCCCCCTGCCTCCCCGCGTTCCTCTGACGAACCCGTCCGACAGGAAGACGGACAAAGGGCTCACGGCTGGAGGAGGGGGCGGGGTCACACAGAGCCATTTGGACGGCTATGCCAATATGTGGAATATGCTGATTTAGATGGGTGTCGCTTGTGCTTCGTGTTGTCCTTATTTGGAAATGGGGGCGGGGTTAGGTGTAGAGGCATACCGGGATTACGGGCTTGGAAATCGTGTGGGGGGGGGGGGGGGGTGTTCTGTGCGCCAAAGCAAGGTGTGTGTGTGTGTGTGTGTGGTTTACATTTTGCTGTTAGGAATGTTTCAGTCTGATGTGTGTGTGTGTGTGTGTGTGTGTGGGGGGGATGCGGGTGCAAGGGGGGTGTTTGCTTTGGGAATTGAAATTTCCCTTACTGAGTCACACAGGCCCGTTTAATGATTTTTCATTTACAATGTCACTCCAATTCCTCCAACTGTGTGTGTGTGTGTGAGAATGATTGTATACATCTGGAAAGCTGCTTAACGTCTGGATGTGAAACCACAGACAGACTGGTGTGAAACTGTTGCGAGATACGATCTTCCTCTCCTTTTTTTTCCTTTCTTCTTCCTTTTTTTTTTTCTTTTGTTACAATCCTGTGAGAAAACTCACACAAAAAAAAAAACTCTTGACTCTCCTGGATGCCTCTGCTGTATAAAGAACATCCTCTGATAGAAAATGTGAGAATTGTAAGAAAACTAAAATATATTCTACATCTGCAAGGAAAATACGATGGACAGAAACAGCCTGAAAAAGGACTGATGGGTAAGGGGCGGGGCTTTGCAAACCGACCAATAACGTGGCGGTCCGTCCCGATCCCGCTGGTGCGACGAGGTCGCTTGTACTTCATGTTATCTTCTTTGGGAAACGGAGGTTGTGGGACGGAGACGGGGAAAGTAGGAAAGGCGCACTTGGTGACGACAGCGTGTCGCTGAGGGACGATTCAGTTTCCTGCTTTCCTTCATTTCATGTTTTTATTTTTTATTTTTTGGTTAATACATTTCTGGAGATGTGAATGGACGCCTGTTTTTAGGATGTAAAGAAACTTAACTGTCTGACTTTGATGTGCAGTCTGTGGGCTGAGTAATACTGATGATATATATAATTAAAAAAGTCAAAACAATGTGTGTGTGTGTGTGTGTCTCTCTCTCTGTGACAATATTACTGTAAGTCCGGTCTGGTTTTCACACTGAAGCAGGAAATTGTAGACAATCGAAAGGAAGACATTTTACGTATTTAACAACCCGCTCACATCAAAGTGTGTATGTGGTGGTGGGGGAGGGGTAATTAATTAATAAAATTAATTAAATTGCTTGAAAATGTGATTAGTGGTGATGATTAAACATGAGAAGATTCAGAAACTGTGATTTTCCCAAATGAGTTTTTCTTTTTTTTTTTACATTTTCCCAAAGGGGCTCTAAGATTTCTTTAACTCGGAGGTCCTATAAAGTGCGATCATAATGCTCCAGCTGAAATATGGAGCAGATAATAAATACATCACCTTAGACTCCTAAATTAATTTCTGATGTGCCACGCCCTAACTGAGAACAGCAGACCTGGGGGAGGGGCATCATGTAGTATGAGGTCACATTAGGGGAAAAATCTAATGAATAAATATTTTTATTTAAAAGAGAGAGATTTTGTTTTTGTTTACACACACACACACACACACAGATACAGACTTGTCTAGTAAATGTCTAAAAATGACTGAAAGGTAAATTTTGCATAACAGGTTCTCTATGATATTTCCTGTGTTGCCATGTGGTGAAAAAATAACCGCTATACTAAAAACTAAGAAAGAGAATGAGGTGAATGCAAAGCACAGACAAAAGAGAAGTTGTACACGAGATTAAACATAATGCTGACATACAACAGAACAGCCTTCACCTCATTATCCAGAGATTATAAGTTTGAATCCCTATGATTCCTCTATAATCCTAGACTATAAAGTATTGACACACTGGCAGGCAGTGCACCTGTGTGGTAGAGGGGAATTAATTGCGAAGTTTGTTTCGAATTGTGACAAAATCTGATTTTTAGAAAATATTTAGAAAATGTGATATTGTATCAGGTAACCCCTGGTGATTCCCGTCTCTATAACCAAGCTTTATTTATTGAAAAATTTATTATATTTTCAGAATATAATTAAAATTCTAAACGTATTTCCCATGCATATCAGCGATATGATCTAGCTCAGTGGTTAAGGTGTTGACCTTCTAATCAGGTCCCAGGTTCAAACCCCAGCACTACAAACTGCCACTGTTGGTGCCCTTGAGCAACCCTCAAATTTTCATATAATGAGGTGAAATGTGAGTCGCTCTGGATAAGGCCGTCTGATGAGAATGAAATAAATTAAAAGTTAAACCAATACTGTTCTGGGGGGGAAAAGATTTTAATCAAAAATGTGCAGTTCCATAAATGTCCACTAGGAGAATCAATCCCCATAGACCCTTATGTTAAAATGCGAAACGTTACAACAGAAATAAATCTTGGTAGATTTCCCATTCCTGACGACTGTACAATAACTCATCAGTTTAATTTACATGAAGCTATAAAATGATGCATAATTAGGGGTGTGACTGATCTGCGATGCAGGTGTCAAACCGCTAGCTAGCTGCTATGCATGACTTAAGTTAAACTACAACATTTCCAGTTTGCTGGTTAGCTTATCAAATTCAAATTCAAATTTTATTCGTCACATACACAGTCATACACAGTACGATATGCAGTGAAATGCTTACACGACCGCCAGTGACCTTAAAAAGAGAATTATATACTAGATACTAGAATAAAAATATATACTATATATATATACTAGAATAAAAATAGAAATAGAAAAAAAAAATTGAAAAAAAATAAAAATAGAAATAAAAAATAAAAGTATACTGTACATAAAATGGAAATAAAAATAGAGATATACTGTACAATAGAGATTTTCTTTTAAAATTGAAATTTGGTGGAGGATGTATGGTGTGCAAGTAATTTGCATGGAAACATGTGTTAAGGTGCCTTATTAAAGTGACTTGTGCAGGGGTCCAGAATGTAAACATAAACATAAATATGAGTTCCAATGTCAGGGTAGATGTGCATGAAAGTGTCCATAGTGTCCGTTGACGTTAACAGGTTGTATTAGTTCTGTGTTTGTGGTGTGAATGTGGTATGGTTGAGAGACCTTATTGCCTGCGGGAAGAAGCTCCTCCTCAGTCTCTCTGTGTTGGCCTTCAGGGAGCGGAAGCGCTTTCCTGACCGCAACAGAGAGAACAGTCCATTGTTGGGATGGCTGAGGTCCTTCACAATCTTCCTGGCCTTGGTCCAGCACCGCTTGGTGTAGATTGAGTGCAGGTCAGGGAGCTTGGTGCGGATGATGCGCTCAGCTGAACGCACCACCCTCTGTAGAGCTCGTCTGTCCTGCATGGTGCTGTTTCCAAACCAAGTCGAGATGTTTCCCGACAGGATGCTCTCTATGGTGCAGGAGTAGAAATTCCGGAGCACCTTGGAGGGCAGTCTGAAGTCTCTCAAATGTCTGAGGTGGTACAGACGCTGCCGGGCCTTTTTCACCACGGTGTTGATGTGACAGGACCATGACAGGTCCTGCGTGATGTGAACACCGAGGTATCTGAAGCTGTTCACTCTCTCCACTGGGCTCCTGTTGATGACGGGGGTCTGGTAGTTCCTCTCCTGCTTTGTACAAAAGTCCACTATCAGCTCCTTTGTCTTACTGACGTTCAGGAGGAGATTGTTCCTCTGGCACCAGTTCTCCAGATTCCCAATCTCCTCCAGGTAGGCCGACTCATTGTTGTTCGTGATCAGGCCCACCACGACAGTGTCGTCAGCAAACTTGATGACGGCGGTGGAGTTGGTTGTGGCCACGCAGTCATAGGTGTATAAAGAGTACAGCAGGGGGCTCAGAACACAACCCTGGGGCGCTCCAGTGCTGAGTGTGAGGGAGGCTGAGACATGACCGCCCATCTTTACTGCCTGTGGTCTGCCAGTTAGGAAGTTGGAGATCCACTGACACATGGGTGAGCTAAGTCCCAGGTGCTCCAGCTTGGTGGTGAGTGTGGAGGGAATTATGGTATTAAATGCAGAGCTGTAGTCGATGAAGAGCATTTTCACATAATTTCCCCTCTTAGTGTCCAGGTGGGTGAGAGATGTGTGGAGGAGATATGAGATTGCATCGTCTGTGGAACGGTTCGGACGATAAGCGAACTGTAGTGGGTCGAGTGTGTCCGGTAGTGAAGAGATGATGAAGTCTCTGACCAGGCGTTCAAAGCACTTCATCACTACTGAGGTGAGGGCTACAGGGCGATAGTCATTGAGGGAAGCAGGATGTGGTTTCTTTGGAACAGGAACAATGATGGACTCTTTGAAGCATGTGGGGATCACCAACTGAGATAAGGAGATGTTGAATATCTCAGTGAACACAGGTGCTAGCTGGTCTGCGCAGGATCTGAGGATACGGCCTGAGATGCCGTCTGGTCCTGCTGCTTTCCTGGTGTTCACTCTCTTGAAGGCTCTCCTCACGTCGTGCTCGGAGATGATGAGCGCGTTCCCGGTGCTGGCAGTGTCTTCCTGTCTACAGCCGTTAGCGCCGCTAGCATTAGCGCCGTTAGCATTAGCATCGCTAGCGACTTTAGCTGCAGCCTCGAAGCGAGCGTAAAATGTGTTCAGCTCGTCTGCCAGAGTCGCGTCCGCGTTCGTCATACCGGATGTTGGTGCTTTATAATCCGTTATTGTTCTCAGTCCCTGCCACAGGCTCCTAGAGTCACTCTGTTGAAGCTGTGACTCTAGTTTTCTCCCGTAGCGCTGCTTCGCCTCTTTCACCGCCTTCCGGACGTTGTATGACGCAGCCTTGTACGGTTCCATGTCCCCCGACGCAAGTCCCGTGTTGTAGGCAGCGGTGCGAGATCTCAGAGCGTCGCGGATGGTTTTATCCACCCACTGCTTCTGGTTGGGAAACGTTCTGATAGTCTTTTTCTCTACCGTATCGTCAAAGTGCATAAATTAACATTAGCCACCTACGCATTTTAGCAAAGCTAATGCTAAGTTTGCTAGCTTGTGATAGCTGAGGTAAGCAGGCGTTTGTATGGATTAACCGGGGTTCAGGCAGAGTCAGCTCCTGCTAAGATGACGCGACCGGAGCTCCCGCAGTTGGGCTTCAAAGGCGTTTTCCAGAAAACCTATAGGGGACGTCGTGGAGGGTCCGTCCTGTCACAGGTTCGTCCTGTTCTTTTTACACAGTCTGTTTATTAGAGATGGGAATCACCATAATATTGCGAAACCTACAGTAGGTGCTGATTCCATTTGTTTTGCGATACTGTTAGTATCATGATTTCATAAATATCCTGATTGTTTACAAAACAAACGTGGCAAATAATTTGCTCATACTATCATGGGATGATGATGTGCTGCCTGCTAATGTGTAAATAATTTACAAAGCGCCACCTGTAGGATTATTAGAGTATATACTGTATGCCCTATAACTACAACATTTTACCACTTCAAATGCAAACATCTAAATTCTAATTTATTTGAAAAATTGCCACCTCAGCCAGGATGTACTCCGCCTCGTACCTCCTGGGATAGGCTCCAGTACCCCCCAACCCCACCCCGCCCAAATCTTTAATTCCAAGCAGTCTACCACATGAAGCTGTCGTGGCAAATTTGTTGTGAACTATGTAAATTTTCCAAACAAAATCAATAACTACTCAAGTACTGAAATAGCAAAAGAGTTTATTGCAACCAAAAGTAAATGGACGGCACTGGACTAGCCAGACAAAAGACGAACAGATAAAAACTGCGAGATTTCTCTCCTTTCCTCTCCCACTTCCCTAATTTTACATGGTTTATATACCTTCACTTAACAATTACATAATTGTTTGCTCCTTCTTAAGTCAAGAAACCTTTTTAATATTCATGAGATGTGAGCTAATTCTGCTCAGGTCAGATTGATGTGGCACCTCCCAATTGCATAATTTTTCTTCTCATCTCATATTTATTCATGTCTGGGCAGGCCTAAGATGTTAGACGGTCTTACGTTCTCCTTTTTTGGAGAAAGTTTGGTTTATTCCTTTTTTTTCTTGACCAGACCATTGACCACCGTTGGTGACTTGGGTTTTTGTGGAAGCCGCAATTTTTCAAAATCTTCCTCATCAAGATGTGTAAGTGTTATATTTTGGTTGTTCTTATCATAGTTAATTTTATCTAATTTGTCTTTAACTGTCCATTATGTATTTACTTGTATAGAGATTATTTATCTATTAGTACTTTAATATATTCTGGTTATTCATTTTGATTATACATTAAACCTATTCCTATAACTAAATGATTATTTTAATGATTTTGAACTTATATATCAACTAGTATACTTTTTTGTTTAATTTACTTAATTATTATAGGATAGATATTAAGATTAAAGATTAATTAAATCAGCTTAAATCAGTTCATTGATTAGGTTTGTTAATATTTATTTTTCATTTACCTGCTGCTATTCCTATACTATGGTTAGTTTAAGACAATCACATTAATCTGATTATTGGTATGATTATTTATATTGCTAGTTCTTAGATCCTATACTACTAAAATCAATAATGTAAATAATGTAATGTTTCTTTTAATATGTGCAGGGTGCATTTTTTTCCCGCAGATTTACTAAACCCATGTTTACTAAATCCTCTCTAATTTTGTTTAATTCTAGCTCGCAGGCAGCGCTCTTCTCGCTCATCCTCTCATCTGAGATTCCTTCTGGGAGCAGGTGGTTACACCTTCCCTTACTCAAACCGAACCGCCACAATTTGCATCTGGTTAGAACTCTGAGGGGCCTACCTCTGAGGATGATATTGCTGAAAATTACTGATTAATTAGATTTTTTCTTTATAACAAATATGATTTATGCTGTTTTTCTGCTTCTTAAAAGCAGAAGTCTGGCTTTTTCCACTTTGTGTCCCAATTAAAGCAGAACCGAAAGTTTATTTTTATAATTTTTATTAATGCTTGCATTTTCTGTATTTTTTCCTCAAATAAAGTTCCTTAATTTCTTGCACTCTGTGTGTACGGGTTGTTCTTGGGTCACACTTTGCATACTTTTTCTTTAATTATCATTAAAACATTATCATTAACCATGTAGATATTACGAGTAGATATTATTAGTACATAATGATAAAATGTTAGTAAATATTATTGATATTATTGTTTTTTCTTTAGTTTTCTTGTCTGTTACCTATCCCTTGCCTCCTGCCTGCGTGTTTTCTCACTTCCTCAATTTGTCGTGCAGGCGCCTTTTCTGTTTTTGTAGCGAGTTGGATCAAGGCCTCTTGGACAGAGGCCTTCTGGGTATTTGGTACCTTACACTTGACTACAATTATAATTCAATAAAATTTTTCCACAAAGCGTATCCGTGTAATACATATCTTGAAACCTTTTCGACTCATTACATGTTTGCAGTTAAATTACAACCTTAGTTTAATGCGTTGTTATTTTTAATGTTCAGACTGATTCTGTGCTTTGATCAGTTCAGTAACGAGCTGCAGTAATGGGGTAGAGGTTATTATTACAGTAGGATGAGGTGTTTTATACAGAAAGCTATAAGACCACCGCATTCCTTTATCTTGGACGGCACTTTTTTTTTTATTTCTCACATTATAAAAAGACAACAGAATAGCTTATGCACGATGAAAACTCATTTCATATATTTTAGACGATGCTTAATGAATGTGTCCATGCGCTTATGTCACAATTGATTTCATTATTTAAAAGCTACATTTATTCACAGCCATTTATAGTGAATCATTTAAAGGATAAAACCGACTCACTGTGAATTTTTAAGAAAGTAAATTATTTCATTTACAGTGAATTATTTAAAGGCTGAATCGACTCGTTGCAGTTTATCATAAATCATATAAAGGCTTAACACAATCAATGCCATTTATAGTGAATCATGTAAAAGCTGAATTGACACAATGCCTTCTACAGCCATCATCATCATCATCATCATCATGTGCCACTTCACAGCATCATATCTGATTACAGGTAACACACACACACACACACACACACACACACCATCCGAGGGGTACTGTCATGGTAGTTCTGTCGTTTCTGCCTCACAGGTCAAAAGGGGCAGTTACAGGATTTTCCCAGGGTTCATGAGGTTTTTGGGATCCAGTGTGGCTTTGAGGCTTTGCATCACCTCCATGGTCTGAGGGCCGAGTTCCTCCCGCAGCAGAGCCCTTTTCCCCAAACCCACGCCGTGTTCTCCTGTACACGTCCCGTCCACTGACAGAGCCCTCCTACAGTACAAACAACGGACATGTGGAGAGTCAGAGAAGCAGCACTGATTAGTATCCAGGTTGACGAGGTCCAAAAATTCCAGAGGATGCAGACGCATTTCATTCAGAGTTTAAGAGTCTGAGCATTTTATTGTTGTGTGTGTGTACAGTAACTCACCTGTTTATACATACCTCGGTTAAAATTGTCAAATCAAATTGCGATTCAAATATATTCAATGGAAGTCATTATCATTAAATGAAATTGATGAGGGTGAGTCAAAAATTATCCGCACTCTAGTTATATTACAACTTCCCTTGGCCCCGCACTGTCTTATCAGCGCTTTCCGTTCCGAGAAAAAGTTCAAAAGTCAACCATCGGCTGGAAAATTAATCAATGCTTACTGCTTTTCTTTTGGATTCTCAAGGGTCAGTATTCGAACAGTATCGGGGGAAAAAGGTTCAACAATCAACAGCGCTCGTTACAGTGAGATGAATATTGAAGAGCAGCCCTACGAGGGAATACGAAAGCTTGTTGACAGATGGACAAAGTGTTTTATAAAGCTAATCGGAAAATGATGTATTTGTCTTTTCTTAAAAGGTAATTAAAATAGATTCTTCAGCCAGAGTGCGGATAATTTTTGACTCACCCTCATATATGCTAAAATTATACAGAAATGTATTTGATATTTGTCTGTATAACTTCCAATAACGTCTGTAACTGTACTGTATATGCTGTACAGTATAGTGAAGAGTGATGCACTCTGGTTATTGAAAAACTATAATTTGACCAAACAGTAATTTGTTTTAGTTTGATTTTCTTGGCAGTGGACTCAGATTGTTGGAGCTGGTTGTGTACATAAATATCCACATGAAAGCTGACACACACACACACACACACAGAGAGAGAGAGAGAGAGAGAGAGATGCTCAGACCTGGCCAGTCTATCTGTGAACTCATAAACTCTGTGTGCTTCATCGGGGTCGTCAGGGTTCATCACCATGATGCAGTGGAAGTTCCCATCTCCCACATGACCTGCAATTGGACCTGACACAAAAACATCACATAGTTTGAGACTAAAAGTTATACAGTAGATCAGGGCCCGTATTCACAAAGTTTCTCACAGAGCTCCTATCTTAGCTTAAAAAGTCCTAGCTGGGAGTCCTAGACTAAAAGTGATTTAGGAAACTTCTCAGAGCAACTCTGAGTAAGGAAAGTATTTCTTTTTTCCACCATTTTGTCGTCTGCTATAGAAACTCTTAAGCCTCTTAAAAGTCCTCCTCTCTACTGTTTTAAGGACTAAGATGTTTCGTGAATCATTTTTATCTGTACAGTACTAAGATTTAGTCCTAAATTTAAGGGGAAATTCTAAGAAAATGTCATAATTCCATGAATCTTCTTAGAATTTCTTCTCAAGGAACAACTTTTAGGCTTAAGAAGATTCGTGAATACAGGCCCAGAATTTCAGCTTTTAAATCCAAACACGATATTTTACATTTTGTTTGAACCCATCCATTTTTCTTCCTGTAGCTGTGGATCAGACCTGCACATCATTAAGGATCAGGAGGAATTTCAGCTCCCGGTAGAACTGCTTACGCTCGGTCATATTCTTTGGACGTCTCATGTGTATGGCTGTCCTCAAGTCATTCCATAGCGTCTCTATTGTGTTGAGGTCTGGGTTCTGACTGGGCCACTCCAAAAGGTGGGTTTTCTTTTCCTGATGCCATTCTGTTGTGGACTTGCTCCAGTGTTTTGGGTCATTGTCCTGTTGCATCACCCAGTTTCTACAGAGTTTCAGCTGACGTTCTTACATTATCCTGAAGAAGTTTTTGATACGCTTGGAAATTCATCGTTTCCCTCAAGGACTGCAAGCTGGCCACGCCCAGATGCAGCAAAGCAGATCCTCAAACTCATGAGGATTCCTCGACCATACTTTACAGTTAGGATGAAGTTTTCATGGTAATAGTTTCATTAGTGCACAAAACATTTTGCTGCTACCGCTGTGGTGTCCTGCCACGGACATCCTGCTTGTTCAATGTTTTACGTATTGTCACCTCATGAACACAGATGTTCCAATGACGCCTTCAAATCTTCGGGTCATTTCCACATTCTGTTAGTGGCCACAGTCTCAAAGTGTCTCCATGTGCCTGACTGTAGACTGGTGAGTTTTTGAAATCAATTTGTAACCCTATCCAGCTTTAGGTAAATCAACAATTCTTGATCGTAGATCCTCTGAAAACTCTTTTCGGTGAATCGTTGGCTCACATAAGCGTATTCTTCTTGTGTGGAGCAAAGTCGAAAAGTTTTAGTGGTTTTTAAATCAGTCAAAGTAGCTCTACTCCACACCTCCAAACTCATTTTCTTAACAAGACTCCAGGTACACGATGCTAACACCTGGCCTGAATGAGCTTTTTCGAGATCATTAACTCAAGAACGGTGAGGTTTTTATGGTTGTTCTCAATAAAGATATTAAAGATCATGCGTTATTATTTTAGGCACATTATATTTGTCGAGAGCTTCGACTTGGATGACGGTCAGATTACATTTTATGACAAATTAATGCATGAAATTCCAAACGTTCGCATACTTTTTTTCGCCACTGTAGATGGATAGATGGAGAGAAGAGAGCACAGTAATGTTATGTGATGAACAGAGATGTTATAGGAAGCAAGGCTGACTTCACATCTGTAATGTAACTTGTATTCGAAAGTCTTGCTTTTGGGACAGAGTGAGTGCAAGTGTGTGTGTGTGTACCTATAAGATTGTTTCTCATCAGGTCTTCTTTGGTTTCCACGATGACCTGAGGCAGACGAGAGATTGGCACGCACACGTCTGTAGAGTACGCCTGCACAGCGAATGAGAGAGACAGGTTTACACGCTAAGGGCTGGTTTGGGTGTGAGCCACCATGCGCTCCCCACTTTAATTATTATTATTTCTTTAAGTCTTTATTATGCTCGAACAGGTTGCAGCCAAAAACAGACACCGTGATGGAGAGACTGGAACTTATAATAATAATATTCTTTTATTATCCTTTATTGCAAGGATAATAAAGACGCAATGAGAAAGAAAGAGACAGAAAAATGTAAAGTGATCAAAAGAAACACATTATGAATATATATATATATTTAAAAGGAAGTGTGTTCACGTGTGTGTGTGTGCATACAGTACAGTATGTGTGTGTTCTCACCTTGGAGCCTGGCCGGAGTGCCTGTGCAGCGTACCAGGCATCGTGTCGAGCTTTCCATAGCCGTGAGCGTGTCTCCTCATCCTCAGCCCAGGTGAAGTCTGAGCCACCGTTGTCTCGTGTGATCTCCTCTGGACACACACACACACACACACCATTTATTATTGTTATTATTATTATGACAGGCATTCAAGTTATCCAGGGTCTTTAGATTTTTCAGTATAACAGATCAGAGTTAGGAGAGTGAAAGCTCCTTTTAGTTTTCTATATAATCTCCTGCTAATGTACTTATCACAGTGGTTCACTAGTGCTTGGAAACCATCAAGGTCGAAAGTTTTCTCAGTACGCCGGAGCCATGACAGGATTGACTGCTTCATGTCTGAAAACCCTGGCCTCCCAGGAACTCCTTTATATTCCTCAAATATACTCAGCAAAAAAAGAAACGTCCTCTGACTTTCAACTGTTTTTCCTTTCAGTAAACTTAATGTGTAAATATTTGTATGAACACTAAAAGAGTCGACACCATAAGACATAAAGTATAAATGTTTCACAATGTGTCCCTGAATGAAGGGAGGCTCAAAATCAGTCAGTACCAGTCAGTATCTGGTGGCCACCAGCTGCTTGAAGTACTGCAGTGCGTCTCCTCCTCATGGACTGGACCAGATTTGTCAGTTCTTGCTGTGAGATGGAGGGATTGTGTGTTCCTGGTGTGACTCGGGCAGTTGTTGTGGCCATCCTGTACCTGTCACGCAGGTGTGATATTCGGATGTACCCATCCTGTGCAGGTGTTGTTACACGTGGTCTTCCACTGCGAGGATGATCAGCTGTCCTTCCTGTCTCCCTGTAGCGCCGTCTTAGGCGTCTCACAGTGCGGACATGGCGATTTATTGCCCTAGCCACATCAGCAGTCCTCATGTCTCCCTGCAGCATGCCTAATGCACGTTCACGCAGATGAGCAGCGACCCTGGGCATCTTTCTTTGGGTGTTTTTCACAGTCGGTAGACGAGTCTCTTTAGTGTCCAGCGTTTTTAGAACTGTGACCTTAAATGCCTACTTTCTGTAAGCTGTTAAGGTCTTAACGACCATTCCACAGGTGCATGTTAATTAATTGATTATGGTTAATTGAACATGCATGGAAAACATTGTTTAAACCCTTTACAATGAAGATCTGTAAAGTTATTTGGATTTTTACAACATTATTGTTGAAATACACAGTCCTGAAAAAGGGGCGTTTCTTTTTATGCTGAGTGTACAGTATATGGAATTGCAGAACAAGGACTGTACAGGGGATGTGGCAATAATTACAATACACTCAACAACTTCCATTTTTTGAAGCAAGTCCCATTTGTTCTTAAAGACAAAGTGAATCTTATACGCCTATGACGTGACTAAACAATGTACAGTAAAGCAACAGACTAATGTGTGTTTTTCTTCACTTACACATTAAACTAATAATACATTTAGCACATTTTTCTTCAGGTTGTGATTCAGAATAGAATGTGCAGGGGGTCCAATGCATTTATGTGATTTAAAGTAAAAGTTATTATATGAATATGAAGCTTTACTCCCTTTTATTCAACACACTGCTATTATTTTGAACGCCACTGTCTGTCCTGTAGTTTATTAACTAGGAAAAGTTAATAACTAATAGCATAATTTCAGAACTGATTCTTGATATTTATTATGTAATGTGTGTGGTGAGGGGTTAGCTCCCAGGTTTAAACCCCAGAACCACCAATTTACCGCTGTTGGCCTCTTGAGCAACGACCTAAACCCTCAACTGCTCAGATGTATAATGAGATGAAAAAAAATAAAATGTAAGTCGTTCTGGATAAGAGCGTCTGCCTGAATGTATATGGTTTATTATAAATGGTAATTAATATATTAACATTAAATGAATTGTGTTTTAATATTTATGCAGAACCTTCAGATTTTGCATCCCACACACACACACACACACACCTGTAATAGACACCTGCTCCTCCAGACTCTTGGAGCTGCCGTGGAACTCGAGGAAGAGCGTCGGCTGGACGGGGTAGGACAGAGAGTTGAAGCTGTTGCACGCACCGATCATCACATCGTCCAGGAATTCTATAATATGACACCAATTGTAAGCATGATCCAGTAAAATGCGGCAGATGGTGCCCTGTGCCCCTTACAGTTCACCCACCGATGCGGGCGATAGGCACGCCGGCCTGCAGCACCTGCACCGTGCTGTCCACGGCTGCCTGAACCGAGGGGAAGGAGCAGACGGCGGACGCCATGCTCTCCGGAATCCCGTACAGCCGGAGCGTGGCTTTGGTCAGGATCCCCAGCGTCCCCTCCGAGCCCACAAACAGGTTAGTTAAGTTATAACCCGCTGCCGTCTTTCTACAAAAAAACAATTTCAGTACAGTAAGGATGAAGATGAAGGAAGGATAGAATTATTTCATTTTCTCCACACATGCTTTGTTTTGTAGCTTTTTGTATATCATTATAAAGTGTGTGTTTTATACCTGGGACGCCGGCCCTTGCCCGCCGTGTGTATGATCGTCCCGTCTGCCAACACCACCTCCAGGTTCAGGACGTTTTCGCGCATGGTACCGTAGCGCACAGCGTTAGTGCCTGATGCACTGGTGGCAGCCATGCCGCAAAGAGACGCATCCGCACCAGGGTCTGTCATCACACACACACACACACACTATATTTAATGCACAGCAACACGTCCTACACCAAACCACCACTAATAAAGCTCTGTCTGTAATCTTATATTAAGTATTAGAGTGAATCTCACCCACGGGGAACCAGAGGCCCGTGTCGCGCAGGTACGAGTTGAGCAACTTGCGTGTGACGCCAGGCTCCACCGTCACGTCAAAGTCCTCCGGGTGCAAATCAAGCACCTGGTCCATTTTCCTGAGGCTGAAACACACACCACCCTACCACACATAGCACATTAGTCAGTGTCTTCAAAGACAAGATGAAAAATACCCTGAGAACTGTCCTCATCGGAGGATGTAGGTCATGTCCTCGTATACGGACATCGGGGTCTCAAGAAGTTTATGTAAAGATTATCACAACAGACTTTTACACTCACCTTCACGGCACCCACGCCACCTTCCAGACCCGTCCCTGTGCCAAACGGGATGATGGGTAATCGGTGACGGTGGCAGATTTTCGCCAGAGCACTGACCTCCTCCACACACCGCGGGAACACTACAACATCTGGGGGGAGACATCTGATACAGCACAAAGAGGGGCAATAATAAATAATGTCAAATAATAAACAAAGAAGGAATATATAAAAGGAATAGATAAATTCATCTTAAATAATAAACAGGGGGAAATATGCAGTAAAAGATGAAGCACCAAATTATCCATGCCAAATGATAAACAGGAAGAAAATAAAACTGTATGGAAAAGCTAACATTTAAATTATTATTAAATTACACGGGGCGTTCAAATCAAACCAGGACTTTTGATTGCACAGAATAACAGAACACAGTTATGAGAGTAAAAACTCCCGTTATGTATCTATATAAACCCCCTGCTACACTACTGTGTTTCACTAGCGCTTGGAGTTCCTCAGTACGCTGGAGCCGTGATCGGACTGCTCGCCTTACGGCTGAAACGCTGGCCTCCCGGGAACTCCTTTCATGGCCCAAACACCACTCGCTGAATGTTCCACAATGGGCTCCGAGTCACCTCGGCTGGTATCATCATTCATGGACGTCGGCCTTCTTTAAAACGTTTGCACCATTCACGTGTCTCGTCACCGTTCATAAGACATTTGAATTTAATGCTTGACTTGAGGACCCCTCATACAACATGTTAGTAGTAGTTTTATTGTACGAATAATAAAAAAAAATAAAAAAAAAATCGACTGTAAAAATGATATAACACTCACCACGGCCTGCAACTTACTACATTTGTGAGCCAAAAATGTTGCCAACTGTTTGACACATTCATTCAACATGAGCTGTGAGATTGAGTCTGAGAAGAAACTAAACTTACGTCTCACCTGTGTACTGACTCGTCTCTGCCGTGCTGTTCTCGCGCTGCTACGCCTACAGACACGCCGTCATCACCGCTGACCGAGCGGAAAGCTGTTATAGCCTGCTCGAGAGCGCCACTCTACAGGCCGGGGAGGAAAAAAGAAAAGAAAAGAAAAAAACACCAGAGAGTGATGAGCTGTGGTCCTGTATATTCATGGTGTTTCTCAGTGTGTTTGCGCGAGTTATACCGAAAGATACAAACATCATATGAAATAGACTATAGGAGCATTTTTACTGAGTGTTTAATTAAATCCGTTGTCCCTGATACAGCTGTAATCGTAAAGACTTTAGTGTTTGTACTGAATCTCATTTTAACATG
Source organism: Channallabes apus (assembly GCA_030522415.1). Lineage (NCBI taxonomy): Eukaryota > Metazoa > Chordata > Actinopteri > Siluriformes > Clariidae > Channallabes > Channallabes apus. The sequence continues at coordinate 35,665,019 of CM060113.1, forward strand.
CTTAGTATTGTTTTCGATGTTATTGTATAAAATTGTAAAAAAATGTACCAATTTATTATCCCATTATCATGACAAGTATATGGTTTCCCTTGTGTATCCGGTTCCTCTCAAGGTTTCAACCTCATGTTGTTTCCAGGGAGTTTTTCCCTTGCTGTTGTCACCTCTACACGTGGATGTCAGTGAAACTGCTTTGTAACAATGTCTGTTGGTAAAATTTAAAAGCTATACAAATAATCTAATCTGCATGTCTTTGGGCTGTGGTAGGAAACCCACCAAGCCCAAGGAGAACATGCAAACTCCATGCGCACAGACCCCCCCCCCCCCCCGAGGCGAAAATCGAACCTTCAACCTTCGAGGTGCGAGGCCACAGTCCTAACCACTAATCCACTTGTTAATTCTACAGTATTGCTGTAGATTGTAGAAAATTAGAATTAGTATTGAATTAATATTGAAGGTATGGACAAATTTTTGACCGGTATAACATGGTTACCAAGACTTTTTTATTTAATCTGAATGTAATCTAATACATTTGTACAAAAGTGCTGACAGTCTATGATGTACTGAATCACGTCTATTGTAAGTTACAGTAAACAGTATTCCAATAGTTTAAAGAGGGACAATAGGAGCATTAAACAAGTGTCTCAGGAGAAAGCCTAGGGGAAAAGACTTCAGTTTATAAATGTCCAGAATTTCCATTGGGATACGGTCTGGTCTTTGTGATGTAGTTGGGCTGCCAACCTGTCAAACATCACTCATTCACCATCTATACCACTTTATCCCGTATACAAGGTCATGGGGGTCCAGGATCCTATCCCAGGAGACATAGCAGACAGGGTGGAGTAAAACCCTGGACAGGGTGCAAATCCGTCACTCACACGCTCATTAGTCTAATCTGCATGTCTTTAGACTGTGGGAGGAAAGCCATCAAGGAAAGAGCTGTTATAAAAAGAAGAGGGCATTCCACACATTCCCCAACTTTTTGAGACGTGTTTGAGATGAAATTTAAAATCAACTTAGTTTTCCCTTTGAATTATATATTTTCTCAGTTTAAACATTTGATATGTCATCCATGTTATATTCTTGTATTGAAATTTGAAACTCCCACATCATTGCATTCTTTTTTTGATTTACAATTTCTACATTGTCCCAACTTTTTTGGAATCGGGTTTGTATATAAAAGGAATAGATAAATTCATCTTAAATAATAAACAGGGGAAAATATACCGTAAGTGACAGTAAAAGATGAAGCAAGTTACACCAAATTATCCATGCCAAATGATAAACAGGAAGAAAATAAAACTGTATGGAAAAGCTAACATTTAAATTATTATTAAATTACACGGGGCGTTCAAATCAAACCAAGACTTTTGATTGTGCAGAATAACAGAACACAGTTATGAGAGTAAAAACTCCCGTTATATAGATACATAAAGGGAGTTTTTACTCTCATAACGGTGTTCTGTTATTCTGCACAATCAAAAGTCCTGGTTTGACTTGAACACCCCATGTAATTGAATAATTTTCCCTAGCGCTTGGAGTTTCTCAGTACGCTGGAGCCGTGATCACTCACACACTCATTAGTCTAATCTGGAGGTCTTTAGACGGTGGGAGGAAACCCATCAAGGGGAAATCATGCAAACTCCAAGCACACAGACGGGAATCGAACCCCAACCCTGGTGGTGCAAGGTGACAGTTACATGTTACTACATTACTAATAATAATGTGTATAGAAGTACTGTATACTAGTAAGTTATGATGTATCTAAACTGACAGCACACACACACACACACACACACACACACAAGCTCTTACTTGAGCAGAATAATGTTTTCTCCATGCTCTGAGACTCGACACTCTCCTGGCAGGACAGAGCTGCACTCCCAGCCTCAGTAACCCGGAGCTCATGACTTATGAATCTAAATAAACTATTTATATATTATAAAGTCCTCCAGGTGTCAGGGAAGAAGACACTGCGTCCAAAATACTAATCTACTGAACGTTTGCGATTCCACCAATCACATTTTACTTCCGGGATCAGTGTCGTCACGGTAACCGGAACTTAGTATAAATATCTCTTACAGTAATTACCTGATTACGGTAGATCTATTAATTAGCTTTACTTGTGTTTTAAGTCAATTACATTTAATTAAATTGATTTCTGACTCGAAAGTAATACAATGGATATAGTGAAATAAAAAAAGTGGTTAAATTAAAGCTTAAAGAAAGCCAAATGACGTCGCGCATGCGCAGTTGTTTTCCACACGCCTACATTGTTTACTCTAGGGTCTACTGTATATTAAAAAAACGTTTTTATCGTTATAATAACGTTATAAACTTGCTAATAGGAATCAGTACAGCACATTTGTTTAAATATTAACCTGATAAAGTAATGTACTGTTATAAATAAAGGTCCAGTTACTCCACAAGAGGGGGGTGTTACATCACATCTGTATAGAGCAGCAGCCATTAGGAATGTTTTTAAAAATCAGTTTTAAGGATTCATATTTTTTACTATAACAAACATCAATTGTTAAATGTTTGCATGATCTCCCCGTGCCTGGTGGGTTTCCTCAGACAGTTCAAAGACATGCAGATGAGGCTAAAAGCTGACCCACATTCCACGAGTCCACGGTTCCTGGCTTGTTTACAGAGGTTCCTAGATGTGTGTGTACAGTAGATCTACATAATGTACCCATCTATCCATATGTATCTCTCTCTACTACCTACTGTATATATATATATATATATATATATATATATATATATATATATATATATATACAGTGGTGTGAAAAACTATTTGCCCCCTTCCTGATTTCTTATTCTTTTGCATGTTTGTCACACTTAAATGTTTCTGCTCATCAAAAAACGTTAACTATTAGTCAAAGATAACATAATTGAACACAAAATGCAGTTTTTAAATGAAGGTTTACGTTATTAAGGGAGGAAAAAAACTCCAAATCTACATGGCCCTGTGTGAAAAAGTGATTGCCCCCCTTGTTAAACAATAACTTAACTGTGTTAACACCTGAGTTCAACTTCTGTAGTCACCCCCAGGCCTGATTACTGCCACACCTGTTTCAATCAAGAAATCACTTAAATAGGAGCTACCTGACACAGAGAAGTAGACCAAAAGCACCTCAAAATCTAGACATCATGCCAAGATCCAAAGAAATTCAGGAACAAATGAGAACAAAACTAATTGAGATCTATCAGTCTGGTAAAGGTTATAAAGCCATTTCTAAAGCTTTGGGACTCCAGCGAACCACAGTGAGAGCCATTATCCACAAATGGCAAAAACATGGAACAGTGGTGAACCTTCCCAGGAGTGGCCGGCCGACCAAAATTACCCCAAGAGCGCAGAGACAACTCATCCAAAAGGCCACAAAAGACCCCAGGACAACATCTAAAGAACTGCAGGCCTCACTTGCCTCAATTAAGGTCATTGTTCACGACTCCACCATAAGAAAGAGACTGGGCAAAAACGGCCTGCATGGCAGATTTCCAAGGCGCAAACCACTTTAAAGCAAAAAGAACATTAAGGCTCGTCTCAATTTTGCTAAAAAAAACATCTCAATGATTGCCAAGACTTTTGGGAAAATACCTTGTGGACCGACGAGACAAAAGTTGAACTTTTTGGAAGGTGCGTGTCCCGTTACATCTGGCGTAAAAGTAACACAGCATTTCAGAAAAAGAATATCATACCAACAGTAAAATATGGTGGTGGTAGTGTGATGGTCTGGGGTTGTTTTGCTGCTTCAGGACCTGGAAGGCTTGCTGTGATAGATGGAACCATGAATTCTACTGTCAGCCAAAAAATCCTGAAGGAGAATGTCCGGCCATCTGTTCGTCAACTCAAGCTGAAGCGATCTTGGGTGCTGCAGCAGGACAATGACCCAAAACACACCAGCAAATCCACCTCTGAATGGCTGAAGAAAAACAAAATGAAGACTTTGGAGTGGCCTAGTCAAAGTCCTGACCTGAATCCTATTGAGATGTTGTGGCATGACCTTAAAAAGGCGGTTCATGCTAGAAAACCCTCAAATAAAGCTGAATTACAACAATTCTGCAAAGATGAGTGGGCCAAAATTCCTCCAGAGCGCTGTAAAAGACTCGTTGCAAGTTATCGCAAACGCTTGATTGCAGTTATTGCTGCTAAGGGTGGCCCAACCAGTTATTAGGTTCAGGGGGCAATTACTTTTTCACACAGGGCATTGTAGGTTTGGATTTTTTTTCTCCCTAAATAATTAAACCCCTCATTTAAAAACTGCATTTTGTGTTTACGTGTGTTATCTTTGACTAATAGTTAACTGTGTTTGATGATCAGAAACATTTTGTGTGACAAACATGCAAAAGAATAAGAAATCAGGAGGGGGGCAAATAGTTTTTCACACCACTGTATATATACACATTACCAGGCGGCGTAGTGGTTAGCACTGTCGCCTTGCACCTCCAGGGTCTGGGTTCGATTCCCCGGCCAGGCTCGATTCCCGTCTCTGTGTGCATGGAGTTTGCATGTTCTCCCCGTGCTTGGTGGGTTTCCTCCGGGTACTCCAGTTTCCTCCCACAGTCCAAAGATATGCAGGTTAGGCTAACTGGCGTTCCTAAATTGCCCGTAGTGTGTGATATGTGTATGTGTGTGTGCCCTGCGATGGATTGGCACCCTGTCCAGGGTGTGCCCGAAGTCTCCTGGGATAGGCTCCAGGTCCCCCGCGACCCTGAACACAGGATTAAGTGGTATAGAAAATGAATGAATGAATGAATGAATGAATATACATTACCGTTAAAAAGTTTGGATACACTTTCTAATTCCATGGTCGCTGCTGATTTTTTTTTTTTTCTGTCTACATTACAAAACAATGTTGTAGGCATCCGAAATATACAATAATCTTTAAACAGTTGATATGGAGACGTATTTGCTACAGTACTTTGTAGCTCTGTAAAGCCTTCATAACGGCTCTAATCTGAGGTGCTGGTGATTTCCGAGGCTGGTAACTCTAAATGAACTTAAGTTTTGGTCTTCATGAGAGCCAGTTTCATCATGGTTCTTGATGGATTTTGTAAATGCACTTGACCATACTGTTCTTGCAAGAACTGTTCCAGAACAGCTGACCTTCGTGTCTTAAAATAACAACTGACATTGTTGTTGTTCTTATTGTTACTTAATTACCTAATGGCATTTGTGTTATTTCACAGTTTTGAAAAAAAAAAAAAACTCTTTTTTTTTTACCGCATACTGACCTAAACTGTGTTTAAAATAATTTTCTTGAATCATAAAAAAAAAAAACTTAAACAAAAAAACAACAATAAATGAAATGAGGGAATGTTCAGATTATTCTAACTCTAAGAGTAACAAAGTGAAATCAAAGAACTATCAAACTTCCTGTATTTAAAAAAATATATATATTTTCCCTCCTCCCACTCCAAATATAGTTGATCCGCCAAGACATGTCTGAATAAAGGAAGTTGACTTTTTGCAGTTTGGCATCAGACCACCGTTATGCCTGATTTCATTTTCTTTTTCAAAAAAATGCACAGGTATAAAAGGCAGGGGGAAAAACTGTGCCATAATAGAGTCTTTACAGTATTATCCTTATTAGTGTCATTATTACATTACTAGTACATTATAGGAAAACATACGTCTATAGATCTAAACTTCTATGACTAATTCAGTAGATTTTGGCCTTCCATAGACTTCAGCCCAAACATGGAATTTGGTGACTGGCATTTATAGTTACTAATGACAGACCTGACTCACATTATGATAAATTAACATTTTATTGTACGAATTCCTCTTTTTTTAATGAGTGTGTAATGAGCGTCCTTACTTCACTTTGAGTCAGCTTGTTACGGAAGTGGTTCCCATAGTAACCCCAGGATATTCTGGCATCACCGTCAGTGACTTCCCTTTGGGAGAAAGGCGTTTTCTCTCTTTTGTGGAAAAACCTCTTCATAGAGCCAAGTGTTACGCTGGAACGTATTTGGGATTCATTGGGAATCAGGTTTTATTACCACTGAAACCCTAAACTACTGTATCTTCTGTCTTGCTGCTTTTTAATCACTGATGACTCTTTAAAGGAATGCTTCAGACAGAAATGAAAATTCCCTAAATGGAATCTGCTTCAAAGGCTAATGTAGTGCTGAATGTGAGAGGTCTACCTCACCCAAACACTTTTCTGTAAACCGATGCCTAAACCACAGTTTTAAGCATCGTAATCTCATTTCGTTAGGACAGGTATATATCACATTTGAAAATTCTAAAAGGCTATGTATAATCAGATTATCATCTGCATGATGCAGGATGGAATGATAAATTTCATTAAGAGGGAAAAAGTGATTCTGGTTGTTGTCAACATAATGTTGTAGAGTTTTTCTCCACAGTGAAGTTTAGTTTGTGTTTATTGATTACAGACGTTTATAGAGTTAAATTAGATCCTAAATGTTACAGTACTGGATCACCACCTTACAGTGCAACACATGTACAGTACAGAAACACTGTAGAGCAATGTGTTCAAAAAACGTTTATTTACGGATGTTATGTTGTTGTTTTTAATTTAATGTTAGTATCGATTCACCTTCTGATATATTTCTTAAATCTCATTTAAACATTGAGCAAAAATGTAATAAAACACATACATATTGTGTGATCATGATGAAATCATGATGATGATTATGTGAGTAATTTGATCGCAAATGAATTAATCACGGCAGCACGGTGGTGTAGTGGTTAGCACTGTCGCCTTGCACCTCCAGGGTCCGGGTTCTATTCCCGTCTCTGTGTGCATGGAGTTTGCATGTTCTCCCCGTGCTTGGTGGGTTTCCTCCGGGTACTTCGGTTTCCTCCCACAGTCCAAAGACATGCAGGTTAGGCTAATTGGCGTTCCTAAATTGCCCGTAGTGTGTGAATGAGTGTGTGTGTGTGTGCTCTGCGATGGATTGGCACGCTGTCCAGGGTGTACCCTGCCTCGTGCCCAGAGTCTCCTGGGATAGGCTCCAGGTCCCCGCGACCCTAAATACAGGATAAAGCGGTATAGAAGATGAATTAATTAATTAATTAATTAATCACGATAAATGTACAGTAATCACATTCCAAAATACAAACACATGCACACTAAATGAAATAACATTTCCAGTACTGTGTGTGTGTGTGTGTGTATATATGTTGTAGTACAAACTTTGTACAAAAAATTCTATTTTATGACTTTTTCTGATTTCCTAACATGAGTATTCTAGCAATTCCAGCAAAAAAAAAAAAATAAAATAAAAAATAAATAAAAAAGTTTTTGAAAAACCCAACAAAGTAGTCCTTTACATAATGTGCTGCTTTCTTGTCTGACCCTTCTGAAATTAACTTAAAAAAGTTTTTTTTTTTTTTTGCTGGAATTCTTTTCTGGCTCTTCAAAGATTAACTTAAAAAAATTAAGTTAATCTTAGAAGGGCCAGAAAAGAAAGCGGCTTAAAAAACTTTTTTTAAGAGGTAGTGGTGGCTCAAGTAGTTAAGTTGTCATCGACCGGAAGGATGGGGGTTCCAGTCCCAGTACTATCAATTTTGACTATCACTTGAGCAACCCGGTCTGGTCCAGGCGCGCTGTGTCCTGGCTCACCCTGTGCTCTGACTCTAGCTGGGATATGCAAAAAGTATCATTTCACATGTGGCAAAAAAATTTTACTTAAAAAGGACACAAGTGTGATAAAGTCCTCGGTAGAGGACCGTGGCTGGTTCTGCAGGATGTTCAGTAAAACTATAAAACTGCACAAACTGTACCTGAGACTATATTTTAAGTAAAGGGTCCTCGCACCAATTATTGACTTTTATTTCATACATTTTGCTTTGTATAGTATTTTTTTATGTAGAAACTTATTAAGACATCCTTGTCCTACAGTAGTTTTTTGTTTTTCTCCTGATTTTCTCCCAAATTTAGTCGTGTCCAGTTCCTCCCCATCACTAGGGGGCTCCTACTGTACATTAAGGCTACTGTACTACTACCATTCACCCAGGAGGACCGAAGACTATCATGTGTTTCCTCCATGTGGTTCATGTGACGCCAGCCGACCACATCTTTTCAAACTGCTCGCTCACGCACCGTTGGGGGCGGAGTAACACACTCGGAGGACAGCGCTATCCACTCCTTCCAATTGCATGAGCTCATGTGTTAGGACTAAGTACCTCTCATCCCTCCCCTCTGACAGAGCTCGGCCAATCAGCTCCTCTAGTCCTCCGGCTGCGAGAGGTTACTACATCACCCGGGAATCGAACTTGCGATCTCCGTAGTTACTGTAGTTGTGGAAAAAAAAAATCTACATATGTAGGTTAAACTTTACATGTCGCTACGTTTATGTGACTTTTCTATTAGAGATGATAAACTACAATATAAAGGTAAAGAGATCGGCATTTGACGTTATTAAAGGTTTGTGTTTATAGGTTACACAGAGTCAAACCGAGTAACAAAAACATTCGTGATCAAGCCTTAGTGACACTTCACATGCTTTCTGTATTGACGCCTCTGTAATATTCGTCTGATGAGCCAAATGTCGAAGAGATTCTCAGTCACAGCAAGCACATGACTGGATGTGACTAGTGTTCAGTCTGGAACTGATTTGAGCGTGCATGCGTGTGTAAGGACACGCACTGAGCCACACGGTCTGAGAAGCAAACCAGTATGCACGCAAAGCTTCTCTCAATTCATCTTTCCATTCAGAAGGAGAGTTTGTTTAGAATTGTACTCAGCGTGTCCCATGAGGTGGTATGTCCAGAATGTGCTGTGTTCCATCCTCCAGCTGCTTTCACTTCCTCCTCGGAGCAGTCTTGATTCAGTCCCTGTGACTTTTGTCCCACAAAAGAATTCTCTGGTTTCCCACAGAGTTTAAAAATGATTTGTGATGCTTATTTTTATTTTTTATAACTCTTGATGTGACTACACGGGTAAATGAGAATCTGGCTTTACTTACACTATAACATTGTACTATTTAGTAATAGGATAAGTATATATAATAGTAATAGTATAAAACTATTTAGTCTTACCTATAAGTATATATTATTATTATTATTATTATTATTATTATTATATTATAAAGATGTTTCAATGCATAAACGCTTCAGTTTATATGTATAATATTACTCATATGATGGATGGAGGGATGGCACTTCCAGCATAGAAGGAGGTTCAGATTTCTCCTCCACTCTCTGTGTTTGCATGTTCTTCTCACCACAATCCATGTTTTTATTCCCACCACAATCCAAAGACATGCAGTCCATTACAGATACAATTGCCTGTATTGTATGAACAGGTGTGTGAGTGTGTTTGTGCCCTGCGATAAGTTGGCAGTCTATTTAGGGTGTACCCTGCCTTGTGGCACATGTTTCATTTGGCAATGATCTTGTCTTTCTGTTTAAACAGATAAACCAAACTGTCACTGCGTCATTCCTCTTTGATGCTAAGCATTAACCCTTTAACTGGCAGCATTTACTGGATAGAGGGGGGGAAAAGTCATAGCTGTATGGTGACAAATCAAACAAAGAAAACACTTATACTGTAATCTGCTGTATGCTGTGATGTTTCTTGGTTGTAAAAAAAAAATAGTTTCCTTATCTTCTCGAAAAGGAAAAGTGGATCTGATACAACTAGGCTTATGTCTGTTAACCGATAGATAGATAGATAGATAGATAGATAGATTGATTGATTGATTGATTGATTTTATTAACTTTATTAACCCAAAGGAAATTTGCATTATTACAGCAATCAGTTCACAGATTATACAGTGTGTATGTGTGTGCCTTGTGATGAATTGGCACCATGTCCAGGGTGTACCCCTAAGTCTCCCGGGATAGACTCCAGGCCCCCCGTGACCCTGTATACAGGATAAATGATATAGAATAAGTGAGTGAGTAATAATAATAATAATCATAATAATAATAATAATAATACTCCTTGTTAGTGTAATCTTTTCCCAGGTCACAACACTCGTGGTTCTACTATTTTGTTATTGTATTATTTAATCAATGCTACACAAATGGTTCATAATAAAAGACAAAAGAGATGTGTCCACTAAGCCATGCATTTAAACATGAAATATTACATTCAACAATTGTACATTTACAATTCCTGATGTAAAACTGTCACATAAGGTTATGTGCGTAATGCTATTTGAAATCTCTTTCAAACTTTAAAGAATTTAAGCCCTACATAGGTTGGTAAGCTTATTAAAAAACTGAATTATTGTTATGTAATATTCATGTTCAATATAATTTTTGCATTTTTATTTTCTGGTGCAATCTGACCAAATGTAAAGTAACAGTATTACTAGTATTTCATCTAAAACTTTTTTTTTTCTTTTTAAACAATGCCTAGGGTGTGACAAGGACGGTGTGCCTCATAATGCTGAAATGAAACCTATCCTTGAGCTTTATATGCCATAATAATCACCATTGTGGGGGCTGAATGGAAGACTAAGTGCCTGTCTGTGCATCATTAAACAGAGTCATATTCATTTATACAGAAACAGTAAGTGTCTTCACTAATGCACTTGACAACAAGCAGCAGTGCAGCGGATCATCCATGTCATTCTGCCTTCAGCTACTGTATGTTAAAAAATGTTATTTTATGGGACAACTGAGTAATGTATCTTGGCATGCCTAGCTTTAGCACTATACCAAATTAGTTTATTAAGTGAGTGGCAGGATGGAGGATTGCATATGAAAACACACTTCTTTAGGGTCATTGGGTTGATCCTGGGCTTGCGTTATTGTCTGTTCTGACTTTCTGTTCTCTCCTGCTTCAGTGTGAGTTACCTCAGGGTTCTCAAGTTTCTTTTCACCGCCCAAAAACATACCAGTAGGTGAATCGACTAAGATAAATTTCCCCTACGTATGAATTATTCGTGTGAATGTGTGTGCATGCTGCTCTGTAGTAGACTAGAATACCATCCGAGGTGTATTTCCCACTCATGCCCAGTGTTCCCAGCATGGGCATTGGAGCCACTGCAATTCAAACCAGCATGAAGCACTTAGTGAAAATGAGTGAGTGAGCTTATTAGCTGATATTTACTATACACCCTGTAACGGCTAGATTTGTTTTTCTCTTCCTGATGAGGAGTTGTGTAGGAGATAATACAGTATATCAGGAGATTTCTGTCAGTTTATGTGGAACCTGCAGATTGGAGGAAAGATTATAAGGATTCTCTTCCCACTTTTTCCCAAGTGGGGTCACTTTAGCTGTTTTTTATACCCATATTTCTTTCACATTGGTCATTGAAGACATAAATTACAGTAAGTCCCAAATAACAGATAATCACCTGTAAAACAATATATACATATTCATTCATCTTCCATCCTGTTACAGAATGACAATGAGTAGTAACTAAATTTCAAAAAAGGGCATAGATAACAACTGTTGCAGTGTGCATAAATTTTTGCCCTGTTATTTTAGTGGTGAAAATATTAAGTAATCCCAGTAAAACTGTTCAGTTTAGATTTTCTAATTAATATCCATTGGGGCAGGTGTATGTTATAATCTGGCACATAACTGCCATAACTTCACTTCTAACTAACTTAACATTCTGATTTAATTCATGGCACAGATTTAACTTCAGGCAAGGCCTGGCAATGTTTCATTAAATTCTGTCCAGCCACTTTTGTTTGATACTGTGACAAAATATGGCTGGACAGACATACAGACATGCGTACATCCTTTCAGATAGAAAATTTTCTGAGACGGCGGCACGGTGGTGTAGTGGCTAGCACTGTCGCTTTGAACCTTCAGGGTCCAGGTTAGATTCTCGGCCAGACTTAATTCCTGTCTCTGTGTGCATGGAGTTTGCATGTTCTCCCTGTGTTTGGTGGGTTTCCTCCGGGCACTCCGGTTTCCTCCCACAGTCCAATATCATGCAGATTAGGATAATTCCCAAATTGCCAGTAGTGTGTGAATGAGTGTATGTCTATCCAGGGTGTACCTGCCTCATGCCCTAAGCCTCCTGGGATAGACTCCAGGCCCCCGCGAGCCTGAATACAGCATAAAGCGGTATAGACGATGAGTGAGTGAGTGGTTTCGGGTCCTCCAGTGTGAGCACTGACCAATGTACAGACAAAACCTTTCTTTTTTATATATATATATAAGATAAGAGCGTGTGCTAAATGCCTAAAAAAAAATATATATATATATTTTTAGGCATTTAGCAGACGCTCTTATCCAGAGCGACTTACATTTTTTTTTTATCTCATTACACATCTGAGCAGTTGAGGGTTAAGGGCCCAACAGTGGCAACTTGGTGGTTGTGGGATTTGAACCTGGGATCTTCTGAACCGTAGTCCAATGCCTTAACCACTGAGCTACCATGGCCAAAAGAATGTGGACACCTGACCGTCACACATCACACACATAGTCACGGCAAAGTTGGAAGCACACAATTGTCTGGAATGTCTTTGTATGCTGTGGAATTACAATTTACATGTGCTGGAACTAAGAGGTGCTCAAACCTGTTCCAGCATGACAGCGCACAAAGCAAGCAACAAGAACATATAATGTGTTATGGTTGGAATGGAAGAATTTGAGTAGCCTGCGCAGAGACCTGACCTCTCAACCCCACACTCGACACCTTTGACCTGGAACAACAACAACATCACACCAGATCTCCATAATGACTGAAGTCTGGTGGGAACCAGAGGACTGGGGTCGCAAAGGGGGACTGAATCTGAGAATGGAGTGTTCAACGTCCGCAAACTTTTGGCTTTAGAGTGAGTGTATCCTTATTGAATGTCAGAAATGCTGTGGGGGGGAGGGGAGGGAGACAATCACGCTGGGCGTCTAGACATTTTGTGACACTTTTGGCTTCTCGTATTGAGTTGAGGAGCGCTCGCGCGGCTGAGCTGGAATGCATTGACGTCACAGAGCTGAGGGCGCGCGCTGGTGCGCTCGAGCCCGAGGTGAGCGCTCGCGCACTGCAGAGAGAGAGAGAGAGAGAGAGAGAGACACACACTGACGGAGCGGAGTAACGTCTCTTCTGTTTCATTTCTCTCTCCTCTCTCTCACCTTCAGCCACACACACACATACGGGACTCAGTTTGGGAGAGGAGAAGGAAGAAAGATTTATTTTTTTAAGGTTAATATAGAGCTTGTTTACAGAGAAGGAGGCGGATGCTCGGCGGTAAACACATAAACAACCAACGGTAAGTTAATAAACACGAGCGCGTAGTCGCGCGCACGCACGCACGCAGTGTCCTCTTTAATCCCGTTGTGTGTGTGTTTGTGTGTTGGTGTGTGTAAACACATGTGAACATTGTGTTCAATATGGCCGTATGTGTCGGCTCGGAGCCTCTTCTCTGTTCTGTCCAATGTGGATGTGCGCAGTTTGGACTCTTAGTGCTGTGCTTGAGTGAGGAAAGTGTGTGTGTGTGTGTGTTGCAAAATGCCATTCAAACCTGCACTGATAATAATTCCCAATGCATTTATTTTTCACATCATGATTGGGTTGAATTAACCCTCTAAACAGATTTAAATCAGCTCAGGGTTGAGTTAATTAATTAATTAATTAATTAATTAATTAATGCATCAATTAATTAATAGTGCTGGATTGGTTATACACCATAAATATAGTATTGGGTAAAGTGTTGCCTCGCACCTCCAGAGTTAGGGGTTTGAATCTTACCTCCAGTCTCTCTGTGTGTGTGTGTGTGTGTGTGTGTGTGTTGCAAAATGTTATTTAAACCTTCACTAATAATAATTAGCATGATTTTTCACATCATGATTGGGTTGAATTAACCCTTTAAACTGATTTAAATTAGCCTAGTGCTGAGTTATTTAATTAATCAATTAGTAGTGCTGAATTGACTTTTTATTATTCCATAAATTTGTATTATATTATAAGCACCTCGCACCTCCAGGATTAGGGGTTAACATCTTGCCTCTGGTCTGTCTGTGTTTGTGCATGTATGTGAGGTTTACATCTTGTTCTTGGTGGGTTTTGTTCTGGGTTTCCCCCCAGCAGTCCAAAGTATATAGATATGCAGAATAAGCTGATTGGTGTGTGTGTGTGTGTGTGTGTGTGTGTGTGTGTGTGTGCTTGTGCCCTGTGATGGTTTGGTGCCCCATCCAGGATGTCCCCTTCCTTGTGCCCCTACCCTGGGCTTCCTGGGATGGGCTCATTGACCCTACACAGGAGAAGAGATATGGAAATTGAATAATAATAAAGTATCTAATTTGATCCTTAAAGCTGTACTAGTCAATATAAATAATGTGGACAATAATAATAATAAAACATTTTATACATAAGCGACACACGAACACTCAAGGACATTTTACATTAAAGTTGCATGTTTATAGACTTGCAAATTGGCTTCTTGAATATAAAAGTAATGACAGTAACGACAGTAACTCTAGAACTATTAGAAGTTTTTTGGGAAAAAAAACTTATTCAAATCTTATTCCACTTCGCTTATTTACCATTTAGAGCCCATTTGCCTCACAAATCTTACCTAATACACCTTTAAATCATACTAGTCTTTAGTCAGCCCTTAGGGGGCACTGGTGGCTCAGTGGTAGGTGTTTCGCCTGCCATGCGCAAGGCCCGGGTTCGATTCCCAGCCAGTGCCCAAACCCCCAGCCACTGGATGCTGTGCCGGTCCCAATCCCGGATAAAATATGATGGTTGCGGCAGGAAGGGCATCCAGTGTAAAAAACCTGTGCCAAGTTGTTGTGCGGACCGGATATTCCGCTGTGGCGACCCCTTGCCGGGAGCGGCCGAAAGACCAACAACAACAAGCTTTTAGTCAGCTCTTAATACTGTATGGTGAACTTCTGCAGTGTTGAATAAACCTTGAAAATGTCATATTGATCCATAATTTTTAAAAAATCCTTGAGTCTTCTAAAACTCTTAGAATGATCAATTTACAATAAATACAGATGTAAGTGTATTTGTCGAGTGATCTGTTAATTAAACACAATAGGTGCTCGTGGAACATTGATAGGAGTGTTCACTTTAACAGGAGTTTTAGATGGTAATTCGATGCTCATGATATCAACACTGTTACTGGGTTTCATTCAGGGTTAGGCTACGTTGGTAGGCCAGTTTTAGAGTAAGTTTGTGAACCTCGTGTGAACTCTGGTCGTCCAGACAGCATATGTAGAGTTGGTTCCTACAGGGACGTGTAAGGATACTGTACCTAAAGGGATGGTTGTTTGAGCAACTCTACAGTATATGTTGGATTTTAGGGATGACAGTAAGGACAGTTGCAGACATACTGTATGGAAAGAATGTAGGTTAGAGTCCAGGAGGACAATAGCGAGGACTGTAGGCACAGCTGTACTGTACAGACCGTTGTAGTGATAGCTGGCTGTAAGAAAGACCTTATGTAAGACTGTAGTGAATAAAGTAGTGAGGACTATATGAACAGTTGTCGAAATGGTTGTAATGACCGCTCTAGAGAGGGCTGTAGTGATGGTTGTAGAGATGTTGTGGAGATTGTTGTAGTCATTGTTCTAGATATGATTGTTGTGAGGGTTGTAGTGATGGCTGTAGGAAACACTTTAGGAATGAGGAGTGATGTTGTAAGGATGGTTGTTGGGATGGATGTAGTGGTGATTGTAGTGATGGTAGTAGGGATGGTGTGATTGTGGTAATTATGTGATGGCTGTGGTGATTGTTGTAGGGATGGCTGTAATGATGTCATGGCTGTAGTGTTGGTTGTAATGATTGATATAGTGGTGATTGTAGTGATGGCTGGAGGGTGGTTGTAGCAATGGATGTGGTGTTTGTCGTGTAAGTTGCAGGGAAGATTGTAGTGATGGCTGCATTGATAGCTGTAATGATGACTGTAGTGGTGGCTGTAGGGATGTTTTAGGGACATTGTGATGGTTGTAGTGATGTTTGTAAGTAGGGCTGGGCCGATAAACGATATCCATATCGAATCGCGATTTATTTGATTTTAAAAACGATGAAAAGCTATAGACATTTTTTGCTCGATATGGATTCATCTAAGAGCCAATCACACAGCAGAACAACACGACAACAACCAATCAGCGTGCAGCTTGCGCGTGCCGTGCAGGTCAAAGTTAATTTCCTGCCGCACTTTGCGAAGCAAACTTGACACCAGGACGACAAAAAAAAAAAAAAAAAGGGGTGGAAGCAGCGACGAAAGTGAATCTAACCTCGAGTTTTTATCCAAAGATGTTGAAATTGTCGACAAAAAAGGTAGCACGAACTCCGTTATCTGAACGCGTCACCCACACGACCACATAGAGCATGAACATGTGACCCGATGCTACTCCGTCAACTAGCAGCGCTAGCAGTGGGGCTGTAGCAAAGCAGATATCCATCGTGTCGTCTTTCGTGGCCATTACACCTTATGAAAGCTGTTCCAAAGGGAGCAAGGATATAACCAGGGCCGTTTCTAACTTTCTAGCGAAAGATATGATGCCCCTAAGCACACGAGGCTGAAGTTTAGCTCCTTATTCGCAGCTTCCGGTTTGTTTGGCTCCTTATTGTGCAGCGTTTCATTCCGCGGCTGAAGTTTAGCTCCTTATTCGCCTCGTTACTAACGGGAGTGTTCACGCTGGAGAATGCTGCGCAGTTTATCAATAAAAGCAGCTTCCGATTCGTTTGGCTCCTTATTGCGCAGCGTCTCACTCTGCGGCTGAACTTTAGCTCCTTATTCGCAGCTTCCGGTTTGTTTGGCTCCTTATTGCGCAGCGTCTCATTTTACGGCTCGAAGTATAGCCTCGTGTTCACGTTGCCGAATGCTGCGCAGTTTATCAATAAAACATTATTTTCGTGGCTTAAACCATTCTGGCTGAGCAAATATGAACTATACAACACCTAGCAGGTACACAACTATATAGTAAAAGTGAAATTGTTATGGTCCAGATTGATAGCTGCATAATTCATTCCATGTTTGTTGTCACTGCATGTTTAAGCCATTATGTCAGTTTATTGGGGCCGTGTGAAATAGCCTTCATTTAACTCTGAATTGTGGGATAAAGACAGCCCTAGTGTGTGTGGTCTAAATGTTGTCTCGTTATTGTTTAAAAATCTCAAAACATTAATATATCATCACAAGATGCTTTTTATCATCACAAACAAGTATTTTTTTTTAAATAAAAATCTTTGCCATGTAAAGATTCTGAGCATGTGCCTAGAGTATCTTAATTTTTAAGGCCAAATCGGTCATCTGTTTTTGTTAATAAACTATACTTTAAAATGTAATTTAATGAACCCTTTAATTTTTGTGGCTTCAGTTTAAGTTGTTCAACATTTGATGTTCAATAAATAATCATAGATAGTAGATAGTGTGTGTTGCCTTCAATTAATCAATCAAGTAATGCAGCCTTCATTCAAAACTTGTCAGTGAACTATGAGGGCAAAAAAAAAAAATCGTTTATTAATCGAAATCGAGTTAAAATGTTCAATTAATCGAGATTTTGATTTTAGGCCAAATCGCCCAGCCCTAGTTGTAAGGATTGCTGTAGTGATGATTGTTTTGATGGTTGTAATTTATGTGATGGCTGTGGTGATGGTTGTAGGGGTAGATGGTTGTGATGGCTGTAGTGACTGCTGTAATTATGTGATGGCTGTGGTGATGGTTGCTGTAGGGATGTCATGGCTGTAGTGCTGGTTGTAATGATGGTTGTAGGGTCGGTTATAGTTATGTAGTGACGATTGTAAAGATGGCTGTATTGATGACAATAGGGATGGTTGTAGTAAAAGCTTTAGTGATGGTTGTCTTGACCACTGGTAATAATAGTTGTGCGTATGCTTGTAGTGACGGCTGTAGTAACGGCTGTGGGTATACATGTACTGAGGGCTGTAAGGATGGAAACAGTGACACCGTGTAAGAATAGTAGTGTAGTGTTGTAGGCACAGTGGTAGGGATGACTGTATGTATTTGCATAAGGTTGTATGTTTGTGTGTGGTATTCACTTCAAGCCTAGACAGTGGTAGGGATTGTTGTAGGCTTAGTCAGAGGAAAGGCAGAAGGTGGCGCTGAAGGAGGACGGTTGTAGTGATGGGTGTAGTAAAGGTTGTAGTGATGGCTGAGAGCACGGCTGTGGGTAAAGCTCTGGGGACGGTTGTAAGCTCCAGGCTGAAGACTTGAGCACTATAGTGCTGTTGCTGCATCTGAGCTGCGTGCGGCATTTCCCACACTCAGCAGCTGTGTGTGTGTGTGTGTGTGTGTGTCTAACAGCATTGGTTAGGGAGTGTGTGTCAATGTTTGGAACATAATTCTAGAACTGCAGGCCATGTGAGACTGTGTGTGTGTGTGTGCGTGTGTGTTTGAACGTGGGTGTGATTGTGCAGTATGGACACAATGTCCTGACACACATGCCTTCGAGCTGCTGAGAGCAGCATGCTGCAGTGTGAGTGTGTGTGTGTGTGTATTGTGTGAGAGAGGAGCGCTCTCACTGCAATTTCATCACACAGCACTCGAGACGCTAAGAGATTAAAATATCACGGTGAGAAAAGATAAGTGAAAAAACGGAATTGACAGGATTCTGGATGTAATGGGTTTAGATATCGGTGTGTTTATGACGTGCGCAACTTTGAGAAATGTGCTATTTTGTAGACACGTGCCGAAAGTCTAGCGTGCTCGTCAAAGCGCTCCGTGCACTGCTTAGCGTTAGCGACTAAGCCATTTACCCCAGGCGGTATAGAAAAGCCCATAATGCACTCGGGTCTATAGGGAAGGGCGCTTTGGCTCTGTGCTAAGTTTCCTGAGTCACATGACTTTTATGAACATCCTGAGCAAAAATGATGAGTGTTGACTCTTCATACAAATTCAGAAGGAGTATAAATATGCAGTGTGTGCACTATGAAGATAAACATAAAGAAATAATGCATATTTAAACAGTAGATATATATAGTGCACATAGGAGTCGCCATATTGGTGCTCACCTTATTCTACATTTCTTCGATTTCAGTTAAATGTTTAGCAACGTGAATTGATCCGTCGCAGACAGCTAGCGGTTGTCACTCAAATCAACCTCGCCCCTAATTATGTATAATTTTCCAGCTTAGTATGATGTAATCTTATGTGTTACATAAAAAAAGAATAATGAGCCGTGAATGGGAGATCTAGGAACCAGGTGACCAAACAGTTTATTTCTGTTCTAATGACGAGCATTTTAACACCACAGTCTCATGGGGATTGACTCACTTTGGGTGCAAGTTTCATCTTTATTTATTTATTTTTTTTTAGAACAGTAGGCGCACTCCGATTGGCCTAAAGTACCCTGCGAAGTACACTTCATAGTGTTCAGCCATGTTAAGTGTGATTCCAAACTGCAGGGAGCGAAAATGTTCAGTTCAAAGTGAACATGTGAGCATGTGGACCGTGAGAGCGGAGTAGGGAACGAGTGAACAATGGATCTTCACTTCACCGGAAAAGGGAATGAAAAATGTCCCCACGAGTCATTACGTCTTGCATGGAGCGTGAAAAAAAAAAAAATGGAGCTTGAAGAAGAATTTTTATATTTATTATGATTATCATCGAGGATGACATTATATTAATAGGACGCAATAATTAATAATTCATTTGTATTACTGTATAAAGGCTAAACCATCTGTAAAGAAATTCTGTAGATCAACTTTTCTCGTAAGAAATAATGTAAATGCAGATAATCCGTTCCAGTCACCCAAAAATATTACCAACGTTACAAAAAAAACAAAAAAAAAAGTAGGATAATAACATGGCGTCCGATCGTGGATCGACACTTTCTCCAACACATTTGCGATCGGTTCGGTTCGTTCATTCGCTCGCTCAGTAGCCGAGGCAGATTACCCAACTGACATTCAGGAAATAATTTTTACTTGAAAGTTGCCTGAGATAATTCGACGGTGATCTGACACACACTGCTCACACACGCCTCCAGCTAAACCGAGCAGACCGGCTGGCGATGGATTCTGGCCATCACAGGAAGTCAACAGAGTCGGTGATGACGATTGATTTATTCTCTTCAACACACAGTGATGTGGAACGTGACCGACCCGTCACTGTTTTAGCAGGAAACCCTTCATCAAAAACACTAATGTGTATATAAAAAAAGTAAACTTGGAGTCGAATAACATCTTGTCTGTGCCACATTGTCCAGCGTGTGTGTGTTTTACAGGATACACTGATTTTAACCAAAAGAAATTACATAAAAAAAATTATTAGACTAATCAGTCTTTAGTCTTATCTGTTTACAGAATTCAAAGACTCTTAAGAGTGAAGGGGATTTGTGTGTGTGTGTGTGTGTGTGTGTGTGTGTGTGTGTGTGTGTGTGTGTGTGTGTGTGTGTTTGTGTGTGTGTTAATGTACTCTGTACACTGCTGTTCGCTCCCCCTCACCACACTGACCTCATCACCAGCAATAGTTGATGATGGGAACACTGACGATGAGATCATACCTGTAGAGGAAACCCCACTCTTCTCTCTCATCCCTCTCTCTCATCCTTCTCTCTTCTTCTTCCTCTTCTCTCTCATCCTCTTCTCTCTCTCTCTCTCTCTCTCTCTCTCTCTCTCTCTCTCCGTATGAGTCATCATCTCACACTCGTCCCCTGATGCTGTCTGTCACACCGAGCCTCCTGTCAGGCTGCAGGATTTTGTGTGTATGTGTGTATGTATGTGTTTGTTTTTTGTGTATCTGTGGTGTTGTTGTTGTTGTTGTTGTGTGCATACATACACGGCTTCATCAGTTATCTGTACGTGTATACTGTATGTGCAACCTTAAGCATGAGTGTGTGTGTGTGTGTGTGTGTGTGTGAGGCAGCAGCTGCAGAGCCATGTTGTGCTCGTGCCTGAGATGTGCTGTGTAGCTCTGAGTGCATGAGAATGGGTGGAGTGTGTGTGTGTGTGTGTGTGTTATCAATAGGATGCAGTGTGTGCGCTTAGTAGGAAACAGTTTGCCTGTCAGACACTATGGAAGGGAAAACCTTATCCTTCCTCTGGACACACACACACACATACACACATGCTTATACATGCAGGCATACAGAAATTCTTTCTTTCTGTTCCGTGTGATGACCAACATTTTTTTCTTTTATTTTTTGCTAAATGTTTTTTTTTTTTTTACCTGTGGAACTTTTATCTGTTTTCTTTCTGTTATATTTTTATAACTTTCTTTTTTTAATGTTAAACATGTTTGCTTCTGTTTGTGAGTATAGAAAGACAAAAGTAGAAAGAGAAGAGATATAGAAAGAGAAAGAAGTGCCTGTAGAACAATGACCGTGTGTGTGTGTGTGTGTGTGTGTGTGTTGAGGTCAAACACTCAGCAGTGGGATAGAACTGAAGCAGCACATCAGTAATTAGCCACATTGCTTTCTGCAGAAAAACAGTGCACTCTTTGTGTGTGTGTGTGTGTGTGTGTGTGTGTGTGTGTGTGTGTGTGTGTGTGTGGTGTGTGTGTGTGTGTTTGGTCCCAGTAGAGATCAAGTGCATCACTTCAACATGGCATCAGTCTTTCTCTCTACCCTGGATACAACTCATTAACTATTCGGTACCCTCCATTACCCCACACACACACACACACACACACACTAATTATGATATCTTGTTACACATATTGATCTGCACCATCTGGTTTGCGCTCTCGTCATATGACCCCTCCACGTCTCCTCCCTCGCCTCTCGTCGTGTTCAGATACGGTCACATGACCACTCGGAGACTCCATGTTTTTAACGTTGTGTTTATTGCCTGAAGCTCGATCTTGCTGACAGGTGACATCAATACCTTAGTGGTACAGTAAGTGTCTGTAATATAATTCCCCTCATTCACGTCAGGTAAGGTTGCAGTCGAAAGTTTGCGTACTCTCCTCATGACCATGAACGTCACGGCAGTATCGCGCTCGCAACAGTTTCTTCTAGCGGGTCTGGACGATCGTACATCCGACAGTCTTTAGCAGGAATTTCATCATGTATTCAGCAAACATGCACTACCGCGCAAAAGTTTGGGATCATGTCGAAATTCTTATTGTTTTCCAAAGGAAACCACCCACGAAATTGGTCTGAATAGAAAATATTGCAAAAGGACGGGACATGAGTTAGAAATAATGATTTTGATGGAAGTTCTGAATTTGTTCTTCAAACTTTGACGACGACTTCCTCAAAAAAAACACCTCGTGCAGCAATTTCAGACTGGCAGACGTTCTAGCTGTCGATTTTTCCGAAAGATTATCTGATGAGATTTCACCCCATGCTTCCTGTAGCTTCTCCCACAAGATGTCTTGGCTTGATAGAGTCTTCCTCCGTACCACACGGTCAAGCTGCTCCCACAACAGCTCGATAGGGTTCAGATCCGGAGGCCGCGCTGGCCGTCAGAATACCGGCTAGGACTTTAATTGTTTGTGAAATGGATTAATTTTTTTTGTGAATTGCATGAAACAAAGCCATTTGCAAGTGATGCCAAACTTTTGCGCGGTAGTGTACAAACAGCACACGTAATATTTCATCTGAATTTCCCTTCACATTTAGCAGATGTTTTGTGACAACATCAAAAACTTCTGCCCGAATCCTGACTGGATCAGGGGTTAAGGCATTGAACTACAGTTTGTAAGATCGGAGGTTCAAACCCCATGACCACCAAGTTGTCCCTGTTGAGCCCCTGAGCAAGGCTCTTAACTTCTCAGATGTATAATGAGATAAAAATGTAAGTCACTCTGGAAAAGGACGTGTCTCAAATGCCTACATGTTTGACCCCTCTTCTTAGCTGAATTGGTTGTGTTCATTTATTTATTTATTGGCACAAAAATCTTTTGTCTTTCGGCTGTTCCCCATCTCTCGCCCGAACTACCTCAATCTGTCCTCTCTGACTTTATCTCCAAAACATCTAACATGGGTTGTCCCTCTGATGGACTCATTCTTTACTCGCTTCCAAAGAGAACCTTAACATCTTTATTGGCTTGAACATGACGGCGCAAATTTTCTACAGGGTTGAGGCTCCAAAAGCTTCCTGTTCGGTTTCCTGCTTTAACGATTCAGTTCAATTCAAGTTTGTTTATGTAGCACTTTTAGCGATGGTCAAAATATAGAAATGGATTTGAAAAACAAGCCGAGGGTGACGACGGCGAGAGAAAAACTCCCTGAGATGACGACAAGAAGAAATCTTGAGAGGAACCAGACTCAACAAGGAACCTGTTCTCAGGTTTGGGTGATATGAGATAGCAGGGATTGATCTGCAGTCCTGCGGAGTGTTAGGAGGCTGGACGTTCAGTAAAACAGGAAAAATGTTCAAGTCCACTCAAGTTCAAGTTTTTGGAGGCTCAGGTACAAAACTGTTTGTGGGAATTTCCGTCCTGAGCGACTGACCATCAGGGAACATCTGCCTTCATCAGCCGAGTCCAAGACCATCTACATGGTCATGTGGAACCGTCCACAGGCACCACATGGGGCCTCTGTGCTCAACTGCGAGCCAGACTGGTGCTAATTCAGGAGCAGAGGCTTTTTTCTTGGATTGCAGCCTTTCGGTCCTCGATGATGTAAAACTAGTTTGACTGTACAGTAGAAGGTGACACCGTCTTCCAGCAGCTTCCAGCAGTTAATGAAATCTCAATCAATTTCCTTCCAGCTGAGGGTGACCGGTTAGGTGTTCCTGAACTTGGCAAAGTGGCGGCACCTTCCACTGACTTGTTCTTACATGCAGTTGTTTAAACTGATCTTGGAATCGGCAGTTGTTTTAAAAAAAGAGAGATTCCTAACTTGTGCAAAGCAAATCTGCGCTGAGATTCGTTGGACTTTCCGCGTTTGTTCCTTGTGTTGGTCAATCCAGTGAGCGATCTCAGACACACCATTTTTATGTTGGCACTGAGAAGCTGCTGTAGCAGCTGTAGTCAATCATGATCAGTAACAGAAGTCGAAAGGCCTTGGACTTGACAAATTAAAAGACATTCTGGGACTTTCAGCACCATTGAGTTAATATTCCAATGAAGGACTACAATATGTTTAATTGGTTCCGTATCTATACTTTTGCAAAACGCAAAAAATAAGTTCAAACTTGTACCCCATAATTTGGGGATTTTCTTCTATTAAGGATGTAGACTAACACATTAACTGGTGACAGGATCATGGGCACCCAAGGCTCACCCGGGCACCAAAGACCAACCCGTCTGGTCCTAACTCACAGAAAAGCCAACGACACAGAAAATGTAAATGCTGATCATGATGGACAGGCACCAGAACACCCAGTGTACCTCAGCCCACCACGCACTGGTCCAAACTGCCCAAATCCCAGTCCAATGAAGTCTGAGCCACAGAGGACCCAACTTTCAACCCATAGCACCCAAAGTATTAACTGCCTATGGTGGTTTGGTGGAGTCATGCTCCGAGGTGCAAGAGCTGCCCTGCTGGCAGAAAGGGGAACCTGAACAAAATTGGGCGTGATGTTTTTCGTTGTAACGACACGGCCCTTTCTCCAGGAAAAAAAAAAAACAGTTCAAAGAACTTATTGCAAGAACAAGATTCCTTTCTATAATGAGGGTGTGTACACTTTTGACCACAAATGGTTTGGCTGAATATTATCATTATGACATTTAGGCAGAGCGAAAGTAATTTTAGATAAACGAGACTGAGAGCATCACTCAGTTTAGCATTTATTCTGGTTTTAATTAGAATATCGACAATTCAAAATAAAATGTCATTTATATTGTAATACATTTATACTTCGAGTTACACTAGACACCTAACAGCTGAATGCTGGATTTTATGGAAATGTTAAGAAAATTCAGAGGCTATTTAAAGTGTGAGAGTGCATGTGCACACACACGCACACGTGTTGTACAAGTGTGTATACATTGCTGTACTCCATATACCACTCGTAGGGAGTCTCGCTCTCTCTCTCTCTCTCTGTCACACTTTTCCACCAGTGACAGGCGACTGGAAGGAAGGAGGAGTGTGTCATCTTGCTTCATGTTGATTTATTGAGGTTTACACACCCGTCTGTGTGCCGTGTCACATGCTGTTTTTCAATTAATATTTCAAATATGAAATATTAAAGACAGAGGTTACAGAGGAAGCTTCTCAGCTTTGACTCTAAAGGGATGAACCTCACAAGTTTACCAACATCACACACACACACACACGCGCATTGTAGCACGCACATGCTTTCACATGCAACACACCCATTCCTGTTTAAACAACACCAACACACACACACAAAGATTAAAGATAACGAAGTCATACCTAGTTCTCCGCCGATTATGTAAAGAATTATGCAAAAAGACCTGATTTTGCAACGTGCCCTGTGATGCCCGTGCAAGCATACAGTACCAGGATTATTTCTTCATGTAGTCAAGATATAAATATGAAATATTGACAAAGAAACTTTTTTTTTACCTAAGCTCCTCAGTTTTCAATTCACTTTGTCCATCTGTCTTCGTATTTCCTCATTAAAAAAAAGTTTTAATGCTGACCTGTGAGCCTTGAATGCGCTGCTGTCTTCACTCCTTCATCAGAAATGGATCTTCATTTTCCTCGGGAACAGGTGAACGTCTGAGGGAGCGAGATCAGGACTATGGGGAGGATACTTTAACACCTCAAAAATAAGTTTGGGTGGGCAGAAGAGTGCAGACGTGCATTGTCGTACAAGATGACGACGCCCATGTATATCAGTCCTCTGCCTTTAATTTAAGTTCAGGCTTCAGTTCTTCAATAAAAGTCTCAATGTAATGAGTACTGTTGATTGTTGATCCTTTTCCTTGATGATGTTCCAGTACTGGACTCTTTAACTTTTTCTCAGTCGGCGATTGAGGATGTTTCTGTTTACGCTCAGGCTCGTAGTGATGAATCCGTGTCTCGTCACCCGTAATGATTCTCTTTAAGAAACTTTCACCTTCCTTTGCTTATCAGTCCAAATTCTTTTATTCAGTTATTCAAACACTTTCTCTAAATGTGTGGAAATATTGTACGTGTTGAATCTAACTGAGCCTTCTTATGTCGTTTGTTATCGTTAATCGCACAGTATGTTACGCTACGTTGTGTTTTTAAATAGTATGCGGTTTCAGTTGATTCTTCACAAAACACGAGAAACAAAGTGGATCAAATGCCCCCAAAAATTGTTCTTTTGCGCCACAACCTAAATATATAGCATTTAATGTCACTTTTTGATTGATTGAATTATTTATTCATACTGCTACTTTTATTTATTTTTACTGCTACTTTTACCATGAAGCGACATCTCAACCATTTGGTAGAGGACAGTAGTGCAGTTTTTCTTTTTTTAATACTGAGAAACATAATTTTTTTTAGTGAGAATGTTAAAGGTTTAATGGCTGTTCCTTTCCCGCCTGTGCACACACACACACACCTGCTGTTGGGAGGATCCCAGGTCACTGGAATGTTTCTTTTTAGAAGTTCCAAATAAATAAGAAGAAAGCGTTGTTAAAGTACATTTTACTAAACTATTGTTCCATTGTCCTGACAAACAGCCTGCGGCAAGACGGCGAAAGGGTTGCTAAGTAGCAAACATGACATGACATTTAAGCACATTCACGTACTGTACAATGCGCTGAAGCTGAAAGACGCAATTTAATCACCAAAAGCTGCAAACAATACAAGGAATACAAAATGTTAAAACAAACAAATATGAAAAATGTATTACAATTTTTGTTACTCTTCGAGACAGTTGTGTCCTAAATGGAGTTCTGTTTTCCTTCATAAAACACTCGAGTACGTTAGTCTAAAATATACAGTATAAATACCTTAAACCACACATTATTATTCTTTTTAAATAGAAATGACATCACTGCATCTGATCTGACGTCAAAGGAAATAATCTGTGCCGGAACAATCGCCCGTTATACTATACAGTATTTACTGTAATTGCGTAAATGTCTAGTAAAAATCTTTTGCCTCTAACACAGAGATTCTTGCTTTAGTGTGTCAGACATCTAGCAACTTGTGTTTTTAACTGTGCCAGTCCCCGTCTGTGATGTAGAACAAGTAATGACCTACTAACATAACACTAAAAGTACACGTTATGTATTTAAGGACTTACTTAACTTGCTGCTATTAACACTAATGACACACTAATGGGACGGAGTGTGTGCTGAAAGGCAGGTGCACTTGGAAAGTAGATAAAAGAATTATACAGAGTGCTCGTATCAACCGTGAGACGAAAACATCTTCCAGGTTCCCGTCTCGAGTAAGCAATATTCAGATCGAGATTTATTTTTAGCAAATTAAATAGAAGTAGAATATTTCTCAAGTCACTGATGTGCATCCGTGACTTCTGTATTCATTCATACACACTTCAGGAAAAGAAAAACTTGTACAAGTACTTTAATACAAAATGTAATGCTGTAATGTTATATTATTAGTATTATTATTATATAAATATACTATTTTTCTTTTCCTGAAGTGTGTATGCAGTTTTTGGCCAACTATGTGTTTGTATACGCTATATATAGATAGATAGATACAGAATCGGCGAAAGAAATGTACACACACTTCAGGAAAAGAAAAACTCAATACAAAATTCTAATACAAAAAAGTTTAATACAAAACTTTAAGAAAAAATTTATTGCTATTTGTTATAGGAAAAAAAAAAAATATATATATATTTATAACATATAATTATATGAATACAGTATAATATACCTCATACTATTTTCTTGTGATGCTGTTTTTCTTCGCATCATACTTTTTTTTTTTCTCCTGAAGTGTGTGTGTGTGTGTGTATATATATATATATATATATATATATATATATATATATATATATATATATATAAAACTATTAGTCAAAGATAACACAAGTAAACACAAAATGCAGTTTTTAAATGAGGGGTTTTATTATTTAGGGAGAAAAAAAAATCCAAACCTACATGGCCCTGTGTGAAAAAGTAATTGCCCCCTGAACCTAATAACTGGTTGGGCCACCCTTAGCAGCAATAACTGCAATCAAGCGTTTGCGATAACTTGCAACGAGTCTTTTACAGCGCTCTGGAGGAATTTTGGCCCACTCATCTTTGCAGAATTGTTGTAATTCAGCTTTATTTGAGGGTTTTCTAGCATGAACCGCCTTTTTAAGGTCATGCCACAACATCTCAATAGGATTCAGGTCAGGAATTTGAATAGGTCTCCAACCTTTTTTGCACCACGGACGGGTTTTATGTTAGACAGTTTTCCACAGATAACACCATAACACTGAATTGGTGTGATCCAGGAACTTTGCAGTCAATAAAATGGGAATAAATTCTTTCTGTCCGGTCCAGTACCAAATCCCAGTTGGTGTTGGAGACCACAGCTATACTGTAGATCATCTGCTAAACATCATCAAGCTAAAAAAAAAAATGTTACAAAGAGCAAGAAAGTAACAAAAAGGAACACAGTGCCAGAGTGTAATATGACCCAAATGCCGTTGTGTCACTGACTCATGTGCCATTATCAGGTTTTTTTTTTTTTCTCCTTTTCATTAATTTATTTTGGAAGTCTTGAAGTGCTGTGTTTACAAAATTGTAATGAAAGTCAATATAACCGTGTACCTTTTTATTTATCCCTCTTCTGATTTTCCACAGGTGATGTCACACTAGAGCTGCATTACCTTTGACTCGTTCTGTAACCGCACACCGGCCGCGCACCACCGATTCAAGATGGCCGCCACAAAGAGCGGCTCCGAGGGGAAAATCGCCGGCCTCTACGAGCTGGATCGCACGCTGGGCAAAGGCCACTTCGCCGTTGTGAAGCTCGCCCGCCACGTTTTCACCGGTCAGCTGGTGGCTGTAAAAATCATCGATAAGACCAAACTGGACAGCCTGGCCACGGGCCACCTGCTGCAGGAGGTGTGCTGCATGAAGCTGGTACAGCACCCCAACGTGGTGCGTCTCTACGAGGTGATCGACACGCACACCAAGCTTTACCTCATCCTGGAGCTGGGCGACGGCGGCGACTTGTACGATTACATCCTGAGGCACGAAGGCGGAGTCGCCGAGCACACCGCTAAAGTGCACTTCGCCCAGATCGTGCGCGCGATCGCGTACTGCCATCGGCTGCATGTGGTGCACAGGGACCTGAAGCCCGAGAACGTCGTGTTCTTCCGCCAGCAAGGGACCGTCAAGCTCACTGACTTTGGCTTCAGCAACCACTTCCAGCCGGGAACCATGCTCGTCACTAGCTGCGGCTCGCTAGCGTATTCAGCGCCAGAGATTCTGCTGGGAGAGGAGTATGATGCCCCCGCTGTGGGTGAGTGTACACAGTACATGCACGTGCGTTTGTGTCTCTCTCTTGCCCTTGAGTTGAGTCGTAGTCCAACTTTCAACTCCTCCCCTAGAACCACATAACCTGGTCATTCAGTACATTCAGGTCGTCAGCTGACTTCATTTTTTTGCCTTGAAATAACACAGCATATGAGTTATACAATTGAGTAACAATGGCAGTCAGTTGTTATTTTAAGACACGATGGTCAGCTGTTCTGGAACGGTTCTTGTAAGAACAGTATTGTGTCAAATGCATGTGCAAAAAACATTTTCATCAAGCACCATGAGGAAACTGTCTCTCATGAAGACCTTCCCAGGAAATCAAGACCAAAACTGACCTCTGCTGCAGAGGAGACGTTCATTAAGAGTTACAAGACTCAGAAATCATTAATTAACACAAATTAATCAGCACCTCAGATTAGATCCGTTATGAAGGATTTACAGAATATCAACTGTTCAAATGAGATTATTGCACATATTGGACGTCTTCAGTATTGTTTTACAGTGTAGAAAGAAATAAAAGTCATGAAAGACCATGGAGTTAGAAGGTGTTTCTAAATATTTGTCTGTATAAATGTTAAAGTTTCAAAGCCATTACAGTACAGTATGTACCATCAGCCGTATAAATCCCATTTATTCTTTTAAAAACGTACTCATGTTTTTGGGTGCGTGTGACTCAAATGTTCTTTCCCTATTTAGAAAACATTGATTCGGTTTAAGCTCAAAATATGTGAAATCAAATTATGTGAACGTAATGGACTTGCAGGTTTATGAGATCATGAATTGATCGCTGTTGTGTGTGTATATATACCGTGTGTGTGTGTGTGTGTGTGTGTGAGAGAGAGAGAGAAAGTGGGCATGTGTGGGGTTGTTTTTATGTGTAAGAGGGCACATGTGGCTCTCTGGTGCACTTTGCTTCAGTTATAATTTGGAGTGAAGAGCATGGTAGTCCCTCAGTGGGTTTGATATTTCTGTGTGTGTGCGCGTGTGACTTACGTGTGTATGACTTGCGACCTATTTCTTTCCAGTTTGCATCATAAAGCTGAACAGAAGAGTGCCGTTTCATGAATCTATATTCTAATTCTAACACGTATTAACCCTGTGCTGTTGAGCTGTGGATGTCCATAATAAATAAAGACAGTAAGTCAGTCGTGTTGATGCCTGAAGCTACAGTAACGTCTGGAACTTGGAAACAGTGATGCGTACAGTACTGTAGCTGGTACTGCTGTATCTGAATGCTGTATTATTCCTCAAGATAAACTTATGCTTCACTCTTCACTGTCTTTCCCTCCGTCTCTCCTCACGTCTTTCATCTTTTGTTCACGTCTATGAGCCCCAGGAGGCTAGACGAGGCCAAGCAGAATAATTTGCAGCAGTCCAGACTGAAACCCACATCTAGCCACCCTTAGCTGGTACTGTACGTTAGCGCCAGCGTGGATTTGATGAAATACTTTCCATTTTTCTTTGGTTAATTGCTGACAGTTGATTGGCAGTGTACAAGAGCTCTTAAATTGGATTTGAGATTTATTCCTACTGTGTTTTACAATGAGGTATAATCTGACGGACACATCGCTCTGGAATAGGCTCAGTCTGGACTCATCAGACCACATGACCTTTTCCCATCGCTCCCTTGTTAGTCTCACTAACAAGTGGTTTTGTTATGGCCACAGCGGTTCAGTTCCAATCCTGTGAGTTCTCATCAGACTGTGTTTATACAGTGGAACTGCTCTTACTTTCACCATTAAACATATTAAACTCTGATTTATACTATTAATTTTTCATAATGCACTTTCACCAAGCGTTTAAGTCATCATTTCTTCTTCGGCGTTGTTTGCGCTTCAAGCCAAGATGCAATCTCCTTAGTTGTTTTCTTTTCTTTTTGGCCAGGCAGGTTTCATACACTGATTCCACATGGCTGATGTAGGTGTGTGTGTGTGTGTGTGTGTGTGTGTGTGTGTGTGTGTGTCTTCTGCTGTTAGTAATGTGATATATTTATCATCACTTCTGTTCACTGCAATTGTCACAGCGACCACATGAGCCAGGATTAGAGCTACACAAAGTGGGTCAGTCTCCTCCAGAAGAGAGAGAGAAAGAGACACACACACAGAGAGACAGAGGAGGGTTTTTTCCCCCATGCAGAGTGCTGCTGCCATTTAAAATGCAGGTACCATCTGATCTCAACCTTCTTTCTGGTATCTCGTATCATCAATCCAGTTCAATTTAATTGGCCAATCAAACTGTAGATTAACATTTATTAATATTCTACTGTTAATTCAGGATCACTGCTATTGTTAATAATCCAGTTTGTTTGGTCGAGACACACGCAAGCTCTCAACGTCTCTCGACAGACTGACCGTCGCTGCTTAAAGTCTCTAATAATAATCTCACACGGCTTCAGCACCACTGCTTTTGGAGTCTGAGTGTATGATGATGTAAGTCGACTAATCTCAGAAAATGATTAGTGTACATCGATCTCGGGCTCTGTCTCTCCTCTCTCACCTCCTCATTGATAAAGCTTTAATTTCACAGCTGTAACACAAATCCGGCTTTTCCACTACAGGACGTGATCAGCTCAGCTTCTTATCAGGGCATGGTTTGGTTTTCACATCCTGCCTGTCCCCCCCTCCCCTCCTCCCCCTTTTTTTGGATGGTTTTCCTGTTTGTTTCCATTTATCTTCAGTTTATCCTTTGATCATTTAATCCATGAGGGGCGTTCAAGTCAAACCGGGATTTGTGATGATGAAATTTCTCAAGCCGCAGTAAAACATTTGAATGGTGCAAACTTTTAGTTACAAGACTGTGATTGATTGACGATCCTGGCCTGAGGTGGATCGCTTGATCCTTGAAAATCGACGGTTAACCTGAGACGCATCCCGCGTCTGTGGGAACTGTACTCGCAATCATTCACCAACACCACTTTCACATTACAGGAACTCGATTAGGAGTTGTTGCCACGTCCCCCCGAACAGTCCTGGCCCCGCACCAAGTCATTTCCACTCGGAGTTCCTGGGAGGCCAGTGTTTCAAACATGAAGCAGACAGACTGATCCTGGCTCTGGCGTACTGCGAGAACGTTCTACCTTGATTGAATCCAAGCACTAGTGAAACGCTGGGTATAAGCGCATTAGTGTAGCAGGAGATTATATAGAGAAATAATGGGAGTTTTACCCTTATATCAAAAGTCCCGGTTTGACTTGAACGCCCCTTGTTGCCAATTCTCTTGTATATTCTGATTTTCCTGATCATTCCTTGATTTGTTTCGAGTTTGCAGCTTTATTAGCGGAAATGACAATTTTTTTATATTTTAGAGTTTTAAATAAATAATCCTAAGAACTTGAGTAATTTTTTTTAACTGCTACACAAGTAATCGAAGAAGAGATGGTAAGATTGAGACAGGAAGGAGGAGAGAGTGTGTTCTGTTTAAACACAGTGTCAGGTTGTGGAAAAGCTGAGCTCTGTTGTTACTGGAGACAGAACATACAGGTCACTCTCATTTCTACCCGTGTCGAGAGAGACAGACAGAAAGTGTGTGTGTGAGAGAATATTCACCAGGTCAATCCAGGCCCCAGGCCGACACATAAAAGTGATCAAGTGACCTCCTTAACACTCACTGCAATTCAGTCACACTAACAGACTGACACACACGTGTGTGTGTGTGTCTATATATATATATATATATATATATATATATATATATATATATATATATATATATATATA
The DNA here is from genome assembly GCA_030522415.1 of Channallabes apus. Lineage (NCBI taxonomy): Eukaryota > Metazoa > Chordata > Actinopteri > Siluriformes > Clariidae > Channallabes > Channallabes apus. The sequence goes on from CM060113.1 coordinate 35,697,887, forward strand.
TAGATATCTTGTACATAATTATGCAGACATTATCAACACTTAAACATATAAACATATGTTGATAATGTCTGCATAATTATGTACAATATCATTCAGTATTTCCATATATAACTTACAGTAAAAATTTATAAAGAAATAACGTTACAGGAGAATATATCCATGGCTGTAAAGAAAAAATATATATATATTACAAGACGGACCAGTTTTCAGATAGAAACAAAAAAAACCTAATGTATCCTCCTGAGATTTGCATAAAAATAGAACGGAGTGAGTGTGACAAAGTTACCAGAAGCTGGAGAACTCGTATTCTCCAGCATGTTCAGTAAAACCTACTTTACTTATAGTACTGTGCAAAAGTCTTGGGCACATACAAAAATATGGCCTACGCAAAAGATGCTTTTGAAAACATTTCTGCATAAATGAAATGTTTATAAAGAGCAATGAAGAGTAATAAAATAAACAGTCAATATTTGGAGTGAAAACTCATTGCTTAAATCAGGAGTTTTAGACACGGATTTGTGCAGTTTTATAAGTAAAACAGTTGTTAGGTTTTACTGAGCTTGCTGGAGAATACGAGTTCTTCTGGTAACTTTGTCACACTCGATCGTTTCTATTCTTATGCAAATCTCAGGAGCGTACATTTTTTTGTTTCTGTCTGAACACTGGTCCGTCTTGTAATATATTTTTTTTCTTTACAGCCATGCATATATTCTCCAGTAATGATATTTATTTATACATTTGTAAGTTTTATGTATATAAATACTTAATGATTTTGTACATAATTATGCAGACATAATAAACATGTATAACAAAATTGCCTTTTTTTTTTTTTTACCTGACTGTGTGTGTGTGTGTGTGTGTGTGTGTGTGTGTGTGTGTGTGTGTGTGTGTGTGTGTGTGTGTGTGTGTGTGTGTGTGTGTAACACTATCTTCAGGTATCTTCTAGGTCTGTACTGTACATGTCTGTATTATCTGAACAGCACGGATGATATTACTTTGACACACACACTTTTGTAGTATTTTATAAACCAATAGAGCGACATATACGTTAGAGACAGATGAAGAAATGATGAGTTTTTATACAAAGAGATGGAAAAGGCAGAAGGAGAAAAATGAACAGGATCCATCACGAGTCTGTGAACTGAGTAAGTAATAAATGATTGATGATTGTGTTCTCCAGTGAGCAAAACATAACACACGGGTGAGTCGATGGAGCAGCACGAGGGTCAGATTCTATTAAAATACAACAAACCAATGAAACAGTGTGTGTGTGTGTGTGTACGGCTTTATGATCATGCTTGTTGTGTGTAAACAATGGCAAGATAAATCTTCAATGACCCATTCATTTACAGTTACATAATGCATCTTAACTGTGTGTGTGTGTGTGTCAGTAGGAACCGAATGTTCAGTGTAGAAAAGAACAGGGATATTGTTAGCTCAGATGAAGGCACTGCTGAGACAATAGTTTCCCTTAGCAGCGATACACACACACGCACACAGACAGTGTTAAGTTCCTCTGATAAACACAAGTAACGGAACAGGCCATAAGTCTTTTAGTAACACACACACACACACACACACACACACACAAGGAAAATGTGTGAAGGAAAAAGGAAGGGCGAGCAGAGTAAGAAAGAATGTCGCTCGTACATCATCCTGTATTTTTTTTCTCTCTCACAGGGACTGAACTTACATTCACACACAATAAGTCAGAGACTGTGGTTTATTTCATTCTTAAATTTGCTACTGTACATAGAGATGAGATTCTCTCTCTCTCTCACTCTCACACACACGCACACACACACACACACACACACACACACACACACACACACACACACACACACACACACACACACACAACATCATCATCATCATCATCATCCCACATACTGTACGTTGTCGAGTTTTTTTTTTTTTTTTTCCAACCATTAACGGCTTTTTTTGTGGGTCGTAAGATGCTCAAAAACTCTGGACACATGTTCGAATCACTTAGGATGCCTGAGACTTTGATGCATAGCTCACACACACTTTCATGTACGTATGTGAAACCTGGGACACGTTTAGAGTTAATTTATCTGAACAACATTCAAATTTTTTATATCTCAAACGGGTGAGCTGTGACGATGCCTGGAACGTTTGCCGAGAGAAGCGGTTAATAACTTTCTGTGGGACGTTATATTTCGTGACATCACTGTGAGTGACATCGTACTGTAGATGCTTCTTTTTTTCCAGCATCTGGTGCTTTCTGGAGGTCTAAACATAAAATTCACCACTTTTCTAAAATGATGTCATAATGGTATTGGTACGTCCCCTTTAAACACAATGTGCCCACTCATGGGCCCGCTCATCGTTACTTGCAACTATATTTCTATTTAAATTCTGTTTTACTATTGTAAAAGTATCTTTTGTTAAAAAAAATAAAAATATTAGGAAAGAAATTCTTTAGTATAATTAAATTAGATTTAGTTAAATTGTGTATCTAGCGCTATTTTTTATTACATTTTTTTCATTGAAGTGAAATCTTCCCCTTCTTTTCAGGTCAAGGACAGTCGTATAAAAATCGCACTGCAAATCATACTGTGTACATAAATTAAAAAAAAAATTAATTCAGGCACATAAAGTAAAGAGATTTTTCTTTAATGTTAAAAAAACTTTAATCCAATGGATCCTTTCTTTCTCTACACTAGTCCAGGCTAGGGTGCTAACCTGCTAGTGGCGATGATAATTATCTAGAGCACTCGATGAAAGTGATTTTAGTAAAAACTAATTATAATTAAAAAAAAAAAAATATATATATATATATATATATATATATATATATATATATATATATATATATATACTCAGCATAAAAAGAAACGCCCCTTTTTCAGGACTGTGTATTTCAACAATAATGTTGTAAAAATCCAAACAACTTTACAGATCTTCATTGTAAAGGGTTTAAACAATGTTTTCCATGCATGTTCAATTAACTATAATCAATTAATTAACATGCACCTGTGGAATGGTCGTTAAGACCTTAACAGCTTACAGAAAGTAGGCATTTAAGGTCACAGTTCTAAAAACGCAGGACACTAAAGAGACTTGTCTACCGACTGTGAAAAACACCCAAAGAAAGACACCCAGGGTCCCTGCTCATCTGCGTGAACGTGCATTAGGCATGCTGCAGGGAGGCATGAGGACTGCTGATGTGGCTATAGGGCAATAAATCGCCATGTCCGCACTGTGAGACGCCTAAGACGGCGCTACAGGGAGACAGAAAGGACAACTGATCATCTTCGCAGTGGAAGACCACGTGTAACAACACCTGCACAGGATGGGTACATCCGAATGTCACACCTGCGTGACAGGTACAGGATGGCCACAACAACTGCCCGAGTCACACCAGGAACACACAATCCCTCCATCTCACAGCAAGAACTGACTAATCTGGTCCAGTCCATGAGGAGGAGACGCACTGCAGTACTTCAAGCAGCTGGTGGCCACCAGATACTGACTGGTACTGACTGATTTTGAGCCTCCCTTCATTCAGGGACACATTGTGAAACATTTTTACTTCATGTCTTATGGTGTCGACTCTTTTAGTGTTCATACAAATATTTACACATTAAGTTTACTGAAAGTAAAAACAGTTGAAAGTCAGAGGACGTTTCTTTTTTTGCTGAGTTTATATGCTTGGGACATTGCACTGGAGGACGGCGAGCGGTTAGTTGTAAGACCAGAAGAAAGAAGAAAGCCAGATGCCTCGTCTGAGCTGCTTTAGCAGCTATTGCTAGAATCCCAAGAGGCAAAAATGATCTAATTGTTCTCATTCTCATATATACATGTATACATATATATATATATATATATATATATATATATATATATATATATATATATATATACATGTATGCATATATGTGTATATGTAGATGTATGTATGTATATGTAGATATATGTAGATGTGTATATATAGGTGTATATATATATATATGTATATATAGGTGTATATATATATATACAGTGGTGTGAAAAACTATTTGCCCCCCTCCTGATGTCTTATTCTTTTGCATGATTGTCACACAAAATGTTTCTGATCATCAAACACATTTAACTATTAGTCAAAGATAACACAAGTAAACACAAAATGCATTTTTTAAATGAGGGGTTTTATTATTTAGGGAAAAAAAATCCAAACCTACATGGCCCTCTGTGAAAAAGTAATTGCCCCCTGAACCTAATAACTGGTTGGGCCACCCTTAGCAGCAATAACTGCAATCAAGCGTTTGCGATAACTTGCAACGAGTCTTTTACAGCACTCTGGAGGAATTTTGGCCCACTCATCTTTGCAGAATTGTTGTAATTCAGCTTTATTTGAGGGTTTTCTAGCATGAACCGCCTTTTTAAGGTCATGCCACAACATCTCAATAGGATTCAGGTCAGGACTTTGACTAGGCCACTCCAAAGTCTTCATTTTGTTTTTCTTCAGCCATTCAGAGGAAGATTTGCTGGTGTGTTTTGGGTCATTGTCCTGCTGCAGCACCCAAGATCGCTTCAGCTTGAGTTGACGAACAGATGGCCGGACTTTCTCCTTCAGGATTTTTTGGTAGACAGTAGAATTCATGGTTCCATCTATCACAGCAAGCCTTCCAGGTCCTGAAGCAGCAAAACAACCCCAGACCATCACACTACCACCACCATATTTTACTGTTGGTATGATGTTCTTTTTCTGAAATGCTGTGTTACTTTTACGCCAGATGTAACCGGACACGCACCTTCCAAAAAGTTCAACTTTTGTCTCGTCGGTCCACAAGGTATTTTCCCAAAAGTCTTGGCAATCATTGAGATTATTTTTTTAGCAAAATTGAGACAAGCCTTGATGTTCTTTTTGCTTAAAAGTGGTTTGCGCCTTGGAAATCTGCCATGCAGGCCGTTTTTGCCCGGTCTCTTTCTTATGGTGGAGTCGTGAACACTGACCTTAATTGAGGCAAGTGAGGCCTGCAGTTCTTTAGATGTTGTCCTGGGGTCTTTTGTGGCCTCTCGGATGAGTTGTCTCTGCGCTCTTGGGGTAATTTTGGTCGGCCGGCCACTCCTGGGAAGGTTCACCACTGTTCCATGTTTTTGCCATTTGTGGATAATGGCTCTCACTGTGGTTTGCTGGAGTCCCAAAGCTTTAGAAATGGCTTTATAACCTTTACCAGACTGATAGATCTCAATTACTTTTGTTCTCATTTGTTCCTGAATTTCTTTGGATCTTGGCATGATGTCTAGCTTTTGAGGTGCTTTTGGTCTACTTCTCTGTGTTAGGTAGCTCCTATTTAAGTGATTTCTTGATTGAAACAGGTGTGGCAGTAATCAGGCCTGGGGGTGACTACAGAAATTGAACTCAGCTGTGATAAACCAGAGTTAAGTTATTTTTTAACAAGGGGGGCAATCACTTTTTCACACAGGGCCATGTAGATTTGGAGTTTTTTTTCTCCATTAATAACGTAAACCTTCATTTAAAAACTGCATTTTGTGTTCAATTATGTTATCTATGACTAATAGTTAACGGTTTTTGATGAGCAGAAACATTTAAGTGTGACAAACATGCAAAAGAATAAGAAATCAGGAAGGGGGCAAATAGTTTTTCACACCACTGTATATATATATATATATATATATACTTGCATTCACAATTTTTATATTTTTTTATTTATATTATTTTACTTTATACTATTCTTATACTGTACTATTCATATGCATACGTATTTATTCTTATAATTGTATACCACTATTGCTTGTGTAGCTTGCACATAAGAATTTCACTCACGTGTACTGTACCAGAGTACCAGTAACGTGACGTGACAATAAAAGTGATTTGATTTGATTTAATTTGATTTGATTCAAGTCACATGTGTGTTTAGACAGCTCTTTTAAATGTAAAAATCTGATGTCACTTTAGAGTCACAAATCATCATAACTGAGTCACATTTTTGTACCAGGATTAGCGCTGAATATCTAAAGGTCACACAGCCATCCTTCTCTTTCTTACTGTGTAAACATAATCAGCCCACGCTGTACTACACACATGACGCTAATCTACACGTGTCCTGGTCTCTGACGCTGTGAGAGTATGTCTTTTCAAGACATTACAATTATCGTCTTTTTCGGTCTGGTCTTTTAACTTTGTATGTGTACGGCACTCTTGCTTTGCTCGGCTCTGCTCAGGAGGCAGAACTCTCTCATATATCTCACGGTTTTTGGATTTATTGTCGTCGTTTTGTATTTGATATAAAATTTGTCTCGATTACTTAGTAACACGCTGTCGTGGTTATTTACTCGTTTTGTTGTGTGCGGTTTATTTGCAGGTATATGTGATTCTGCATTAATTATTGTGTGTGTGTGTGTGTGTGTGTGTGTTATGTAAGCTCACAGCTGGGTCGCTTCCTCTGTCCCAGCTAATTCCTCTCTTACTGGGTCATAAATGATGCACAGAGCAGCAGTCACGTCTCCCGTGTGTTCGTACACACAGACGAGCAAGAAGTAAATATACACCGTTAAAATTTAACCATTTTGCCAAAAAAAAAATTACATTATTAAGCAGGTAAGAGTTATTAATGTATTAAGACCTTATTAATAGTTTGTTGACTTTTCTTTAGCAGCTTTAAGTGCAACAGCTCCCGCATGCATACAGTAGAATGATGAGAGTTGTGGTTGTTCTCAGACGTGTCTCGGGTCGCGACTCTGTCGATGCTTTACTTTTTTCATTCAACTAAAGTGTAATTCTCAAAATGGCACAAAGAGCTATTTCAGTATTTATAGCAAATAGTCCACCTTCAGACTCCTTCAACAAAACATCCTCTTTAAAATTCGGAAACTCCTTCTTCATGCTTAAAGACGAAAAATATATTCTTTCTTAGAAAGATTCCTGAAAAGAAGGAAACAAACTGTAGTCATAATAACGGTGCCGCATTTTGGTTACATACCTTTTATCCTAAAACTATGAAAATCTATTTACTTCCTGCATGACTGCTTGTGTGTGCCGTTCAAGTCAAACCGGGACATTCGAACATTCGAAAAACTCCCTTTATTTCTCGATATAATCTCCTGCAACACTTAATACACGTATCCGAGTGTTTCAGTAGTGCTTGGACACCATCAAGGTAGAAGGTTTTTCTCAGTGCGCCAGAGCCATGATCTGATCCTGCTTCACGTCTGAAGCACTGGCCTCCCAGGAACTCCTTTAATGGCCCAAACATGTAGAAATGGCTTAGATTGAGGTCAGGACTCAGAGGGTGTTGCAGTAACTCCCAGCTGAGTCCCTGTAAAGTGCTGGAGTGCTTGAAGTCTTCTGTAAACGTCAATCGTTTAACCCGAGAACTTGCATCACAAGTCCCGCACATACAGGATCTGATCATGTTGTACTTTGTGTCTTTTTACAGATATCTGGTCTCTGGGCGTGATCCTCTACATGCTGGTGTGCGGACGGCCGCCATTCCAGGAGGCCAACGACAGTGAGACTCTGATCATGATCATGGACTGCCGGTATTCCGTCCCGGATCACATCTCCGCGGAGTGTAAAGAGTGAGAACGTCACTTACACATAGTCACTCGCACACCACCTCGTCTAATGCAGAATGCACTGACGTAGTTGCTAATCAGGATCTGCGTTAATCTATCTCTCTAGCTAACATCTGGCTTACTGGTTTAGTGCATCTGAAAGACCACCACCAACAACAACGTAAACAAATGTGATTCCTTTAAGACACATGAAGACAGTCAGCGTTGTCTTTTTGGTCTCTTGCTGCATCACAGGACAGAGTAATGCACTATAAAGGAAAGGTACTCTCTTGAACATACATGACCTGACTGGTGCCCAGTTGTTACTCAGTTGTTTAGCGATGATGGCATCACTCGGGTGACATCACGGAGAAAAAGCCCCAAAGATTTTGGGAGAATTTGGAACGAAACGGCATCACCACTGGGTAAAGAAGGTTCATGAAACATCTGCCTTCAAACGTGTTGCAATATTACATCATTTGAACATTCAGTATGACAAAAGCCAAAGCTGTAATGGTTCTTTTTTTTTGTGTGTGTTTAAGTCGATCCCTGGTGTTTCCGGTGTGAGAGGCAGTTAAAAGGAAACATCACAGTCTCTGTGAACGTGGTGTGGTTCCTATCACCCTCACACCAAACTTTACACTTACTTAGCGATCTTCAGCAGGACAGACTCCAGCTGAACATGCTGTACTCCCGCTGTACCTTTTTTTTTTTTATTTTTTTTTTTTTTACGTCTCCCAGCCCATTCGCGGAGGACCAGCCAATCAGAATCGAAGAGGGAAACGATAGTGGACGCAGTCCAAAAAATGTTCCAGGTCTCCTTTGGAATTTTGAATCGTGAGCCAAGAGACAGCGGTGTGGTTTGGATCAGGATGCTGGCAGGTCAAGGCAAAGCCTCCGTTCAGCTTTAGGGCTTTTTAAACAGCACTTTCCCACTGAGTTCATCTGGCAGCAATGTGTTGCAAAAAAAAAGTTGCACAATGTGTGAATTTTGGTGTTAGCTTTACCAAAACAATGATTAAAAATAAACAATATAGTAGCAGTCAAATTTTTCTACAGTCCTATAAGAACAGGGTTGTGTCAAGTGCGTTTGCAAAACCTTTCAAGCACCATGATGATGAAACTGAACTCTCATGAAGACCAGACGAGGAAAACAAGACCAAAAGAGAAGTCGTCCTCTGCTGCAGAGGAGAAGTTCACCAGCCTCAGAAATCACCAGTTAACAAACAGCACCTCAGATTAGAGCCGTTATGAAGGATTTACAGAGAATAAGTAGCGACACATCTCAATATCAACAGTTCAAAGGAGATTATTATGTATTTTCATAGACAGCATTATGGCAAAGAATCATACTCTTTCTCCAAAAATGACTCAGATACTTATTAGATGTTTTAAAATACACTTTTAAACGTATTCGAGTCCCACCTTTAGGCCTGTGTATGTGGTTGTTGCATGTTATCGTTGTGCTTGGTGGGTTTTGTTTCCTCCCACATGCACGAGACGTTCAGATTAAGTTAATTGGAATTGGAATGTATGATATTATCACCATACCTACTGTAGGTGTCTATTCGAGTTGTGTTGCGATACTGCGAGTACCCTGATTAACACAAATAAAAGAAAAGTAGGAAATAGACAGAGTTTATACTGACTAATTGTCAGTATTCCGATTTTGTACAATTTTAAACAAACATAGCAACTAATTTGCTCCTACTGTAGCATATAAGACGCTCTGCTACTTGCCAATGTGTAAATAGTTTAAGAGACCACATCGATAGCAAACATAAATTAAAAAAATTGCAAAAAAGACATTTCTTGTGTCATGGTGGCGATACACGAAATGCAGAACAAAATAATTGCGATACATAACCGGATCACTTTTTTTTAATCCCCCATTTGTACTTCATGTTCGACTCGGATCATCAAAGCCATGAATTCAGTGTAAGGGCCTGTATGAGGTCACCCTTTAGGGATTTCTCCATGGCCGAGTTATTTGTGGAGAGAACATCCTCAAACCCGGCTCGGCTCTCTAAGGACAGAATGGAGAAATCTGAATCGACTGATTGTACCTCACAAATCTGCGCTTGAGGCTGCGTGTGGTTGTGTGACATCTGGGCTCGACCGCACAGCTAAACATAGAGGCTGGGTCACATGGGTCTCAACCCTCCAATCAGAGAGTACTTTACCGGGAAAATGTTCTGGTGTAAATAAGAACGTCGCTCTCCTCAGGGGGACGAGCTGGAGCTCCGCTGGGAATATTTCAGCCTCACTGCGTTTATTGTTTCTGGTTTTCTTTCTTTTTTTTTCCCCCTTTCCTTTCATCTTTTAACACTCTGCTCTCAGAGCGAATATGAATCACATCGAATGTTGAGTTTTTGTAAAGGACGAGCGACATCATTGAATGAATCATGTCTTGAGGTTGTTTCAATCATCAGTGAAACTCTAATGTAGGATGGAGGAAATTAATACGTATTATGTGATAATAGCTTAGAATAAAATTCTTTATTTTTTAAGTAAAAAAGAGGTTAATTGGTGTTTCTGGTGCTAGAATGCTGGGTTGCGCAAGTCAGTGAACATATTGTGTCTGGATAATAGAGGAGGGCTGCGTCAGGAAGGGCTTCCGGGGTTAAAAAAAAAAAGAAAGGACTGTACCAGAGGAATTTCCTTTTCTTTAAGAATAAGAACGTACGTCGTTCTAACAACTTGACACCGTATCAGTCAGTGATCGAATTCCTGTACAAGATTAAAATGAACATATGTAGTGTTAGACAGTATGTACAGATGAGTTCGTTATTACTGTAAAACAAAATGTGAAACCTGCACGATGACTTAAAACAGGATCTTTGAGGGACTGATTCATTCCTCCTGCTCGAGAGGAAGGAAGTTGTATGTTAGGAAGTTAGCTGTGATGATCCTTCATCATGGCCGAAGCCTTCGATCAAGTCAAGTCCAGCCAGGTCAAGTAGGCTTTATACAGTTAGTACACCGTGAAACGTTCCTCCAGGACCGAAGTGCTACATGCAACATAAATGATCAACATAAATGGAAAAAAAAAAAAAATTTAACCAGCTAACTAAGAAGCCTAATCAGCTGGCTAGCTAATACAAGACAGATTGACATGACAACATAAATTAACAACATAAATTAACAAAATAACTAACTAGCTGACTTGGAGACCTAATTAGCTGGCTAGCTGGGAACTATTTCATGAATGCAAACGTTGCTTAAACGTAACAAGCCTTTACGTGTTTTTATGTTCATTCATCGTTTCATTTCACCGTCACCATCACAGGCTAAAGGAGAAAAAAAGAAAGGAAGAAAAACGTACGTAGACTCATTATCTTACTTAATCTTCCTTTGTTAAAAAGATCAGACATATTTTCCGACCTGATTCAGAGACGGATTTTAAGCCGGTGACACAGCGCAGGTCTTAAACACGGGCACAAGACACGACTTGTCTTTAAAAGAATTCGTTGCATTTTTTTCATTTTTCGTTTTTTCATCATCAGATTAGTATCGGCTAATGTATTAGCTGTGTGATGTCTGTGTCGTAGCACTGGGGTCGGTGAGACATCAATGAGAATTTCCGTCAGAGTGCCTTCGAGTGTAGATTGAGGAAAGAGTTCTTCTTGCATGTGTTTGCAGATTAAGGGGCGGCTGAGATGAAGAGAACATCTGGTCTAATTATATCATTTGACCCCTGGATATACACACACACATACACGCAGAACCTTAACCTCGGTAGCATTTCAGTTTGCTATAAAAAATAAATAAATAAAAAATCATAATTCGGTATATTTGGTATCCACAAGGGTATTATAACATGTTGCCCCCATCATACATCTCTCATGCACACGCACACACAAAGTGGTATGGCTCCCTCTACTGGTGGTGCTGATTGCATGCGGTGCCATGATGAACACTCTGGGTACATAAACGGATTCTGTGCAGCGCATAAACACAAAACCTCACATTTTCGCAATGTCAGATCTCATCTTTCATGTTCCCTCCGTTTCCCTCAGGGTCGCTCTGCAGGTGCTCATGAATATTAACGAGATGTGAGAAATAACCACTTCGTTTCATTCACAGCCAGATGTGCATATGCAAATATCGGCGCCTGTCAGTGAGACAGAGGGGAAAAAATGTGAAAACTAAGTCGGCCTGAGAGACGGAAATTAAATAAAAAGTAGATGGAAGAGAGTGAAGGAGAAAATAGAGGGAGGGAGGGAGGTATAATCAAGCTTGTTTGTGAAGATTATGTTTTTTTTTTCAATCGTTCTGCTCCAGTAATCAGCGGTAACATTTTTCTTTCTTCATGTCATCCTTTTTTTGTTCCCTCCCACTCATTCAGTACTTTTCCACTCTCGTTTTCTTCCCAATTCTAATTGCTTGCTCTAAATACTGTACACTGTTACTGTCACCTTCGTCAATCTTTAACAAAGAAACCCTTAACGAGAACAACCTCGTAATGATCCTGTAACTCACTCCAGTCTTCTCCACTCTTTTAGTCTGATCTCACGGATGCTGCAGAGAGATCCGTCGAAGCGAGCCCCTCTGCTGGAGATCGAGTCTCACGCGTGGCTGCAGGGTGTCGATGCGTCTCCGTCACCCGTCTCTCCTCACTGCAGCCTGTCTCCTCAGGAGCACGAGCTCATCCTGCAGGCCATGAGCTCCGGGAACATCGCCGACAGAGACACCATACAGGAGTGAGTGGAGGCAGTAATGTGGTATCATATTGCCGAAGCTTAATGCTGTCTGAAGTAAAAAAAAAAAAAATATATATATATATATATACAGGTCCTTCTCAAAAAATTAGCATATTGTGATAAAGTTTATTATTTTCTGTAATGTACTGATAAACATTAGACTTTTATATATTTTAGATTCATTACACACAACTGAAGTAGTTCAAGCCTTTTATTGTTTTAATATTGATGATTGTGGCATACAGCTCATGAAAACCCTCAAAAAATTAGCATATTTCATCCGACCAATAAAAGAAAAGTGTTTTTAATATAAAAAAAGTCAACCTTCAAATAATTATGTTCAGTTCTGCACTCAATACTTGGTCGGGAATCCTTTTGCAGATTCTTGTTTCTTGTGTCTCTCAACTTTCTCTTCACAATATCCCACAGATTCTCTATGGGGTTCAGGTCAGGAGAGTTGGCAGGCCAATTGAGCACAGTAATACCATGGTCAGTAAACCATTTACCAGTGGTTTTGGCACTGTGAGCAGGTGCCAGGTCGTGCTGAAAAATGAAATCTTCATCTCCATAAAGCTTTTCAGCAGATGGAAGCATGAAGTGCTCCAAAATCTCCTGATAGCTAGCTGCATTGACCCTGCCCTTGATAAAACACAGTGGACCAACACCAGCAGCTGACATGGTACCCCAGACCATCACTGACTGTGGGTACTTGACACTGGACTTCAGGCATTTTGGCATTTCCCTCTCCCCAGTCTTCCTCCAGACTCTGGCACCTTGATTTCCGAATGACATGCAAAATTTGCAACCTGTAGCCCATTTCCTGCACACGCCTGTACACGGTGGCTCTGGATGTTTCTACTCCAGACTCAGTCCACTGCTTCCGCAGGTCCCCCAAGGTCTGGAATCGGTCCTTCTCCACAATCTTCCTCAGGACCCGGTCACCTCTTCTCGTTGTGCAGCGTTTTCTGCCACACTTTTTCCTTCCCACTGAGGTGCCTTGATACAGCACTCTGGGAACAGCCTATTCGTTCAGAAATGTCTTTCTGTGTCTTACCCTCTTGCTTGTGGGTGTCAATGATGGCCTTCTGGACAGCAGTCAGGTCGGCAGTCTTACCCATGATTGCGGTTTTGAGTAATGAACCAGGCTGGGAGTTTTTAAAGCCTCAGGAATCTTTTGCAGGTGTTTAGAGTTAATTAGTTGATTCAGATGATTAGGTTAATAGTTCATTTAGAGAACCTTTTCATGATATGCTAATTTTTTGAGATAGGGATTTTGGGTTTTCATGAGCTGTATGCCACAATCATCAATATTAAAACAATAAAAGGCTTGAACTACTTCAGTTTGTGTGTAATGAATCTAAAATATATGAAAGTCTAATGTTTATCAGTACATTACAGAAAATAATGAACTTTATCACAATATGCTAATTTTTTGAGAAGGACCTGTAAATCAAATAGAAAACTGCTTATGAGATTATCTGATACACAAGTGTTTTTTATTATTATTAATATTTATTGATGACTTCTTGTGTTTTATGGGCTTTAAGGTCTCTCTCCAAATGATTGACTCTTTCCATTGGATAGGTTCTAGATCGAATTAGAAATGACTTGTTGTAAATAGATAGATTTGTTAACTTTTATAAAATAATAAGCTAATTCAAATATTTATTTTTATTTACATTTTTATTTTTTTTAATTTAAAATACATTTTGAAGAGCAAACATATACCTGCTGCTGTTATACCCGTCTACCTACTGAATGAAATAAATAGATATATGGTTTGTAATAGATCAGTGTTTAATTATTTTGTGTGTGTGTGTGTCTTAGAGCATTGAAGGCTGACCGGTATAATCACATCACAGCCACGTATTACCTGCTCGGAGAACGCATCCTACGGGACAAACAGGAGCTGAGTGGTCTCAATCCAGAGCAAAGAAACCCACAGTGAGTCACATACAGAACATCCCGTCCTAAATATAAATAAGGCTGGCATGCGTCATGACACTCCCTGAAATGATCAAAACATCAACACAGACGTGATGTGACTGGTCAATATTTTGTTATTAAATTCATTATTAAATTATTATTATATTGTCTGAATAACGAATTACATTTTTTAAAATATAACTAAATAACTGAGTACCTAAATAGCGGATTTAAAGCGTACGATTACACGTTACATCAAAGAAGTAATCCAAGTACTCTAACGCCCAACACTGTACAGTAGATGATACTGTAATATTACTATAAAAGACGTGTCATTTTCAAAAAAGTGCTTCTAAAATGCTTTCTCCAGGCCTTTCTCCTTAGAGGTAAGTGAAGAAGAAAATAACTGCATTAATATAATAACCTAAGGAGATTCCAGAGACAGTGTTGGATTACCATAGACCTGTATAAAAGAGTTTCTCCCTATTCTAACACATTTCATTCAAGTGTGATCAAATGTTAGATGAAGGAATCCTTTCAAAGCTGAAATTATTCCTCAGTCACGGTTTGGTGAGATGAGATGGGATGAGATGTGCACCCACATTAAATTTATGCATTATTTCTTTAACAGGAGGTCCTTTTCTGAGCCTCTGGATCTGGTGGAAGGCCGAGGAGCTCAGGCTGAGGCCCTCAAAGCCACTTCTTTGGCTGCTGTCACCCAGTTGGGTTCTGCGTCTCCGGGGTTCTCCCGGCGGGGAGTGTGCGAGTCTGGAGATCTCCTGGCTCCCAAACCCAGCCGTCAGGACACGTCTTTCACTGATTTTTGCAGTCCCGGCTCTTGCCTAGGTCTCAGTCTCCGCACTGTACCTCCAGACCTGCCTCCGGTGGTCAAACATCTCAGAGCTTTGCATCAAATTTGTGAGGAAGAAGAGGACGATGATGAAAAGGAAGATCAACCCGTAGTACAATGTAGCAAACCTAGCTTGGTGCCATCAGCAGCACCGGCTTTGGAGGCTTCTCCCAGACGTTGTTTAACATCGAATGTTCCAAGTGTCTCAGGAAAGCAGAGCGGGCGGGGTAAGGAAAAGAGCAGAAGACACGTGCTTTGTGAAGTCCTAGCAGAGGACGAGGAGTTTCAAGGAGAGGGAGAGACGGTCACGAATGATTGTCAAAGAGATGGCACTAGCAAAAAAACTACGGAAAATGAGGAAACAGCATCACAGATGAGGAAACACTCAAACATCTTTGAACATGAACACCGAAGCCTTGAGAAACCCAGTGGACCTCCATCTGCAGTCCGCGTTGAGAAGGAACGCATTATGGAAAATGGAAAAGAAGTACAAGAAGCCCCTGGCAGAGCTGTAGATGAGAGGCAGATAGGCCATGAACAGCTAGCTGGGCCTCCAGTTAATGACAGGACTGAAGAGAAGAACTACACTGAGGTGTCAGTCACAGCTAAACATCAAGAACAGAACCACAATCTTCAAAATCTGGATGAACCTCCGAGAGCAACACATGCTGAGGCTACCGACACTGAGGAACCAGGCAAGGCAGTGAAAGCCCCAGACACAGGAAAAAGTGAAAGACAGAAAGACATTCAAAAGACAGACAGGTGTTCTCCAGTGACCAGGAAAGAGACGACCCAAACTGAGGAACCAAGCAATGCAGTCAAAGCTTCAGACAGTACTGAAGATGAAAGAACCAAGGACATTCTGAAGAAAGACAGACCTTTACCAGCAGCACAGATTGAAGAACCCCAAAAACCAGGAAAGACCTCAGACAAAGCTGAAGCTGAGGACCATAAGAATCCGAGCTTTCAGGAGCTAGACAGATTTCCAACGCCTCCCAGGCTTGATCCTGTCCAGTGCTGCTGGGGTCAGAGCGAACTCTCCAATGATCCTCCAGAAGACAACAATAACACCCCGTCTAAGCCGAAGCTGCTCGACACCGATGTCATTTCGGTTCCCTGCGTCTCTCCGCGGTTCCTCCCCAAGAATCACTGCGTGGACCTCAGACCAGATGGGGTGGAGACCCGCAAGGTGCCTGGAGAAACCGAGAGGACGGAGGAGACGTACAATAAACCTCAGCAGGGACAGCGGGGGTCCAGGGACGCCGGCACGGACTCCAACAAGAACAAGAACGTGAATCTGCGAGATCGCCTGCTGCAGTTCCCGCTCTGTGAGAAAGCTCTGTCCTTCAACATCCAGCCCACATCCAAAGAGAAACTGCTTCCCTTTGCTCAGTATAACTGTTGTCATGTGCTATAGGCGAGACGTCTGGAAGCTTCCCAGGTCCTCAAAGCTTGTCGACCGTATCCCGGCTTTTCCTCCCTTCTTTACTAGTGTTTTTTTTTTAAAGAGCACATCGCACGTCCTTGACTCTTACTGTGATCTCGGAGGTGCTCTGGCTGAACTTACACACACAGTACAGTAGATCCACATCTGTTCATTGTAGACTCACAGGTTCCCATTTCCTGCAGCTTTCCGCGTGTATAGCGGCTAACATCGTAGTGCTGCTGTGTATATAGTCACCAATATCTACTTGTGAGAACTCGGTGCCCTTTTTATTAGAGCTAGCGTATGTCTTGAGAGTGTAGGAGCCCTGTGATTAAAACTTGTTGTTTTGCACCGTAGCAGCTTCTCTAGAGTAGAGCTTTACCTGAAGAGATGTCAGGCGTGTAGCGGTTTAACTGGGGCAGAAGTTAAAACAGTTTGAAACGGGTTGAGCAAAAACTCCCATGTGAAAACGAAATGCAACCAAATGGGCAAAGGAGGCGCGTAGTGTACCGGTAACGAGAGTCCTCCCTGTCCGAAGAATCATATTCATTTCATTCAATTTCGCATGCACCAGCTAGCCTCAGTTATGCGCACACACTCTTATACGTGAGATGTCTTACCACGACTGGATGTTGAGTTGCATTTTCAACTCAACTTCTTCAACACGATACTGGAATACAAGTGGCCTCACGTTGCTGTGTAGAGAATGATTTCATGATGTATCTAGGAATCGAGATGCTATTATTGCTATTGCAAGCCATTTTCTAATATATTAGAGTTTATAATCATGAGTTTCCCACCAGTTGGAGATGATGGTGCGCTGGTCTTAATATGTGCTACACCGATATACCTGTACTGGGCAACTCTACTAGTTGCTTCATCAGTTACCTCGCAAATGACCCAAGTTCGGAGGATTACCTCGCATGGGAACATGGACACCAAATGAAAATATTGCTAACTAGGAACCCGCGAGCCATTCCATTCTATAGAAACTTAAAAAAAATTGAATGAAACTGTACTAAAAAAAAAAAACAACAACCTGATTTATCGTCTGGCACCGAGCTGGATGTTCTCAAAGCCTCAGAGCACCACAGACACCTTTATAATAAAAGGTCTACAGTAGGGCTCACTAATATTTCACGGTTTTCACAACGATGACAAGTGTCACGCTCCTCCTGGCCCCCCCGAGTGTGTGTGAGGTTTCAGGATGCACGAATGACATGAGCATTTGACCACATATAGAGTACACGAGCATGCTACATTAGCACTGATCAAAGTAGTATTACTAGCCTCGCGCTGGCTGGACCGACCAGGGAACGATGTAGAACGTATCTGAGATACAAGAACTCGGACCGAGGTTCACGTTCGAGACGAGAAGAGAGAGAAGACTGGTCTTCCTGAAGCTATGTTTTTTTTAAAAATTGGTTTTCTTTGTTTTTTTTCCAACATGTGTACATGGTTATTCTGAAAAATGTTCTATCAGAGTCTTACTAGAGGGATTTTGGAAACATGGTGACTTCATATCATTCATTATAGTTTTTTATTTTTGGTTTGTTTCACTTCACATTTTTATTTAAGAGGACCATCATAAGAGAGTCCATAAGACTGACTCGATTTACAGCTTGTTTGCCTCGGGGGCGGGGTGCATGTTGACTGCTGAACAAGCAGTCTGTCAGTATAAGCTCTTGGACACATCTGGACATGTACAGTGTGTATATATTCTTTTGAGCATGTGTGCTATTACCTATGTATATGCTATTGCCATGATATTGTGTTTTCACCTAACATACCATTTAACAAAACTAGCTCTAGACATCAAAAAAAAGTGTGATGAGAGGACAAGTAACATCCTAAAAATGTCGTGAGGTTGAACTTCAATAGCCTAGTACATCGTCACTTACAGTAGTAACAGGCTAGGGTTAGAGCAGATGTTCTCCTGACGCAGAAGTGTTTTGCTGTTTGTAAGTGCTATCGCGTAGAGCTGAATCGGACAAGATCTCACATGTAGGATTCTAAATAATACACATACAGATAACACGTGTTCACTCCAACGTTGATAATGTAGTCAAAGCAGTAGCGGTTGTTGTTCTTCGATGATTCAGTTCTTCTGCAGTATGAAAGACAAAATATTTTTCTCTAACAAAAGAAGTCTAATGAGACAACCATATTTTTTGGACTATAAGGCACTAGGGTTAGATCAGTACATCAGTACAATACATCACAGCTAAACATCTCAATGTAAAATCTCAAGAACATTACCATTTAGCTAACGTATTCCCATAATGGCTTTATTTTATTATCATACAGCAAACTTCCTCATTTTTCTCCAAGAAGACCAAGCCTGGTGTTTGTGTGCGACTTATAGTCCTGAATATACGGTACTGTTTCATCATCCAGTCGGAACGTACGGTAGACATCGACCTGTGGCGTGTGGACAGCCTCTCCTATAAACCCGATGGATACGCTGACCAAACATCGGCTCCGCACAGAATGATCTGAGCTCATGCTAAATTGTCCAAATGTGTAGAGCATCGTATCTCTACCGTATACGGTGTATTAACAATACAAACATTGTAGAATCCATTTAATACTTCAATTGCATTTTTTTCCTTATTGATATATTCTATAACCATGATGCAGTATAGATAAGAAATTTTTTTCTGGTAATATTAGACATCTAAAGTCTTTACAGATCTCCAGTGTGACTATGGCCTTTAGCCATGAAGTGTTTCAGAGCAAATGAAATGTCTATAGTGAAAAATGTTTTACTGAAGGTCAATGCATTAATTAACGCCTCACAAAAGAGGTTTGATGTTTGGCTGTAGAAATCTTCATGACCGCTTTCATAAAGGTTCTAGACTATAAAGTGTAAGGAGATATTACCTAAAGGGATGGTTTAAAAAGAAAAAACTAATGCACACAGTTTTGCATAATTTGACTTTTGCTTTTATACGAGGGGCGTTCAAGTCAAACCAGGACTTTTGATTGTTCAGAATAACAACACAAGTTGTGAGAGTTAAAAACTCCCTTTATTTCTCTATATAATCCCCTGCTACACTAATGTACTTATCACTGTGTTTTCCTAGTGCTTGGATACCATCAAGGTAGAAAGTTTTCTCAGTACACCGGAGCCAGGATCAGACTTCACGTCTGACACCCTAGCCTCCCGGGAACTCCGTGTGGAAATGGTTTTGGAGCGAGGTCAGGACTGTACAGAGGATGTAGCAAAAATTCTTAGCCAAGTTCCTGTATTGTGCAAGTGGTGTCTGTGTATGATTTTGTTACACAGTCAGATTTCGGCTAGGGTCGTCATCTACGGATGTACGGGCCTCTTTGAAACGTTAGCACCGTTCAGATGTTTTACTGAGACTAAGGCTCTCATCACCGTACTGCATTTGATGTCTTATGAAAATGTCAATCAATTTATGCCTTCATTCCCGAGATGAGTTCATGACAGTTTGTCATGTCCCGGTTTGACTTGAACACCCCTTGTCAATAATTTAGGCACTGGAGCTTTCAAGCTAAAATAGCTTAGATGTAAGAGCTTTGTCTCTATGTGAGTATTTGCCTCAAACCTGGTGCAGTTTTTTTTTAGGTCATTATGTAGATTAATGCTGAGGTTTGGACCATCAGAACTACATTCATCACTTCGTCACCCAGCTTGCTTCCTACTGAAAGGAAAATGATGTATCGGAAAGCTGGTAGTTACGTGGATAATAATATAGTTCCACGTTGAATAAAAAAAAAAAATCCTTTATTTTAAAACAATATTTTAGATGATTTAGAACATTCATTCACAGAGAAGATTCAGGAAATGAGGATCAGCGAAATACAGATGCACAAACTGTGTACATTAGATATTTTTTCCCCTCTGATTAAATGGTTTGTGTGTGTATAGGAGAAGGTTGTAAAGCACAAACCTGTACTGCGCTTCCTCGCAGACACTTCCTGACTGCAGGCCTGCTCTAAACATTCGACTACACCTTTAGAAAAGGGAGATAGACGTACACATCGTCATTACCATTCCTCACTCATTCCCCATTTTATTATTATTATCATTATTTCTCATTTTCATTCTCATTGTCTCGGGTCTCCAGTTTACCGAACGGGGTAGAATGACATCTGGCTATGTCTAGAGTCCCATTGACCCTTATTAAAACAATGACTCTGTCTCAATGAGATTAATTTATTTTTGTATTTATTTATTAAAACGTAAACCAAATGAATGTCTGTGTTGCATATATATATTTTTTTATTTATTTCAGTACAGTGCACAACATCTTGGTGAGTATAATGCTCACTCTTTGGTTTTTTTTTTAATAATAGCTGCACAATAAAGCATCACTCAGCAGTAACTAGCTATCATTAAGGCATCAAGTGGCTGCTACACATCTTATACTGTATACTTATACAAGCAGATGTTGCTGCAAAAGGAAAAAGAAGAAATCTTTGCTTGCTAGATGATAAAAGTGCAATAGGGTTGAAGTGCAAAATACACATTGTGTCTCGAATCACATACTTCTACACTAGTTATGAGTGCATTACAGATTAATGTATTTACTCTGAGAAGTATGCAGATGTTGGATTGTATTTACCGATCAAATGAAGTGAAGAGCAACGTACAAAAACCTTATAGTTCACCATAAAACAGAAGGAATAGGGCTTGAAGTAGATAACAGACGGTGATGCTCGTGGAGAATTTATTCCTAAATGAAATAGTTCTAGCCTGAATCATTTTATCAAATACAGAATGGTTTAAAAGCTTACTTTATATACAAATCAACACGAAACACTTTTTATGTACACTTTGAGGTTATACGATGTGATTTGAGACACAACTATGATAAACATGATTGTACCACATGGGTTGTGTGATTTCTCTTCCGTTTAGTGTCGCCAACCAGTGTTAGCATGATGCGTTAGCATACAGTATGTGCCATTTGTCCATAAAATGTAAAAAATATATGACCACACCTGAGCTTATGTGTATTATGCATGCTCTAAGCACAAAGTTGTGTGTTTATGAGCTAGCAAATTATCTTTAGCACATTCCTTAACCTACTGTCTGTCCTGCTCTGTATTTTATATACATGCCTTTAAAAATCCTTTTTTTCCTATATTACAGCAGTCTGTAAAAAAAAAAAAATCCCCACAGGTGGTACCAGCTGGCACCCCATACCTCACGTTTCAACAGCAAACTTAAAAACTTATTAATTGTGCGGTGAACTAGCGGTCCTGATGCACCGTCTCAGTGTCTCTGTTTCCCGCCGTCTCAGGGTGATGAGGGAGGGAATTCAGCGGCTGGGGAACGCTTCACTTTCTGTTAAATGGAAGAGAAAAAGAAACGACTGAAATCAGCAACCATTCCTTAACGCTGTCTTGAAACTATATACACAGCCTACGGTCCTTAGGCACATAATAATACTGTATAATGCACTACTCTGCCAGGAACACTTACAGTATCATACACACGCGTACTCGATCTTAATGTGCCTCTGTCTCATGTCTTAGACCTTCTTTTAAACTTTAGCAACTCTCTAATTGCTGTATCAATTAAAAAAATATTATGCTATTATATATTGTTACTTGAGTGACGTTAGCTAAGGAGTAGCCTACTGGATCAGTGAGGATACCAGGGATCTTAAACACTGCAGTGGCCAAAAGTATTAAGACAGCACATGCCTTGTATTGTAGTTCTTCCTGTGCACAAAACATGATGTGATGTCATTAATTAGTTGTAGCCTATCTGGCTGAAGAGTTGTGCTAATTAGGATCAGCTGGTTAAATTACTACGGTGGAACCTCGGTTCACGAACGCCCTGATGTACAAACAAATCGATTTACGATAAAAAAAAAACGTCTAAATTTGTCTCTGTTCGCAAACTCCTCCTCGGAACGCGACCAGAAACCGACCATCCCAGCATCAGTTTTGCTCGGTCCGTGAATTTTCGACAATAAGTGTTCGCTCTCTCCTGTACAATATATATTTATATTTAGTGTTGTATTATTTTTGTATAATTAATGCTTTTTTTATACTATGTTTTATATTTTGTAATACAAACTAAATAGATCAAAAGTTAAATATAGTTCATAGTTACGAAGAACTGATTCATTCTATTTATTGTAATATGAAAAAAATTGATTCTTGTGAAAAAAAAACCTCTGAATCGGACTTCCTCCAAATCGGGTTACGACCAGAACTTAGGAACGAATTATGTTCTTGAACCGAGGTTCCGCTGTATATGTATATAAACAAACGTGTAGCAGGACTTTCTGACACCGGAGAATCCACCTCAGCACAAAAATGGCTAAAACTATGGAAATAAACTGCGAATTTCTGTAGCAGATCATCTTCAGGAAGCAGTCAAGAGGGCATGGATGGAGCGAGTGACACCGGAGTACTGCAGTCAGCTGGATCCAGCGAGGACTTCAGACTAAATATTGAGTGTAGAGCAGTTTCACGGCTCTAGATGTTAAGGGTGTAGACTGTGGGGAAAAGTTCAAGGGCACGTATCCACATTCGAGGCATCATGTCACACATCACCTGCTCTTTCAGTGCCTTCATAGTGCGATATTCAATCTGCTGCTTCTTGATTTGGACCCAGTCTGGCTCGTCAGGAATAATAAAGGCCAGAATCAGTTTCGCCACAATCAACACGTGCTGCAGAAACAAAGACACTGTTAATGAGCGTCACCTGTTCCTCGGGTACTTTAATCAACAAGTGCTAACGGGTCAAACGTAAAATATATATATATATATATATGTGTGTACGGCTGTGTACTGTAGGCTACATAACCATGTGTGTGTGGGGGTTTTTATTTCCATGGTCTCTCAGGAGGTTTTGTCTTCAATCAATATATCGATATATGATTATATCAAAAATATATTTATAATTATCAGTTTTTAACGTATTCCCTGGAAGTGCTCGCTTCTTCCACTTACTGATTAGTGTTCGGAGGAAAGATGTCGGGGTTCATGTTAGATTGGGGTTCATGTGGCTCATTTTGGTGATGATTATATTCAGTCGTCACCACCCGTGTGACCTTGAAACCAAGAAATTACTCAATAATCCTTATTAAGCTACAAGCTCTTACATTTAACCTGAAGTTGTTTTAGACGTGTGTTAACTCTAAATTAAGATGCCTACTTCATTTAAACTTATATATTACAACTTTTAATGATTTGTTTTTCTGCTGAAAAAAAGTTTTTATAAGATGATTGTTTCTGCCAAAATCGAAAAGTTAAAAGGAATTTCCCAGATTTCCAACTGGAGGGAAGCATGTCCCTGTTTATTGTTACTACTGTACCTTAGGGTACTACGACTTGGGGTACGAGGCGGGGTACACCCTGGTGCCAATCCTTCGCCGGGCATTCCATTCAATTTGGGAATGCAAATTAGCCTAATGTGCAGGTCTTTGGAGTGTTGGAGGAAATCCACCAAGCACGGGGAGCACATGCAATCTCCAAGCAAAACAGAGGCGGGAATCGAACCCAGACCCAGGAGGTGCAAGGCGACAGAGCTAACCACTATAAATAAACCCAGCCTCCAAACAAACACACATGATTACTTTCACCTCATCTACTGGAGAAACATGAACAGGTCATTAAACACGGCATCTAACTTTGTGGGCTGAGGGTTAAATAAGAGAAAACCATAGTGAAAATGAGTTGATGATGGGTTTCACTTCGAGATCAGTTTACACGACATATTTGTAAACCAGTAAACAAGAGTTGATTGCTATGGTTAAATAACTGAATAAAGGAAAGGATTAAGTTTATGATAAAATTATGTTTTTGCCTCATTATAGATATAATCATCGGTGGTTTATACTTTATTAATGCAGAATATTTGCAATGTTCCTTCTAATTAAAATTAAAACTCAACGTATAATAACATTTGACAGGCCAAATGTGTGTGAGTAGGTGTGTGTGTGATGGAGAGAGAGAAAATGTATCTAACCTCCACCAGGATGAAAAATATTAGCACAGTTCTCAGGTTTAGTCCGGCGTCCAGAGTAAACGCTCTGATTCGTGGGGCTAAAAACAGCAGCCAACAGTTCGAAATGACTGAGACAAATGCCAGTGTCTCGAATGCTACCTGTGGACACACACACACACACACACACACACACACAGAAACAGATAAGCAAAAACACCAGAAATACACAAACGAAAGTGAATGCTTTCAGAGGGAGACCACGTCTAACAGACGTGTTGTTAATTGTCCAATCCACTACATGAATGTTTAGAATAATGTTGAAGTTTCTGCTTTATTTAAGATTCTACACGTTGCTTCCTGAATTTCCCAGACTTTTTTATTCACCTGTTCCAGAATGGGGTTTGGCCATGTTTGCACTCTACAGATACGATCAACTCCCCAAGTTTAGTCAACACGGCAGTTTTAAATACAGGATTCTCTTCTACTGTACGTCATCAACTAAAGTACTTAGCAGTGTGGTCCTAGGGTCTGGGTTTGTGTGTGTGTGTCACCTGCCAAACGCCTATGTTGGCCTCAGGTGGAGAGAAAGGCTTTCGGAAGAGGCGGCAGATCTTGTAGGCATCGCCGCGGATCTCTGTGATGTTGTTAATTAGCAGCAGCACGGCCGTGAGTGGATACACACAGGAAAATAGACTCAGATAACCAAATTGCACCAGCAGCTCGATGTACTCCAGAAACAGACCCTAGAAACACACACGTAAGATCCTGAATAAATCCCTCCCATATACAACAGATAAGAATCTGCTGATGTTCAGTTCATGTGCTTAAGAATTTCTAATGTCAAGATGCACGACGAGAAGCAGTGAAACATGGGCACAGGACACGTTCAAACAATCATGAGAATCTGTAAGATCCTGTACAGTATGTCTGTATCTACTGATTAGCCGGGAGAATTCACCCCAGATTGGACACGCCCCACAAAATTCACCCTCGTCCACTGCAGGGCAACATGCACTCACATTTACACGCTCATTCACACCTATGGTCGATGTATTTACTATGGTCTGTAAAAAAGATTTCCGGGCAATGGGAAGAAACTGGTGTCCCCACAGAAACCTTATGGAGAAGATGTGATGATCCACACAGACAGTAACCCGAGCTGAGGGCTGAACCAGGGAGCTGTGAAGCAGCACTATTACGCACTGCACCACAGTGCTACACTTTCAGTTACACTATAATATGGCAGTTTTGTAAAAAAAAAAAAAAATGTAATAGCATAACATGTAGATACGATAGATAGATAGATAGATAGATAGATAGATAATTTATTGATCGCAAAGGAAATTCCATAACAAGGACGAAAGCCTTTAAAAAATAAAATGTGCAACAGAGAAGACTTAACTATTGAGGGGACAAAAGTGCAAAAAAAAAAAAAAAAGGGCACTAAATGTGTTATTTCCTTGAAGACAAAACAAAATAAGGGGGCCAGGGGTAGCTCAGTGGTTAAGGCATTGGACTACGGTTCGGAAGATCCCAGGTTCAAACCCCACAACCACCAAGTTGCCACTGTTGGGCCCTTGAGCAAGGCCCTTAACCCTCAACTGCTCAGATGTATAATGAGATAAAAATGTAAGTCGCTCTGGATAAGAGCGTCTGCCAAATGCTTAAATGTAAATAAAATACTTTTTTTAATACAATTTTTTTTTTCATTTGGCGGCACAGTGGTGTAGTGGTTAGCACTGTCGCCTTGCACCTCCAGGGTCCGGGTTCGATTCCCGTCTCTGTGTGCATGTTCTCCCAGTGCTTGGTGGGTTTTCTCCGGTTACTCCGGTTTCCTCTTACAGTCCAAAAACCTGCAGATTAGGCAAATTGGTGTTCCCAGGTTGCCTGTAGTGTGTATGTGTGTGCGCCCTGGGTGTGTCCAGGGTGTGCCCCAAGCCCCCTGAATACAGGATAACGGGTCATAGACGATGAGTGAGTGGGAGTAATGTTTCATTTTTCCTATTTTTTATTTTTTTAGTTTGGAAAGTACGTACTCTTTACAGAGGAGCTACTACAGTACAGTATGTCTCCAGTGTGCATGAGGAAAAATCATTCCCGTTGCCTTTTTTTTTTTTTTTTTGTATTGGCTGTGGTTTAAACAAGACAATTAAAATTTCTTCCCTGATGTGACCTCATAAAAGAACATTCCCTCCCCTAGCTTGTTCTCGGGCATGGTGGGCGTGAACTCAGCATTCGCTCATTCATAAACAGAGGAAGTTTGGGTATTAAAAAAAGCATTATCCGAGGGGTATTCCAGCTGGAGCATTAAAAGACACACTTTGGGGGAGCTGTGTGTAAGTGTCAAGAAATATTAACATATGGAACCTTTAATGGCTATGTAAGTTCCTAAAGAAAGTTTTGTGTTGAGAAGAAGGATTTACAGGAAACGGGGGCAGACTGCCTTCAGCCTGCATGTGATCAGCGGCTGGGTCATCCTCCTTCAGCTCATTCTGTGAGGAGCTGTAGAAGCGGTCGATGATATATGGCACCACCACCTCTGTGAACTGGTTAACCAGCTGAG
Source organism: Channallabes apus (assembly GCA_030522415.1). Classification (NCBI taxonomy): domain Eukaryota; kingdom Metazoa; phylum Chordata; class Actinopteri; order Siluriformes; family Clariidae; genus Channallabes; species Channallabes apus. The sequence goes on from CM060113.1 coordinate 35,724,821, forward strand.
ACAAGATCAGCAGTGATGACAGCCTCTGCACACGTGGGGAAAAAGGAATGGAAATGCACATTGTGTAAATGGATCATTAAAAATGAACATTAATAATGCGTGCACTAAAGAGCCTGAGGGCTCGGCTCACCTTGCGGAGGAGGTGCAGGTCTTGTTTGAAGATGGCGATGTGGAACAGCACCGCAAAGTTGTTGAAGAAGGTGAACTGGAAGAAAAAGGGCAGGTGAGAAATGACTTCACTTACTGTAGCTCTGAATGTCTTTTGGGGTTTGCATTCAAAATACACCTGGGGCTTTTAAGAGAGAATTCCCGTTATGGAAATAACTGCCTAATGTGTGTGTTCATGGAAGATACTGTATGTGAAGGGGGAGATACATGTGGTAGGTATTTTAGTGGTAGATTCTACAGTACCTGACTACACTAGATATCTAGTGTTTTTAAGTTTTTATAATATTAATTATAATGATGTTAGAGTTAAGCATATACAAACTTTAAGTTGCTTAATTTAGGAATTACGTGCGTGAAATAAAATAGAAAAAAACACACTGCCCAGTCGATTTAACTAAGCCAGGGGTCGGCAGCCTTAAACACACAAAAAGCCATTTGGACCAGAAAAGAAAACACTGGGAGCCACAAAACCCTTTCGACATCTAAAATTAAAATAACACTGGATACGGTGGAACCTTTCATTCTGGACGTGCACTTGTATATCAAAGTACTCGTACATCAAAGCGAACTTCCCCCATAAGAAATAATGAAAACTCTGACGATTCATTCCCCAGGTCAAAAATAATGAAGTAAAAAAATTAAACAAATTAACCTGCACTTAACCTTTGAAAAGAATCGTGACTGGATGACTTTTGCATACTAAGCATGCACGCACACACACACACTACCGGAATCACTGTAAACAGATTCACTCCACTTGGATTTACCCTGTTCCAGAGTGATGATTGCATGAGTGGAGGAGGAAGTGATACACCCATCATACCTAGTGCCTACCATACAAGTCTGGCATGGCAGTGTTATGATCTGAGGTTGCTTATGTTGGTCAGGTACAGTATAGGTTCAGCAACGTTATGTGACCAAAAACAATTAGGTCACCTGACTACCTGAATATACTGAATGACCAGGTTTTTTCATCAATGGATTTTTTTCTTTACGTGCATATTTCAAGTTGACAGTGCTAGGATTCATTAACCCTTGTGTGCATCTGCTTTTTTCTTTTGAGCTGGGATGTGTATAAATGAGCCAGTACTGAGAGAGACAGAGGGGAGGGAGTGAGAGAGATCGATGTGACTCACCACCAAAACTTTAGCTGTGTGATGATTCTGAAAAGATGATTCTTCTCTGTGGTTCTCTGAGAAATGAAAGAGGAAGATAGATTTGTCCTGATTGTATCATGAGCAAACTGCTTTAACATATTTTATGGTTTGCACCCACATACAGTACTTGAATTGAACCTGATGTGAATGTGATAATTTCTCAGTGCGAATGATCTCAGGTACCTTTAAAAGCCATTTTATACACTTTCCAGCACAGAATGTATATTAGAACAATTTTAAGAACAATTTCAAACTAAATTCAGATCTTCTAAACGACTTTTAGCTGCTTCCAATGTGGCGACGTACTTCCAGTGAAACAGCATATATATATATATATTAGATTTTTGTTAAAATTTTCTAAAAGTTGTGTAGTGTGCACTCAGAGCGCTGAATGAACTCTGATGACATGATCGCCAAAATGTTAAAATCACAATGAATAAAAAAATTTATTATCTAATTTTGACATCGTTTCTGAAATAATGAAAGATTATACTCTCACTGCTTTACCCCACTCAGTGAGCTTCAGCGCAACATTGCGGTAGCCGTTCCCCAGCATGTTGGTGTAGACGATGTGTATGACAGAGGGCAGGTAGGACAACGTGGCTGTTATAATGGATCCGTAGGTCTTGTGAAATGAAGCCATGGTGCTTTCACATAAATAAAATCCCCACATGCCGAGGATGACAAATCCGAGGAAAAGCCCCACCACGGGCACGGAAACCAGGCCAATCCGCATCTTCCTCTGCCAATCGGGGAAGAGTGGTTCTTTTCTGCCGGTCACGGGATTGATTCCCAGCTCGCCCTGGAAACCAGGTCGCGGGTCCTGGAAATGCTCGGATAGGGTCAGTGTCCCCCAGCGGTATGACAGCACGGCGCTTCGTCTCTTCCAGAGCTCCATGAACACGGTAGACCAGATCATGCTGAATACAGCCTGCACCATGTGGCTGCTCACAGACAGCTGATCATCATCAGTAGCCGAGGAACTCGAGCCAGGGGTTGAATTGTCTGCTTTAGATTCGTTAAGTGGTGGGGATCCGGGAAGGAAGAACGTTATTAAGAGGCCCAGAATTGCTGGAGGTACCAGAGCCCATGTGTAGAAGTCTAGGAAGCTGAAGTAGTAAGCGATGGAGCCGCCGAAGTACGCGTTGATGGCGTCTGTGGTTTAGAGATGAGAGAGAAAGACTGAGAGCTAATATAAACAATTTATTACAAAAGAAGAAAAAACT